>JAJPUD010000244.1:64656-134397 GCA_023553655.1 Myrmecobius fasciatus
GAGGAATTAAGTTCTATGCTGGTAAAGAAGGAAATATCCTTATTACTAAATTACTAGTCCTCCTAGTTCTGAAAAAGTTAGTTTACAGAAGCTTTATATTTCAAAAGCCCCTGTGGCTGACCAAAGGTAGGAAGATTCTCAGAAATATGTTTTTTCCCTTTCTTTTTTTTATAATAGGTTTTTATTTTTCCAAATACTATGCAGAGATAGTTTTTAACATTCACCTTTGCAAAATCTTGTGTTCCAATTTTTTTTCCCTTCTTTATCCTGTTCCCCTTCTCCTAGGCAGCAAGCAATCCAATATAGGTTAAACATGTGCAGTTCTTCTAGACAGAAATATGTTTTTCAAAAGCAAATATAATCTAGTAACTCAGGAAAAGTAGCATGGGCACAAAAGCTACCCTAAAATTGTTATTTACTGAGATTCAGAAATCACTTAGCCTACGAGTTTGGAGACTCATAGTTTCAGTGATTAGCTTTTGGGTTGGGGATTCTGAGTTTCCTTCAGAGGGGAGATTTTGAAGGGGAGGATTTAGTTCCTTCCCATAACAAATTGTTGTAGGCTTTCTGAAAACTAAGTGAAGTTCAATTTAAACTTTTCCTTTTGGTTGACTTTGACCAAGTCCAGGAAAGAAGTATTGTGGTATGAGCTCAGTTAACACTATTTTCTTTTCTCCAGGTATGCAGAAACACATCGTGTATATGCTATCATATTAGTGTCTGCATATACATCAGATTTGGGGGATGAGAATGAACGAGCAAGTGGTAATTTAGATTTTATTCCCTTCCATCTCTACCTTTCAATAATTTATTTTGATTCCAATTTTCTTATTTATCTATGCACTACTTTCAAATGTCAATTATCAAATTTCTTATTCTCACCTATAATCCTCACTTCTTTATTTCTTTAAATATTTCCTAATTACATGTAAAAAATTATCATTCAGATTGTGAAAATTTTTGAGTTCCAAACTCTCTCCCTCCTATCCCTGCCCTATTCACAGAAAAGGCAAGCAACAATAATATCCATTAGATATGACTTCATTTCTTTTTTATTTATTATATATCCTTTCCTGGATTACATGGGTAATACCAATTTTGCTAATGTCACCTTTCAAATGACAGCACAACTTAAATTCATTCTGTTTTATACCATTCTGATAATCATGTCAAATTTGGTCCACATTGATGAAGAGAAAAAAAAATGTATTCTATTTACCATTGCAATGAAAGGGAGGTGAGGATGGAGAGAGAAAAGGAAGGACCAAAAATGCAAGGAACAAATTTGGACTTTAAGCACATAGTGGGAAAGAATGAAAATGCAAGCTGTTTTTCTTGTTTTCTTCATCCAAGCATAGACTATAAAAAACCTATTATTTTAGGGAGGTCTTTGCCTTTAGTTGAGTGTTTTCATGTTTAGCCTGTGATTCAGGACAGGAAGGCTTTAAAAAAAAAGCCTCTCAATATGTAAAACTATTTAACAATTATTCACTAAAGGGAAAATTAGATATTTTTTAGGCACAAGCCTTTTATTCCTGGTTAGTCTACAGGTATAAGACTCTTATCATCTTAAGAGGATTGGGGGAACGATTTCCTCTCTCCTCATTTATGATAGTTTCAAGCCCTATTGATTTGGTACAAAAGTGGTACATTTGACTTACATGCAGAAAGTTTTAGTCCTCTGTGTTTTAGCTGGAGTAAAGTGTCTAGTTAATTCTAAAAGTTGTTTTCCCAGACTTATGATTAGCTTTTTCCCCCTGTGCTCCACAGGATACTTCAATCGTCCTTGGCAGTGGGAGAAGATCAAGTCCAATTGCCAACACATAGTACAGTTTGGGTCCACTGATGATCCTTTCCTTCCCTGGAGTGAACAGCAGGAAGTGGCCAATGAGTTGGGAGCCAAATTGCACAAATTCACGGACCGTGGCCACTTCCAAAATACTGAGTTTAATGAACTGGTCAGTGTGGTGCAATCTATGCTGAATGTACCTGCTTAGACCTGGTGAACTCTGTTAGTCTGCCATGACCAGATCTGTATTTCATAGTCTGGATGCTCATTAAAGGACAATAAACCGCAGAGATTAAGTAACACTGCCCAAATGCTTAGCTAAAAGCAAAGCGCACTTGTTTCAGTGTTCTTTTCCAGGTTTGCCAATAATTATTCCCTGGGCAGGAAATCTAGCATTAGTAGCAGGCAGGGAGGAAAGTTTTAGAACCCGGGGCACAGGCCGTGCTTCCAGGGAGTAGCAGCTGATTGAGGGCACAGCCATTAACCAAAGGCTATTAAGAGAGACCACAGATATCCTGTGGCCCTGCTGTGGAGACAGGAAACGATTCCCCTTGCAAACAAACAAAGTAGCCCAGTCCTGGAGAGACCCAGGCCCCATTCCCCTGCCCAGGTTTTCCTTGGCTCCCGCAGCCTCCTGCTGTGCACCTTACCTGGCGAGGAGCTACAGAAGTACCACTTGTTTCACCGGAGGGCTGTTCGGGCTGCAGGGTGGTGATGAGGACAAACAGGTTTAGTGGGAAAATACTCTGTTCTGGGTCAGAGAACCTCCTGCTGGACCTCTCTCAGAATCCATTCAGATATATAAAATGAGGGACTGGGTGTTCCTTAAGAAATCTGCAGCCTCTAAATGCCAGCACCCCACGAGCGGTGACCTGGTAGGATTCAGTGACAGGCTCTGGGTATCACACTAAAGCTCACGTTCACAGCTTTGGGAGACAGACTTTCTGGGGCCACCGCACCTCACACAAGTTGTGTTCAAGTGTGGAGTGGAAAACTCAAGTCAGTCAAATGAAAATTAATAAAATTTATCCTCTCCCCCCAAAAAATAAAGTTTATCGCTCAGCACCTAACACAGTATAGAGGTGATTAGGGAAATGACTGCTAAGTGAATGGCCATAGAGACATAAGGACTAAAAAAGATCAAGACAATTTTAAGAGAAAAACAGTGGGAAGATACCAATAGACACAATTCCCCTGGGATTTGTAACCAGTCTTGCATTTTACAAGGAGGATTTCATCAGTGATCTACAGTAGCTCACACATATTATAATCCTTAAAATGGTTAAACCTAGGCAATTGCCTGAACACCCAGAGGTTAAAAAGACTTGTCCAGTGCATCCGTGGGGTGTGGGAGGTGGGTTTGAACTAGGTCTCCACTTCAGTTCCAGTGCCTCTATCTCTTAATTCAAGGACCTCCACTTAACATCAATGTATCTTAAGTTTTCTGCTTTGTTTAAATAATTCTTGGACAGTTAGGTGATAGTCAATAGAGTTTGGGACCTAGAGTCAGTAAGAAAGACTCCTCTATGTGAGTTCAAATCTGGCCTCAAGATACTTCCTAGCCCTTGTGACTCTGGACAAGTCACTTGTCCGTTTGCCTCAGTTTCCTCATCTGTAAAATGAGCTGGAGAGGGAAATGGCAAAGCACTCCAGCATCTTTGCCAAGAAAACTTTAGATGGAGACACAAAGAATCAGATATGACTGAAAACACCTGAACAACAATAAGTAATTCTAAGGGTTCCTTGACTGGGCCTCTAGATTTTTGCTTCCTTCAAAGACCAGGTACATTGTGTAATTTTAGCTTGACTTTGGCTTTACCAAATTTTTTTTTGTAATTATTTTTTGGCCTCATATAACTGTGAAATATGGACAGATCTGTTTGGAAAAGAGGATATAGTTTTCTTTTTTAAAAGAAATCTGAATTGTTATGCTTGATATTCCCGGTATCATTCAAGGCATTAATGTGAATATCCAAATTATTTTATGTCTTTGCGGAGGGTGAGGTGCCATTTTAGTAAATCTATATTTTTTAAGGGTAGAGAGAGTACATGGCGATATAGTGAGTAGAGCACTCATCTCAATTCAAATCCTGTTTCCACCATTTAATATCTATATGATCTTGGACAAATCACATTTCCTGGGCTCAGCTTCCTCATGTGTAAAATTAGGGATTTGGGATAGATATTTCCTAAGACACATTCCAATGATCCACAATCCAATGAATCTGCAGACAATGAGAGACTATTCTAGAATGAATACATCCACACTTTAATGAAAAATAAATTAGATACATCTTGGAATTCAGCTTCCAAGCTACTGTTTAGCATTTATATAGATTTTGATTGAATCTTCCACATAAATCCTTAATGAACTACCCTGGGATTATAGGAACTCAGCATTATAATGGATGTTTGATAGATAGCTGATGAAGGAACACCCTCAATAGCATCTTTCACAGAAGTTTTTACAACTTTTAGTCAAATACTTCTTATAATGAGCTCATTACATTTCAGGGCAGCCCGTTCCATTGTTCCAAAGCCCTTTTTGTTAGAAAGTTTTTGTTTATGTTGAGTTGAACCCTACCTTCTTATAACTTCTACTTGTTGGTCATAGTTCTGCTCTCTGGAACTACAGGAAACAAAGTATGCTTCCTTTTTTATATAACACTTCAGCTATTTGAAGACAGCATCACACACTCCCTTCTGAACATTATCAACACCATTGTATGCAAAAGTTTCAACAAAAATAGTTCAACTCTACAAGATAAAAAATAAGAGAAAATTTTCTCAAATCTCAGAGATTTTTTTTATATAAAAACATTTTTCTTTTTTGCAACAGAAGTGCTATACATTCCAAATTTCCCTCCCTCTCACTCCCCCCCCCACTAGCTCTGTTTTATTGCTTTCCTTACTCCCAACCTAGTGATCTCACCAAGTCAGCTTTCTAATTCTTTCTTACACTGCTAATGGACTTAGAATTAGTTCCTTTCCAATTTTTTAAAGCTATTTTCTTTAGTCATCTACAGAGGAAAGTATAGAAGTTCTGATGCTTAATACTCATGTGACCTTCACTTAACATTCCTAGTTTTCAGTTTCCTACTCTGTAAAATTAAAATATGAGGTCCCTTTCAGTTATATATAGTTAATAGTCTATAATCATAAAATTGAATCTGGTCTTCCATACCAAGGAAAATCTAAGGTTAAAACTTTTAAAAGTTCCCATTTCCTGGCAATCCCAATCTCTTCAGTATTCAATAGAGTGAACCCTGTGCTCTCCTTGCTGCCAGATTTCCAACTGCTAGTTTCCAAATAAAATATCTCCCTGCTTTAAGCAGGAAAGTAATTTTAGATTTTCCCCAACCAAGGTCACTCAAAAGAGACAGTAAACAGTTAACAATCAACTGAGAAAAAGCTAAACAGATGAGTAAATGTTGTGTAGACTATGACAGGCAGTTGGAATGAGTCTATAAATACATATGTATTAGATAGGCAATGCAGATGGACCATGAACTTAAAAGAAGAAGAATTAGATTGTATTTGGGAAACTGCACAATGTCTTCTGGGATTTCAGGCTTCTGACTCACAAAAAACTCCATTCTTTTTTTTTTAAGACTAGGGTTTTGAAATTTGTATATGACTTTATGACTATATGGCATTAGGGAATGCTACAACTTGTAAGAATCAAAATTATGCAGAACCCAAAGGGCAACAGAGAGACAAACAGTAAACAAGCTGCAAACATAAATATATATGTATATATTTAGGGAAATTTTGTCTTTTTATTTTATGGCCTACTATGACCAAAGACATTTTTTCAGGTTTTCAGATCATTAATTATTTTCTTTTTTTAAAATTTATTTTTAATACACATTGCTTTATGAATCATGTTGGGAGAGAAAAATTAGTACAAAAGGGAAAAACCATGGGAGAGAAATAACAGAAAAAAAGTGAATATAGCGTGCGTTGATTTACATTCAGTCTCCTTAGTTCTTTTTCTGGATGCAGATGGCATTTTCTGCCCAAAGTCTATTGGAATTGCTTTGGATCACTGAACCACTGAGAAGAACCAAGTCTTTCGTAGTTGATCATCATACATTCTTATTGTTATTGTGTACAATGTATTCCTGGTTCTGCTTGTTTCGCTGAGTCTCAGGTCATGTAAATCTTACCAGGCTTTTCTAAAATTAGCTTGTTCATAATTTTTAATAGAACAATAATATTCCATTACCTTCATATAGCACAGCTTATTCAGCTATTCCCCAACTGATTGGCATCTACTCATTTTTCAGTTCTTTGTTACCAAAAAAAATGCTGCCATAAACATTTTTGCACATGTGGGTCCTTTTCCCTCCTTTATGATTTCCTTGGGATACAGACCCAGTAATGAATAAAAGGGTATGCACAATTTGATAGCCCTTTGAGCATAGCTCCAGAATAGCTGATCAGTTCACAATTCCACCCACAATGTATGAGTGTCCCAGTTTTTCCACATCCCCTCCAACATTTTTTATTATCTGTTCCTGTCATCTTAGCCAATCTGAGAGGTATGAGGTGATACCTCAGAGTTGTTTTAATTAGGCTGCAAACACATTAATGATGCTTTGTGTTCAAAGAGTGGTATAAAAGATATTATCCAAGAAACACATAATCAGGAAAGATAGGCTGGCTATGTAGAAAGAAGGAAGCATAACAGATGACAGCCTAAGCACCATACAAGAACACATAGAATATTGAGAACCCTAAAAGGAAGGATAAGACATGGGATCATAGATGTATTCAAGTATTACTTCCTCTCCCACCTAAAAATAAAATCACGTCCCTGTTTCAAATTTTAACATTCCCTTTCCCTCTGATTCAGTAGACCAAAGATTTCTAAAGAAAAAAAAAAAACTCCAGGAAAAGGAATGTTGGAGAAAATTTACATATGTGTGTGTATGTAAATATATACACATTTATACACACATATATATACATATATAAAATATAATTTTACAAAAAACTATAATCACCTGAAGTTTCCAATTGGACTTCTTCACAGAAGTTATCCATGTCAGTACTATGCTGGGATTACAAGAAAAAGAAAGGTTTCTGCCATAAAAGTATTAAAGACACATCTTTTTCACCCCAGCTTCTTTCTGGGAAAAAATTTCCTACTAAGAAAACCTAATGGACATTTTTCACCATTCTCAGCACCCTGTTTTAAAATCACTTTAAGCTCTCCATTTCAGGCTTCCTACATAGGCCAGAAAGTACTTTTTGTTAGAATCAAGGGCAATCAGAATGTTGCATCTTGCCAAGTGGGCTTTAATTCAATCAATTCTGTAATTCAAGAACTCCTTGTCCTGTCCTACATGTGCATATATTAACTCACCGTCTAGAGCCACCTGAGAATTATATCCCAGGGTGGGAAATGTAAAAGGTCCTAACATTTAAAATAAACATTCCTTCAGAGAATAAGTAGAGGGGAGTAGGAGGTCTAGTGCTGGCAAAAAAAAAAAAAAAAAAAAAAAAAAGCAAGGAAAAGGGGGGGATTTTTTTTTTTTTTTTTAAAAATTTTTTTTTGCAAAAAAAAAGTTTGGGTAATTCTTCAAACCTGACCCTTACAAAGCTTTCTGTTAAAAATTCCCCCCCCCCAGTTCCTACCCTTCCCTAGATGGCAGGAAATCCACTACATGTTAATTAAAATACTTGATAAGTCTAATATATGTATACACATTTCCACACTTATCATTGTTGTGCAAGAAAAATCGTATACTACAAAAAAAAAAAAATCAGAGAAAGGAAACACAAGCAAACATCAATAGAGAGCATGGAAACATTATGTTGTGGTCCACATTTCATATCCCTCTCTCTGGGTGTATATGGCTTTCTTCACTGAACAATTGGAACTGGTTTGAAATATTTCATTGTTGAAGAGAGCCATGTCCATCAGATTTGATCATCATATAGTATTGTTGTTGCCGTGAATAATGATTTCCTGGTTCTGCTCATTTCACTCAGCATCAGTTCATGCTAGTCTCTCCAGGCCTCTCTGAAATCGTCCTGCTGGTCATTTCTCACAGAACAATAATATTCCATAATATTTGTATACCATAATTTATTCAGCCATTCTCCATTTCAAGGGCATCCATTCAGTTTCCAGTTTCTAGCCACTACAAAAAGGGCTGCCACAAACATTCTTGCACACGTGGGTCCTTTTCTTTCCTTTAAGATCTTTTTGGGATGTCAGCCTAATAGGAACACTGCTGGGTCAAAGGATATGCACCCGTCACTATCTTTTCCTGTCATTTTAGCCAATCTGACAGGTGTGTAGTGGTATCTCAGAGTTGTCTTAATTTGCATTTCTCTGATCAATAGTGATTTGGAGCAACTTTTCATATGACTAGAAATAGTCTTAATTTCATCATCTGAAAATTGTCTGTTCATATCCTTTGACCATTTGTCGATTGGAGAATGGCTTGAATTCCTATGAGACAATTCTCTATATTATTTTAGAAATGAGGCCTTTATCAGAACTCTTAAATGTAAAGATGATTTCCCAATTTATTGCTTCCCTCCTAATCTTGTCTGCATTAGTTTTGTTTGTACAAAAACTTTTTAACTTAATATAGTCGAGGATAGGATTTCCATTAGTTATGGAGACAACAGAACTAACGGACTACTTGCTTTCTTGCTCACACAAAGAAATTCCGATCCCTCTCACCTTTTCAGGAGAATGAGTCTCTATCCTTCCCTCCTTCCACAAGCAGTGACACTTCTTCCCCCACCTCCCATCTGCCTGGCAAGAATAACATCCACACTAACTTCCTTCAGGTATACTCTATAGGAAGAGCTTACTATGAGGTATTTCTGGTAGAGGGAGAGCGTTTGTCCCTAAATTGGACTAGATGACCCCAGAGTTTCCTCAAATTTAGCCCAGGCTCTATTCCCTTAAACCATTATAGTCATTTATGTTCTCCCTCTTACTCAACATATGTCTTAATTATTTATAAATTAATTTAAGGGTATCTATTGTGTTGCTTCTCCAGGATTACTCAAGGGTTGAAACTGTTATCTGTGGCTTTGATCTTGAACCTATTATTTCATGGTATTTTTTCCAGTCCTGTCTACATCAAACCCAGTGAATTGGGGGGAGGGGAAAGGAGAGAGGGAGAGAAGGGTTGATAAATTCTGAAATCCTACTCATATGAGAATGGATTAAAGAAGGAACAAAACATAAACAACAATAAAGGTATAACACCTTCCAAAATCTATAAAGAAATAAAAAGGAGAGATAATCAGGTAAGGAAGGATTTAGAAGGATATATGGATTAACAGGCCTGGGATAAATTGTGTAGATTAATGGAAAAGGAATAAAGAGAGAGGGAAAAGATAGGGTACAGGAGATTAATGGGAGTGGTGATAAAGGATTGGAAAGAAAGGGTAGAAGGGAGGGATCCTGGAGAGAGAGATTAAGCAATAGCAAGGCAAGTTAATGGGCAGAAGGAATATAGAAGAAGTAGCAGGGATAAGAAACAAGAAACACATAGAAACACAATAGCAATGAACAGGAGTAAAATTCATTGGAGAAAAAAGCAGGGGTAGTAATCATTGATCTCAGCAAAGTCAAAGTTTAAAAAGATTCAATCAAGACAGCAATCAACATTTTGTGTCAGCCATATTAATATTGTTTTAGATGCATGTATATATGCATATGTATATTAGGTACGTGTGTATGTATACATTTGTATGTGTTCATGTACACATTAATATATCCATGCTTAATTGTAGCCTGCTTGGGGGAGATGAGGAGGAGAGGAAAAAAAGAATAAAGTAAGAAGTGCACAGTTGAGAACAAAAGAAAACCAAAAGGAAGCAAAGAAAAAATGGACGGTCCTGAATATAATGTCTTCTATATGGAATGGAAATTTATTCTTACATATTCTGAACCCTCCCTTACATTCTGCTGCGCACATGACAATAGTTTTTATTTCTTTTTCTGCCTTTTTTCCTTTTTCTATTTTGGTTTTTTTTTTTTCTATTTTCTATTTGAGTTTTAAATAAATATAGCTTTAAAAATTCAAGTTAAAAATCCTTGGCAGGCTCAAATTCTTTCCTTTGATGTTTTTTCTATCATGTTTATATCATACTCACTATATAAAACATTAAAAAATTTTTCTAATATTTAAAATAATGAAAAGTACTTGCTGTGGTGTCTTTACATGCAGTATATCAATATATACTTCACAATATAAACTTCAGTAGGGAGAAACATGGATTTGCATAACTTTTAACCATAAAAACTGAAGAAAAAATATTAAATAATGTATACTATGGAAGCAGCAAGGTGGTTCAATGAATAGAGCCCAGGGTTTAGAGTCAAGAAGACCTGAGTTTAAATGTGGCTTCAGACACTTAATAGCTATATGATCACAGGTAAACCACTAATCCTGTTTGCTTTAATTTACTAGAGAAAGTAAATGGCAAACCACTGCAATATCTTTCTCAAGAAAATCCCATAGACCAAATCTAGAGAGTTCTGAGGAATGAATGTGGATCAAAGCATAGTATTTTCATCTTGTTTTTTAAAATTTCTCATATTTTTCCTTTTTCATCAGCTTTTTCTTACATAGCATGACGAATATGGAAATACGTTTAGAAGAATGGCACATGTTTAACCTATGTCAGATTACTTGCTATCTTGGGTGGGAAGATGGGAGAAAAACTTGGAAAACAAGGTTTTGCAAAGGTAAGTGTTGAAAACTAACTTTTCATATATTTGGAAAAATAAAACACTATTTACAAAAAAAAAAAAAAAGAAACTCCTATCTATGGACAGCACTGACATGCTATACAGTCCACAGGATGACAGTCAGACACAAGTGAACAATGAAAAATGTACATTGTGTCTCTGCTTTATTCATTAAAATGTTGTGCGCATAAGGAAAGCATGGATTCCATATAGAAAAACAAAATATTTCACATAGTTTCCTGTGAATTAATGCTGAGAATTATAAAATCTTTTCTCCCTTGTTTATATATACACATCTTTCATGTTCTGGTGGAAGTCAGATTTACAGAAGTCAGATCTATAAATGATGGAATACCAAAAAAATCCAAAGAATTAAAGCTATAGACTACTATCAAAAGGCAAATTAAAAGATTAATGCTGCCATCTATGCAGGTTTAGTTGGCAAACTAGTTAGTCATTAAACATTAATTGCCTACCATATGCCAGGTACTGTTCTAAGCACTAGAGATACAAAAAAGGTATTTCACCATCTGATGCAGGAGACAGATAAATAATATCTACAAATAAGCTATATACAGGATAAATAGGAAACTGAGAGTGGGAAGGCACTAAAATCAAGAGGGATTAGCAAAAGCTTCCTAGAATATAAAGTTTTAGTAGGGACTTAAAGGAAGCCAGGAAAGTCAGTAGGCTTTGTAGAAGAGAGAAATCATTCTAAGAATGGCAATCAGATGCATGAAATTAAGGGCTTAAGTGTCTTGTTTGACCAAACAACTAGGAGGCTGGACCAAAGAGTATAGGGAATGGGAGGGTGAGTAGGGTTTAAGAAGCCTGGAAAAGATGGGTTATAAAAAGGCTCTGCCTGCCAACCATAGGATTTTGAATTCGATCCTGCAGGTGACAGGGAGTCACTGGATTTAGAATAAGGGGATGACATAGTCAGAGCTTTGCTTTAGGAAAATCACATTAGAATGAAGAATGGATTGAAATGGGCAGAGACTTGAGCCTAGCTGACTCACCACAAGCTATTGCATAATTGAAATATGAGGTGATGAGGGCCTGCACTAGAATAGTGACAATGTTGGAGGAAAGAGGTATATTCAAGAGAAGCTGAAAAGGTGAAACTGACAAGTCTTGCCAACAGATTGGATGTGACTCCAAGTTGTAAGCCTAAGGGGCTGGGAGGAGGTGTTGCCCTCTATACAAATAGATAGGAAGAAAGGGTTTAGGGCAGGGGTAGAGAATGTCCAACCTGTAAACCATATAAGATCCATTAAATTGTTTGCTAAAGCCTGCTGTGAGACTGCACATTAAAATGACTTATATTTTAAAGTAAAGTTTTATTGTATCTAAATACAAATCTAAATACAAATACAAAATAGGCAGCACTTGGCACAGTGTCTGACATAAAGTAAATACTTCATAACAGTTTATTCCCTCCCCCTCTCTTACTAGAGAAAATAGTATAAAAGATATCAGGGTATAACAGCAAAAAATGAGATGGGCTAGTAATATGGCAAAAGTCTGATGGATAAATTTATATTGTACAAAATATAATCCACAAAATATAAAAGACATCTAAGAAGGCTTTCAGAATATTGGTAGACCAGCTGTGAAGGATTTGTTCAAGGATGAAAACAATTTACATAATAAGCAATAAGGAGAGAATAGAATCTGAGGGCATTTACATTTTGATGAAGTCATAAGTCATCAAAGTTAACATTACTACTTTAAATACCATAGAGGGAGGGAGTAAAAGGAATATTAAACACACAAAATTATCCACCCTATACCAAGGAAAGGTCAACTTTATTTTGATTTGTCATTAAATTTGTCATTATGGGCAACAAAGGAACCGAGCCATTGATATTAAAAATAAGGCAAATGTTTCAAATGAAATCAATGATTTTACTAGACAAGGGCAGTAATTAATACCTATATCCTGAAAAAAGATATATATCCTTGGTAATTGTCATTATTTTGGCTTGAATTTTTTTGTTTTGTTTAACTTCTATTAGACTACTTCTCTATCCCAGCCCAATAACAGAATGATTTGAAAACAGACTAATTTTAGCAGGCGCCATGGCTGACAAATGAGGACCTTGCCTCAGTCTACCTCGAGGGGCCAGCATGAATTTTCTTGAGGAACTTTTCCTCATTCCCAACTTAATCACAAATGTCCAATTTCTAAACTCCCACCAAGCAATGGATATCCATTTTCAGCTGGATTTCAACATCCCATCCCCTTCTTGCCTGGAAATAACACAGACATTTTAACCTTTGGGCCCACTCAAACTACCCCCTTTCCAACAATCACTGGTTGAGAACTATCTGTCTTACCATCGCTCCCCAAGATCCACAGTCCTACCATGGGCCTCTGCTATTTTGTCAGCTGGACTCATGGACTTTTCACCTGCCATGAAGCTGAATTCTCCCTTATGTGCTGTCTACATGACAGTGTCAGTTCCTTGAAGGCAGGAACCATCTTGCCTTTCTTTTTGTATCTTCAGAATTTAGTACTGTTGTTGTCAAACAGTAAGTGTTTTTCAATTGCTTTTCTGTTCCATGATGTGGAAATAGTGTTTGGGGGGAACAATGTCTAGTCTGCATTTGTTGTCCTTGCTGTTGTTGCTGCTACTACCTTTAAGCCTTTTCATCTGGGAAGCTTTCAACTTCTTGCTCTAATGATAAGTACTAATGATACTGGTAGTGAAGCAGATATAATGCTTTTTCATAGTTTCTGCATTAGTCAGTTCAAAATTCCTTGTCTCTAGCAATAGCACAGGAAGGGGAAATTTCCGGTTCCCTTTATTACCTCCCTCTGTCCTTGGCAAATTCAGAATTATCTTGCAGTTTAGTTTTCCTCTTAACAACCATTCAAAAATAATCTTTCTTGACAGTTTGGTAGGTGAATTCCTTATATTTGTCCTTTGTTAGTATGAGGAATAGTTTTGCTATTAATCTCTAATAGGTACTTCATGTACTTTTAGCAGACTCATCAATATTTATCAGAATTTTAAATCTTTATAAATATAAATATGTTCTTCACAGCAGGAAGTCTATATTTTTAAGTGAAGTTTTCTTTTAACCAACTTCAATATTTCATGATAAATATATTTCTTGGCTTTCAAAGTAACTTCATTTTCTTCCTGTATTTGTAAAATGTGAAAAGAATGCAAATACATTAAAATTCCAGCCACTCTGTCATGTATACACAATTTGATGGTGAAATTTCACCACCTTCATGGCAGTCATCAAAAACCTGTGGGAACAAAAGAAAAAGTTTCCAATTAAACTTAAGTTTTAAAAAAACAATTTCACTACAGACATAGATGTCAATATATCATACCCTACTATAACAAAAATCTATTTCTTAGGATCAACTGATAGTTTATTTATTTCAAGAAATATTCAAAATGAAATTCTTTGAATTTTAAAGAATTGGGATACTACCTAATAATGTATCATCATAGGATTTGACTTTCAGTTGCAAGGTAAATTTATCAATAAATACTAGAATTTTTAATATACCATTAAAATTAAATGCTCATATTAATCATTTTACCTAGGATGGCAGCATGAAGTAGGGAATAGTGCTAGACTAGGCATAAGGAAAACCTTAGTTTAAATCCTGCCTGTGGCACTTAATGGCTGTGTGAACATAGGAAAATCATATAACCCTTCTGTGGCTTCTGTACTTTAAAATACAGGTTATCAAAAAATAAAATAAAAAGAATGATTTTTTTTTTCCCTTTTTGCTGAGGCAAGTGGGGTTAAGTGACTTCTGTAGGGTCACACTTCTTAGCTGTGTGATTTGAACTCAGGTCTTCCTGTCTTCAAGGCTGGTGCTCTATCCATTGCATCACCTAGCTGCCCAAGACTGATCTTCCAAGCCACATGACTTGAGTTTTCTCAATTTCCTTATCTCTTTACCTTAATATTTCTCTGTCTTAATTCATTTATTTCTTCCCTCCCTTTCTTTCTTAAGACTTTATAAATCATCTCTCCTTTCTTGCATTTTTAATCTCTCTACAAAATGTACCTACCAACATGTTCAGTTTTCTCTAATCCCCTCCATTATATCTCCAATCCTTCTGCTATGTTCTCAACATATTTCTCAAGAAAAGTTAATCTACATTTCTTGTCTCTATCTCCTAAAAATCCTTGCAATTAGAATTTTTTGGTTTTTTTTTTTTTTTGCTCTAGTCAAATTGCTGGTTAGGTAAACAAAGACCTTTTAATATTTGACCTAATAGTTTTATCTTTCTTGTTCCTTCTGAAGGTGAAATTGTCAAACATTCCTTCTTCCTGAAATCCTATACTCAATTTACTTTTTAACATTCTAAATACTGAACTACCACATTTCTGCTCACTAAATCAGTGCTTCTTTCTGACTTTCAAATTTCTATCACTGGCACTCAAGCTGGGAAAACATTGGGGTCATCTTTGATTCTTGTCATTCTTATTTATCAAATATAGCCAGTTGCTAAGGGCGTTGGAACACTTTAACTCTATAAGGTTACTTATAAATCATTATTCTACTATCTTAGATACTATTATCTTACTATCAACCAATAATAGTATAGTGGAAAAAGCATTAAAGCCTTGAAAGTCCTGGGTTTGAATTCTCCCTCTGAAATTTACTAGTGGGGATGATCTTGGGCAAATCACTTAATCTTTGTGAGTGAGTTTCCCCATCTGTAAAATGGATAAAATACCTGTATTATTTACCTCAAGGAGCTATTGTGAGGATCAAATGAGCCAACATAAAATGTTCTGTAAAAATTAAAGCTTAACATGATTGCCTGTTTTAATTACATGACTTTTGTATGAGTGTCATAAATGATCTGTCCTCAGTGTTTTCCCATTTCCTCCAACCTATCTTTTATACTGTCTCCAGATTAATCTTAGCACTAGAAGGACTGGAATTAAAGAATATCTTGAAAGACCAATCTGCATCAATTGATGCATTTTATTTTTTCTAATCCATAAGGCAAGAAAAGAGAAAGAATGAATTTTGTTTCAAATGAAATTTTGTGTGTTTGTGTATGTGTGAGAATTAGTGTCTGGGCCTTTCAGGGTTAAAGCAAAACTCTAATCATGCCATTAAACTATTCAGAAACTTTCAATGGTTGCTCATTTCCTACTGAATGAAGTTGAAATTTATATCCTGGCTCAGAATGGCATCTCAGTAACCTGAGATGTTAAAATATAACTTAGCTTTCAACTATCTTTCTAGTCTAATTTCCTACTACTTCTCTAACCTCACAGGATGAGGTGATTTCTCTGTCCTCTGAATCTGATAGCACTGTTTTTATTTTTTGAGTATTATTTCCAATATTCACTCTCGTAGTTATATAAATATAGTAAGAGCAATGTGAACTTGAGATAAGAAGACTTGGATTTATTTCCTGATTCTGACACTTAATTAATGTCTATGAGTCTATTTCCTCATCTACAAAAGGAACAATGATACTTAAGACTATCTGTCTTTCAGGGGTGTGGTGAAAAAGCATTTTGTAAACCTTTAAATACTATACAAATATGAGCTATTATCATATTGTCTTCTCCTACCATTAGTTTGTTTCTTGTGCATATGCATGTATGTGTACGTGCATGTGTGTATAAGTATGTTTAAATGTATGTGTGTGTGCACAAACACATGTATACAAACATGTGCACAAACATATGTATATAAAATAATAAAAGTATTATTCATCTTTGTATTTTTTATGATGTCTTGTATATAGTAAGTATTTAGTAATATATTTTTTCTTTTCTTTTTTTTAATAATATATTTTTTCAAATAAATAAATATAAGCAGATCTATAAAGATAAAGATTTTGCTACCAAAGATTTTGTGTTTCTTCCTCTTCTTACAAGAACTCTAGTACTTTTAAATGCTAGAATGTTATCAGAAAAAATTTAATTTTATCTTTAAGTAAATTAGCAATTTACTTAGTAATTGGGGCATAAAAAGCCTAATTACAGGGGCAGTTAGGTGGCTCCCTGGATAGAGCACCAATCCTGAAGTCAGGAGGACCTGAATTCAAATCTGCCCTCAGACACTTAACACTTCCTAGCTATGTGACCCTGGGCAAATTACTGAACCTCAATTGCCTCAGAAAAAAAAAAGCCCAATTACATAAAGAGCACTTCAACAGCAGATCTTAATAAAAGACAAGGAGCTAAAGAATATTTTGTAGAGAAAAGAAAAGGTAAATGATTTGCCCACTTGATAAAACTAATTAATTTTGGAGCTAAAATTTCAAATTTTGTAACTTTCAGGGTGCGCAGTCCATTCTTGATCCCATGATAAATATGACTGCATAAAAGAAATGATCTGCTCAATAACTGGCCAATGAGCCCCAAAATTATGATAGCAAATTCACATGTGACAGCTCATGTCTACACACAACAGTCTTTCAACTAGTTTTATTTCTATTAGGTTAGCTAGTTAGTAGGTTCATTTTGATAGCAATTAAAAAATATAAAATAGCCTAACTTACCGGACAGAGTCCACAAGGTGCTCGGACTAAGCCAGTGGGCTGTATGATTGGACTAACAGCTCGATACAGTTTCATATGTCCATCTACACTGCCAACTGTACCTTCTTTGGCAGCAATGATGGTCATTTCCACTTTGCCATCATAAATAAGTGTGTTCAAAATTGTTTCAATATCTTCCATGGACAATTCCACCTAAAAAAAATTTTTTTTAAATGAAAGATATGTGCTTTGTTGTAGATTCCATACAACATGTGGTAGAGGGCAGCACCACAGAGTGCTGGGCCTGAAGTCAGGAAGGCCTGAGTTCAAATATAGCCTCAGACAATTACTAGATGGGTTACCTTGGGAAAGCTACTTAAGCTACTGCCTGCTTCAGTTTTCTTTTCTTCTTTTTTTAAATTTATTTTTATTAAAGCTTTTTATTTACAAAACATGTACATGGGTAATTTTTCAACACTGACTCTTGCAAAACCTTCTGTTCCAAATTTTTGCCTCCTCCCCCCCCACTCCCTCCCATAGATGACAGATAGCCCAATACATGTTAAATCCAATATTTGTATACATATTTATACAGCTATCTTGCTGCACAAGAAAAAGCGGATTAAGAAAGATTTAAAAAAAAAAAAAAACCTGAGAAAGAAAACAATATGCAAGCAAACAACAACAGAAAGAGTGAAAATGCTATGTTGTGGTCCACACTCAGATCCCACAGGCCTCTCTCTGGGTGTAGATGGCTTTCTTCATCACTGAACAATTGGAAATGGTATGAATTATCTCATTGTTGAAGAGAACCATGTCCATCAGAATTGATCATCATATAGTCTTGTTGTTGCTGTGTATGATGTTCTCCTGGTTCTGCTTGTTTCACTCAGCATCAGTTCATGCAAGTCTCTCCAGGTCTCTCTGAAATCATCCTGCTGGTCATTTCTTACAGAACAATAATATTCCATAACATTCATATACCATAATTTATTCAGCCATTCTCCAATTGATGAGCATCCATTCAGTTTCCAGTTTCTTGCCACTACAAAAAGGGCTGCCACAAACATTCTTGCACATGTGGGTCCCTTTCCTTCCTTTAAGATCTCTTTGGGATATAGGCTCAGTAGAAATACTGCTGGTTTGGGGCAGCTAGGTGGTGCAGTGGATAGATCACCAGCCCTGAAGTCAGGAGGACCTGAGTTCAAATCTGACCTCAGACACTTAATACTTCTTAGCTGTGTGACCCTGGACAAGTCATTTAATCCCAATTGCTTCAGCAAAAAAAAAAAGCAAAAAAGAAACACTGCTTGGTCAAAGGGTATGCACAGTTTGATAACTTTGAGCATAGTTCCAAATTACTCTCCAGAATGGTTGGATCCGTTCACAGTTCCACCAACAATGTATCAGTGTCCCAGTTTTCCCACATCCCCTCCAACATTCATTATTATCTTTTCCGGTCATCTTAGCCAATCTGACAGGTGTGTAGAGGTATCTGACTAGTCTTAATTTGCATTTCTCTAATCAATAGTGATTTGGAGCACCTTTTCATATGACTAGAAATCTTTTCAATTTCTTCATCTGAAAACTGTTCATATCCTTTGGCCATTTATCAATTGGAAAATAGCTTGATTTCTTATAAATTTGAGTCAACACTCTATATGTTCTTAAAATGAGGCCTTTATTAGAACCTTTGAATGTAAAAATGTTTTCCCAGATTACTGCTTCCCTTCTAATGTTGTCTGCAATAGTTTTGTTTATACATAAACTTCTTAACAATATAGTCAAAATTATCTATTTTGTGATCAATAATGATCTCTAATTCTTCTTTGGTCACAAATTCCTTCCTCCTCCACAAGTCTGAGAGGTAAACTATCCTATGTTCATGAAATGTTTCAAACCACCTCCAATTGTTCACTGAAGAAAGCCATATACACCCAGAGAGAGGGATGTGAAATGTGGACCACAACATAACATTCTCATACTCCTTGATTGATGTTTGCTTACATTGTGTTTCCTTTATCTGATATATCGTTTGTGTAGATAAGATTTTTCTTGCACAACAATGATAAGTTTGGAAATATGTATACATATATTCGATTTGCCAATATTTTAACATAATTAACATGTAGTGGATATCCTGCCATGGATATCACCCATGGGGAGGGGTGGGGAGTTGGGGGGAAAAATTTGTAACGGAAAGCTATGTAAGGGTTATTGTTGAGGAATTAACCACACATATGTTATGCAAATAAAATAAAATAAAATAAAAATAATAAAAAAACCTATTCTATGTTCTTCTAATTTGTTTATAATATCATTCTTTATATCTAAATCATGAACCCATTTTGACCTTATCTTGGTATACGGTGTTAGGTGTGGGTCAATGCCTAGCTTCTTCCATACTAGTTTCCAATTTTCCCAACAGTTTTTGTCAAATAGTGGGTACTTATCCCAAAAGCTGGGGTCTTTGCCTCAGTTTTCTTAATGGTAAAATGGGGATGAGCACTTACTTCCCAGGGTTGCTGTGAGGATCAAATGAGATAATATATAAAGCATCCTTTTTTTCTCTTTCTTCATTTCTTCCTTCTCTTCAATTAGCTTGAGGCTTTAGAAATCACCAGAACCAACGTGGAAAGGAACCAAACCATCTGGTTACCTGCAGTCTCCTTTGTGTGTCTGGGCTCAGGCTCCATTCCCTGGGACACAAGATACTGCCCTCTCTACCTTAGGACAAACTGGCCAGATGTGCTCAGCCCCCTCTTGGATCCTTAATCAAAAGGATCTTTTTCAAGACCTTTATCTAAACCTGGATCTTAACCCAATTTGACTCTATGTTAATATGCTGCTCACTTCTCTGTTTTTTATTTTATTTTATTTTTTTTGCTTTGGGGAAGGCAATTGGGATTAAGTGACTTGCCCAGGGTCACACAGCTAATAAGTGTTAAGTGTCTGAGGCCACATTTGAATTCAGGTTCTCCTGACTTCAGGGCTGGTGCTCTATCCACAGTGCCATCCAGTTGCCCTTTTTATTTTTTTTTTTTAAAGGAAAAAAATCCATCTAGCTCCCAAATTCTGAAGGACATTTGTCAAAAACTGATTTAAGCCCACATTTTCACTTCCGGTAATAGCTTGTCTTTGGACAAAAGCTTAGAACAATTGCAGTACATTAAGACTGTTGAACACTTCTTATGAGCTAAAATATAATAAAGGAAAAAGGTTAGAAACTTGATACTGACCTTACTAATTCCTAGTTCACAAATATATTTCCATACTTCATGAGATGAAGCAAATGAACTGTTTCTTTGTATCATGGGGTTCTGTTTGCTTTCTCTAGCTGTTTCTGCCTGAAAGTATAAGGAAAAATTTCAGTTAGGAGGAATATTGATGAATGTTTTTTTAAATACACAATTTATACAATGCTGCCAAGCTAAAGAAATTAGGTTAAACAAACATTTGAATACATATTTATAACCTAGTCTAGCATCTTTGATTTCTAGATGTTATTTAAAAGAATTAAATACAGACAAAAAAAGATTATAGCAGTAAAACTTATCTTACCTTGCTTTGTAAGAATTTAAAACACTGTTGGTTAAGCACTTCTACAAATTCAGATTCAAAATCTTGGTCACTATACCAGGCTCCACCAGTTACTGATCTATCAGGTTGTAAATTATATAGCATATAAACCTTCTTCTTTGAGGCCTGTGAAAAAATAAGCAAAGCTTTTTTTTTTTTTTTTTTAAACCAGCGTAACAAATACAATTTCTTCCCTCAAACACTAAAGGTTATTATTCTAACCCATAAAAAGATGTAAGTATGAAGGCAATTCTTTAAAATGAAGAAAGACTGTATACTATAACCATCAATCTGTAAGCATAGTCTAAATTCGAAAAGGCTAGTTTTTTACTCTCTCAATATGTATATGTTGATAAGTAGCTCAGTCTCTGAAAATTAGTGATAAGCTTTAAGCAAGCTTATGTAAACCAAGTTACTTGGACATATGTCTCTAAAGGGTCAGCACTGAAAGTTATTAATCAAGTTACCTCCATTGTAGTGCAGGGAGCTTATCAGTATGGTAGGGTTGGGAGAAAGAAATAGGAGAGACATCAATTAATGAGAGCTAAGATGCTAACACAGAAATTATGTGATCACTATCACTAAGCAACAATTCTTAGCTGAAAATGGCTTTAAAATTTATTTTGTGTCAGCAACAACAATATTACATGATGATCACCTCTGATGGACATGGCTCTCTGCAACAAAGAATTGTCTCAAACCAGTTCCAATTGTTCAGTGAAGAAAGCCATATACACCCAGAGAGAGGTATATGAAATGTGGACCACAACATAACATTTTCATGCTCTCTATTGATGTTTGCTTGCATTGTGTTTCCTTTCTCTGATTTTCTTTTCTTTTTTTTTGTGTAGATAGGATTTTTCTTGCACAACTTGTCAAGTATTTTAACATTATTAACATGTAGTGGACTTCCTGCCATCTAGGGGAGGGGAGGGGACTGGGGGTAAAATTTGTAATGGAAAGCTTTGTAAAGATCAATGCTGAGGAACTACCCGGAACTACCCATACATATGTTATACAAATAAAAAGCTTTAATAAAAAAATATATATATTTTGTGTCATATCAAGACAAGAAAATAAAGAAACAGGATTATATCTGAACAAAATTTTTGAGTCTATTAAATAAAAAGGATTTATTAAAGCATCAAAATTCTTATTAAGAAGGACTTTATATTATGAATTCTGGACAAAGACAGTACTTTCATGTGTATATTTTGAAGAGCTAAAAGGAAAAAAAAAATACTTACTGCCACAGATTTAACAGCCTTGATAAGCTTTTTACTCTCCAAATTCTTGAGTATTTTGTTGATTTCTGTTAATGGCAAGTTACTTTTATATCGAATATCTCTGCTCCAAATACCTTAAAAAAAAGTTTAAGTAATTGAACTCAAAATATCTCATGTCAAATAAATAACAAATAGTTAATCTCTGTTTATGTGCTATTTTATTACAATTCCAAAACTGGCTATAATAACAAAGTATATAAGCCATATTATAGTCACTTGCTAGTTTCTGAATATAAATTGTAAAAAGAAAATCAAGTCAATATGCTATTTTCTAATTTTTAAAAATCTCAAATCCTAGTAATGTCTTTTTAAAAGATATTTATATAAGAGGAAATAATTTTTCAGTGTCTAAAAAAGTAGATAAAACCTTAAAAACCACATTTAACATATATGTTTCCACCCTAGTCATCAAGAAGGGGAAGATTAAGTAAACATTCTATTCCACCCTTATCACAGAATGAAAAAGATTTTAAGTAAAGATTTTTGTGAGAAAAGCTAGTTTATATATGTGTCAATATATCTGAGAGGGAGAAAATAAAAGGGAAGAAAAGGAAGACAGCACAAAGTGACATATAAAATTATTGAAAAGTAGTATTTTTATTAAAGATTTCTCTTCCTTTTACACTGAGGATTGAAGTACCTTTTAAATATCTTTGAAAGAAAAGCTATGTAGCTTTCATATAGGTTTCTTGGTAGAATTGAAGATGCTAGATTTCTTGGCCAAATTTACTGAAGACCCAAAAGAGGTAATAGGGAAATGAATAAGAAGAGTAGTTGCTATTTAAGAGAGACAGGAATGAGTTCTTACTTAAATCTACTTTCTCTCATTCTATATAGAACCAGGTAAGCAGTTTGGTCATGCTTCTAGATCCTTAATTTAATCCTTTGTCCTAGAAGACAAAAGTCCATGTTATCTTTTGTAAAGTAATTCTTAAGTTAAGTTGTCTGCCACCAACAATAAAACTAAGTTAAAAAAAAACTAAAGTCCTCTGTAAATCTATGCTAGCAGTCATAATTGTTGTTTCACAACAGGAAAATGGTGTTAAATATTGCAAAGGAATTATACGGGGAAAATATTTTTCTAAATTTTCTTTTCTAAATCAGGAGATCAAGGAAAGAAGTACACAAATGTACATTATTTTTTTTGTGTATATAGTCCCATACATACATGTGTGTATAACACATATACATTATACAGGGAATTTAATTTTATTGGCTTACAAAACTATAGCTGATGAAACAATTTTTAATATCTAAAATTGCTTACTAAAATTTTTATATTATTACTTCATTGGTGTAAACTTTCTCTATTAACTCAGCTCACTACCTGCTCTGCAACTTATAACCTTGAACAGATGTTCAGGCTTTGAATATTTAAGTGACTTGCCTAGAGTAATAGAGCCCTTGTGTTAGAGGCAGGAAGTGAACTCCGAGTCTTCCTAACTATGAGGCCACTATACCAAGCTGCTTACTGAAACATTAGGTTAAAATACCATTCATTTTAAAAACAATTTCCCTATAGTTGATAATATGTAGAATTAGAGTTACAATTTCAAATGGTACCATATATTTCCAAGCAAGCATTAATATAGAAAAGAAAGAGTACATATTAAAATACATCAACACTAATATTTTAGACATAATTCTTTAATACCTTTGTTTCCAGCATCTTCTATGATTTGATATACTAGCTTCTCTTGGTTATCTGATCCCTTCATTTTACTGGAAAAAAATGTTATTAGAAACCAAAAAATTGTTAGATTTTTATTTCTGAAGTTTCTCCCTGGTTTTGAAAAAATTCACAGACTAAAATATTATGTTGTTACATTTATTTCTTTACAGATATAAGAACTTACCCAGTATTCTGAGATTCTTTTATTCTATATAGAAGACCTGTATTACTCCTTAAGAGATCCAACTGTCCCTGTAATTGTTTTTATAGAAAAGTTTAATTATTTGAGACATCAAATTTGATAAAGAATTTCAAAATATTTACTTCTAATAGTTTTATCTGACACAAATATCCCAATGCTGTATTCTGCCCTTCTACATTTACTAACCTTCATGAGGAATCTTGTATAGTTTGAACAAGGTAGCTTTTGAGGTATCTTACCATGTTGTAATTCTCTGAATTACCACCCATAATCAAACAAGGCACATTCAATTATGGCCCCACTAATTCATGAAAAAACTTTTTAAAAGCTGTGAGCAATTACCCTAAGTAATAAAATATGCATATGCAGCATAAATAAGCATTGATGTTCTATAATCAAATAAAAGTTGCAATACTTAGAATTAATTTATGATCAGGATTTAAATTCAATCTGTAACATTAATTACTTATATGACTGGGCAATTCATTGAACCTCTTGGAGTTTTAATTTCATCATCTATAAAACTAGGACAAAAAGAAGGAAGCAAACCCTAAAGCACTAGAGAGATGTTAATTATAATTATGAATTATTTGATCCCACAAAGTTATGAACTGTTATGTTATGATGTAATCAGACAAAGATGGGAAATGTTTCAAATGATTTTTCAAGTGATTTTGTCAATATGATTTTAGTATAATTAAATTATATAATTAAAATTAAATTATATTAATATACTTAAATTTAAAATGTATTCCTAAGTTTAATTGCTAAAATAGGAATATAGGCAAGATCGGACCTTTTTGAAAACACCTGGGTCTGCAACCTAGACATCCCAGCAAGGGTTCAATTATTCTACAAGTACACTTAAACTTTCATTCTAGGAGTACAGTTTAGCTAGGACCTTCACCAAAGCTGGTGAAGCCAATACTATGAATAAACAAATGACATCTAAAAAATTAGATTTTACCTTACCATAGATAAAAGTCTGTTGATGGCCATGGCCCTCTGTTGAGCTTCTATATGAGGCATTTCATTCTGAATAACTTGGTCTGTGATCCCATGAGGGAATTGATGACATAATTCTATAATCCTATGAACAAAGACATCAATAATATTTTATACAACCCATTTCAAGGAATGAAGAAAAAAGCTAGCATCATGAAATGTTTCATTCCCCCCCCCATGTCTGAAGATAGTAGTTATGACTGATTTTGCTCATTCTTTACTAAATAAGAGTTTTAAATTAGAGAAAAACTTTATTAAAGTCTCATCTAAAATATTACTTTCTATAGGAAGACTTTCCAGTCTTTTGTAATTCTAGGGTCTCTTTATTATTTCCAATTTATCCTGTCTGCAGTTTGTTTATACATTGTTATTAGCATGTTTTCTTCCATTAGATTGTGAGTTCCTTGAGAGGAGGGCCTATCTTTTTACTTTTCTTAATCTTCCCAGTATTTAGCACAGTGCCTTCCACATAGTATGCATTTAATATTTATTAACTGACTGAGGGTATACCTTAAGGTGGAGTAAGTATGACATAGTAAAGACCTAACACAAAAGACTTGGAATTTCCTGTATTTCATAAATTTGCTATGTACATATATGAAGATAATGCCATTGTTTCTCCGCGTTATGCTGTTCTCTAGTCTATATTACCAAATAAAACTTATCGAAGTTTTCACCCTATCACTGGACAGTTTGTTTATATTGAATTGTGAGCTTCTTGACATCAAGGAATGGATTTATTCCTGTTATCCCTCCCAGAATCTGGCACAAATACTTTCCTTGTACATGGTAGGCTCAATATAACTGTTTCCTGACTTGAATTAAAATTATACTAGCATATAATCAGGTACAATCATGAAGCTGTTGAATGGTGCTGGAGGAAATTCACTTAACCATGCTAAATGGGTTTATTATAAACTTATGGTATCAACTGAGCCTCCTTCACAGCAAGGCAATCCTTTTATTCTTCTCTAAATGATTCCCTATCACACTTGCCAAAGCAAATAACCAAATCTTCTCCCCTTAAATTTCCAGCCCAACCTTTCCTGCTCCTCTCAAAAAAGGACTACTTCTCATACTTTACTGAGAAAACAGAAGCCATTTGATATGATTCTTCTTTCTTCCCTATTAACAATAATTCTATTTTTATTTGTTAAAAATGCACTAGTATCTTCTGTTTTATATCATTATTATAATATATCTCCTCTCTGATTTGCCCTCTCCCTTGTCCTGCCCCATTATTTTGTTGTATACTGAAGTTTTCTTTGAATTTTTGATGTTCCTTGGGTATATGCCTGGCATTGGTATCTGTGGATCCAAGTAGATGAGCCATATGGATCACTGCCATTTTCCTAGACTCCTAGGTTTGTGATCTTGGCATTATCCTGGACTCCTCACTTTTCTACACAACTAATCAGTTGCCAAATCCTGCTTTTTCTACCTTTATAACATTTCTCATCTCCAATTCCTTTCTCCACTCTCACAGCTACTACTTTAGCTCAGGCCCCTCTTCAATTCAATAAACTCCAGAGGCCTCCAATTGCCTTTAGGATCAAATACAAACTCTTTCATTTAGTTTTTAAAGCCTTACAATGCCTGGCTTCAACTTATCTTTTCAGCACCATTAGACTTTACTCCCACTTTGAAGTGATCCAGCCAAACAGACTTTTTCTGTGTTCCTCATATGATGCTTGCTCTCTGTTTTCCTCCAATCTCCTTTTCTGTGACCATGCTCTCTCCTTTTACTAAAGGTGGACCCTAAGATTCTATCCTTTCTCTTTCTTTTATACACTCTCTCAATGCCATTATTAGCTACTAGCTATTGAATTATTGCCACTATATAGATTACTCCCAAAAATTATTTATTTAGACCTGGTCTCTCTTTTGTTAAATTCAGTTGATCAATCATTTATTGAATCTCTATTATGTGTCAGACATTGGGTTAAGTTACTGAAAATGTAAAAACAAACAAATTAATGTCTTTGCCCCCAAGGAATGAACTCATGGTCTATTTCATCACCTATTGCTGACTAAAACTTGCAAATTGTACACAGAGTAAGCATTTCAATACATCAAAAACAGAACTTATCTTTCTTCCCAAATCCTACTCTCTGCTTCACTTTCCCGTTTTCAACATGGGCACAACTCTACATCAAAGTCACTCAAATTCCTTAACTCAGAATCATCCTTCACCATTCTCCCTCTTCTCACATAATTAATTACCTTCTCATTCTCTGTCAACTCACAACATCATTTCCTTACTCTCCCTCTTTCACAGCTGCTATAGTCAATTAAGTCTTGTCAATTTTTTCACTAAAACAGTTTTTGTATCTATCCCCTTCTCTAAACTGAAGCCACAGTTCAGCCTCTAAGCATCTCTTGCCTGGATTACTGAAACAATATGGCCTCTGATACTTGCTATCTATATGATGCCAGGCAACAGTTTGCCTCAGTTTCCTTATCTATAAAATGGGAATAAGAATAGCACCTACCTCCCAGGATTGTTGTGAAGATCAAATGAGATAATATTTGTAAAAGCACTTTGTAAGCCTTAAAGCACTATATAAGAGCTAACTATTGTTGTTATTATTAATTAGTCTTCTTGTCTCAGATTTCTCCCCTCTTCAGTTCTCTACATAGCTAAAACATAAATTTGACTATGTCCCTTCCCTGCTTAAGCTTCAGTGGCTCCCTACAGCCTCTGGAATAAAATACAAATTTCTTTGTTTGACATTTGAAGCCCTTCACAACTTGGCCCAACATACTTTTCATAACATTACACATTGCTCCTTTATACCACAATATTATCTTAACTCCTTATTCTTTCTGGGTTACCATATCCAATGAGATGGTAAATTCTGTTAATTCTACTTTCAAAACACCTCTTGTGTCTCCTTATTTCCTGATGATGCTAAAACCCTGGTGCAGGCCTTCATCACCTCACCCTTAGATTATGAAAATACCTGCTGGTTGTCCTCTAGCAAGTATCTCTCCACTCCAGTCATTTATCAAATTCATGTTTCCAAAATTCAAGTCTGACCATGTTACTTCCCTCTCAATAAACTCCAGTGGTTCCTTATTACCTCCAGGATCAAATAGAAATCCTCTGTTCGGGTTCAAAGTCCTGTATAACCTTCTCCCTCCCACACCTTGCCAGTCTACTTTCACCTTATATTCTCCCTACATATCCAGTGACAATGGACTCCTTGCTTCTCCTCACACGTGCCATTCCAACTCCAGTCTCCAGACATTTACACTAGCTGTCCCCCATGCCTGAAAGTATCTTTTTTCTCATCTCTTCCTCCCTGCTTCCCTAAAGTCACAGCTAAAGTCTCCCCTTTCTTGGTCTTCATTAATCTTAGTTTCTCTTCTCAGGGATTATTTTGTCCTGAATATATTTTGTTTGTATATAATTGTTTGCATAGCCTGATTTTTTGCCTTTCTTTGTATCTCCAGAACTTTAAACAGTACCTGTCATATAGTAGCCACTTAATAATGCTTGCTGATTTGATCTAACTTCTTTAATGACACCCCCCCCAAAAAAAAACAGTTAGTGAATGAACAAAAAGGCATGTATTAGGGTACTTCCTTTGTGTTAAGAAATTTACTGAATATTGAGACTGTAAAGACAAAAGAGGGATAGTGCAAACCCTCAAGGAGTCTTCATTCTAATATCGAGAGATGGAGTATATAGGAGAGTGGTGGCTAGATAAGAGTGATTTGGCCAGGGGTACAAGAAGGGTGAGGGGAAATCACTGGACTCTTAAAATGAAATGATCTTTCCAAAAGCAATGAAAGTGTTGATTTGATTACTATTCCCAGAGCAACAAGTAGAAGGAGTGCAGGTGGAAAAAAAGGGCAGCAATATGAAATGAAGATCAAAAGGGAGAAGTATGGTCAGGGTATGGGGTCAGCTAAATACAGTGGACTTTCACCAATCAGAACATTAGAATCCAAGGGTGGTAATTCCAAATGTCTTTCCGTCCACATATATTCTGTATGTGCTTATATCTGTATATGTTGTTTCCCACCACAGAACGATGATTGAAAGTGTTTCACTTTTGTCTTTGTATTCCTAGCTCCTAGCATAGGCACTGACACCTATATTTCCTAGTGAAATATTAATATTAAAATCTTTCCCAATATTTTTACAATTATATAATGATATAATTTCCTTTGTAATCATATATTATTTCTTTTTCTTTTCTTTTGTGAGGCAACTGAAATAAAGTGACTTGCCCAGGATCACACAACTACAAAGTGTTAAGTATCTAAGGCCACATTTGAACTCTGGTCTTCCTGACTCCAGGGCCAGTGCTCTATCTACTTCACCATCTAGCTGCCCCAATCCTATATCATTTCATTTTATCTGTTTAAAAAATGACATTATTCTAAGAAAAAATGCATAGGTTTGATGTAAAATCATTTAAGAATCCTGGGCTAGAACATCCATTAACAGGTTCAATTCTATATCCCTTACAACAGCTGTATCCTCAAAGGATATGAAGAATTAAAGATGGAAGAAATTAAAATCATTTCTAGTCATATGAAAAAATGATCTAAATCACTATTGATTAGAGAAATTTAAAGTAAGACATCTCTGAGGTACTATTTCACATTTCTCACATTGGTCAGATGATAGAAAAAGATAATGATAAATATTGGAGGGGGTGTGAGAAAACTGGGACACTAATATATTGTTGGTGGAGTTGTGAACTGATCCAACCCTTTTGAAGAGCAAGTTGGAACTATACCCAAAAGGCTATAAAACTGCATACCTTTTATCTAGCAGTGTCTTTACTAGGTCTATATCCTAAAGAAATCATAAAAGAAGGAAAAGGATCCACATATGCAAAAATGTTTGTAGCAGCTTTTTGTAGCGGCAAGGAAGTGGAAACGGAGTGGATGCTCATCGGTTGAGGAATGGCTGAGTAAGTTATTGTACATGTGAATGTAATGGAATATTATTGTTCTATAAAAAATTATGATTTCAAAAAAAGCCTGGAAAGACTAACATGAACTGATGATGAAGTGGGCAGAACCAAGAGAACATTGTACACAGCAACAAGAAGACTATGTGATAATCAACTGTGATGGACTTGACTCTTTTCAACAATAAGGTGATTCAAAGGAATTCCCATAGGCTTGTGATGGAAAGAGCCATCCACATCCAGAGAGTACACTATGGAAACTGAATATGGATCAAGGCATAGTATTTTCACCTTTTTGTTTGTTGGCTTTTTCTTTCTCATGGTTTTTCCTCTTTTGGTGAGATTTTTTCTGGAACATGACAAATATGGAAACATGTTTAAAAGGACTGCACATGTTAAGTTCTATCAGATTGCCTACTGTTTTGGGGAGGGAGGAGTTAAGAGAAGGAGGAAGAAAAGTTTATGTGTATGTAGAAAAATAAAGTACTACTGAGAAACAAAAACAGCTGTACCCTTAATTCTGATAGTTCCTCACATTAGATTGTAACATATTCAAGTTATCACCACTACTGGAACACTTTATAAAGTACGTTCTTATTCACGTCATTTAATGAATAATGAAAAGCATGTAAGCACTATGTGTCCAGTCCTGTCACCTCAATCTACACTTGTAACTTCTTAAGATAATAACTGTAATTGTCTATACAGTAGCAAAAACAAGCTAAGTGGCAGTGTGCAAACTTTTCGAAGTCAAGTCGAATTCATCAAGCCACACATACTTGCAAAGATTAGGGGGAAGAAAGGAGAGGAGCGCAAACCCCCCCTGACAGACTCTCTACATCACCCCTGGCCCGGACCTTTCACTCCCCAAATCTTCAAGTGAATCCCGAGACGGGGGAAGGGAGAGAGGGTGGGCAGAGATACCACCTGACCACCTGACAGGAACACAAACTATACCTGTTTTCTATTTCGACCGGGTCCGCATCCGGCGGCTGTGCCTTCACTTTTACCTCAGCCATGACGAAACGGTGCTCTGGACAGCCGGAACCGAGCCAAAAGTACCTATGTCGAACCTCCGGCAACCACCCCCCTGGGCTCCGCCTCCAGCCGCCAGAAAGGGGCCTTTTTCTCTGAGTCGCATCTCAGCAAAGGACCCTCTTCTCTTCAAAAGTAGTCTAAGGCACGCCGGTCCTAAATTAATTGCTGCTTAGTTTGTGCACAGTGTTGACTATTTAAAGGATTTCCCTACACGTATAATGACAGAATGGGTTTCCTTGTCCTCTTAGATTCTCTTCATTATTTTTTTTTTCTTACATGGATCTGGCTAATATTTAGACACCCATGACGCTCCCCGAGTTAGAAGTAGAACTCGTAGGATTCTCCCTACAGCTTGTAAGGGGCGGAGTCAGTTGCTAGGAAGCGAGATTTACAACCAATCAAAATAGTCTCTTTCGCGGTTTCGGAAGGTGCTGGAGCGTCTCTGGTAACTGGCTTATCCGGACCCACCCGGTGAGGATTTAAGGGGTTGCGGTATGTATAGGCGGGCAAGGGAGACCCCGGGGATGGGCAGTAGGACGGGAAAGCCCGGGAAGCATCTGGCCCAGATGAATTGGGTGACCCCTCACCTGCTGGGAAAACGTGCCGTTTGGGGTTGACCTTGGGGACGTCGTGGCCGAGCCTTGCCCGCCAGCTTCGGATCTCTGCCTTAGTCCTTCCCGCTGGTTCCTGGGCAGTCTCTGCGTGCCAAGGGCACGTGCCCGAACTCTTGCGCGGATGGCCCTGCATACTACCTCTAACTTGGCATGGACATGATGGACATGAGGGTGGGCCGCCGCCCGGGGCATTGTAGTTGTGTAGAGAGCTCGCTCCCGGAGGCAGTGTCCAGGGTGTTTGTCCGACTCCAGGGCTTTGCAGGGGAAGCTTTTAGCCATTTTTTTTTTTTAACCTATCAATTCCTGTGGGTCTCTCGCTCTCGATTTCCCCACAAAATCACTGCTACCGAAGAAATTTAAACACATATATACGTAGAATTGTGGCACACACATTTATATAGACTATACAAAATAGATACATGTATTTATATACACAAAATTGTAAGGAGCAATTTCCCCACAAAAGTCACTCTTGATGAAGGAAGCTTTATATATCTTTGTATATGTGTATACATATACATGTGTATGCATGATATGATACATATGTACACAGATATATATACATATATATATATATACATATATATATATATTTACAACTTTGGGGAACAATTTCCCCCGAAGTCACAGCTAATACGGCAAGCTAATAATATATGTACATACAAAACAGATGTACATATACATATATATATATATATATATATATATATATACACACACACAGGTCCTATACACAGGATACACAAATAGGCACATAGAGTATATGTATTTACATACACATATAATTAATATATATATATATCTATAGCTATATAGATATACTCACATATATGCATACATATAGCCAGTGTATTTTTTTGTTCATTTGTTCAGTTATGTTCAACTTTACAATAGCTCATTGACTTTGTGATGTTTTCTTGGTAAAGATACTAAAATGGTTTGCCATTTCTTTCTTCAATGTGTCCCCATTTTATAGATGAGAAACTGAAGTAAATAGGGGTTTAAGTGGCTTATCCAAGGTCACCATCGACTAAGTGTTTGAAACTTGATTTGATTCCTGTCTTCCTGACTTGGACTCAGTACTCCATCCATTGCATCACTAACACCTGTTCCTTGACTGTTAAATATATCTGTCTGGAAATATGTTGGGGAAGGCAAAGACAAATCCAGTTGCACTAAAATGTCTTTATGGAGTTTTGGAACCCCAATGTAAAAAGGCTGCTTCTTTTGATTCATTTTTTGGAAAACTATGCTGGGTTGTCATCTACCACCATGAGCTAGAGTGTTCAGTCGAAGTTATTGCACAAGTGCCTCTGTGTGTGTGTATGTGTGTGTGTGTGTGTGTATGTTATTGTTGCTATTCAATTGTTTTCTAACTTCATGACCCCATTTGGGGTTTTCTGGGCAAAGATACTGGAGTGGCTTGCCCATTTCCTTCTGCAGCTCTTTTTACAGATGAGGAAACTGAGGCAAAGTTAAATGACTTGCCTAGGGTCACACAGCTAGTAATTGAGTCCAGTTTTGAAATCAGGAAGAAGATTCTTCCTTGTTTCAGGTCTGGCACTGTCCACTGTACCACCTAGCTTCCATACATGTGTGTGTGTGTACATATACATATATGTATGCATATGTATATATATACATATATCACAGCTATTATATCTGTAGATGTATACATGTATGCACGCATACAGTGAATTTATATACATATTATAGATAAATACATGCATATGCAATGAGTATATATATATATATATATCCATATTATAGGTACATGCATATAACTAGTATTTCTGTGTATCTACATATCACAGAGCAAGGGCATATATTTATGTTTATATATACATACACATAGCATAATTAGATTAATTGAATGATATTTTACTATGTGCCTGAGAAATGATATACTACATGATAAATGATATACCACTATGTGCCTGATAAAATAAAAAAAGCTAAGATTGAAAACTCAAGCACTATAAGTTTTTTCCAAGGTACTTCTAAAACAGTAGTTCTTTAATCTGGGATCCAGAAAACCTCTTCAAGGTCCCCTCCAAGGATCTGCAAATAGATAACATGGGGTCTGTGAATTTGGATGGAAAAATAAATTACATCTTTATTTTTACTAACCTTTAACTGCAATATATCATTTGTTTTGATTATGAAATAGACAACAAATAATATTCTGAGAAGGGGTCCATAGGCTTCACTAGTCTGCCAAAGGGATTCGTGACACAGTTAAAAACCTTTATACTAGAAGGAAGAACATGTCTTGCCCCAGACTTATAGTTCAGTTTGAATTAAGACATAATTCAATCTTGGAAGAAAAAAGACAGGTTTTGGAAGGTTTTTCTACAACAGACCATGTTTTGAAACATATAGGAGATCAAGAAATCTGTGGTTTTTGCAGAAAAGGATTTGGAAAGGTTGACTTACCAAAAAATAAATGTATAAAATGTATACTTAAATGTGTACTTATTGCCTCTTGTAGTCTTCCACATAAATGTTAAGATCATACTAGATTCCTTTAATTTTTTTTACATGGTAGGGAGAGTTTCTGGTGAAGAATATTCTTCTAACAATGCATAGGATCCCTTTATAGATTTAATCAAATTAACCTTACATTTTGCTGCACACTACACCTAACTAGGGAATAGAAACTATGGGCTAAATACTTGCGAACTATTAGCTAGATCTGAGATACTAAGAAGATGGGGGAAGATGATAATAACTAATAACAATAATAAGATTTGTAAGATGCCTTAAAGTTTGTCTAAAAATGTTAGAGGAAAAGATCTTAACTCCCAGACCCACACCCTGAGGTATATTTCTGTTGGTCTAGTACCAATTAGACAAGAATTTAGTGTTTATTATGTTCCAGGCTCTGTGCTAGAGTCTAGGTAGATAGATTAACACAAAAAATGAAACTACCCCCCCCTAAGAAACCCTTCTATTGAAAGAAGCAACACGTACACATTTCAATATAATAGTAACTAGCATTTATGTATAGTTTTAGAGTTTGCAAAATGATTTTAAAATGTTAGCTCATTTGACTCACAACAAACTTCATTTCCATTTTATATATGAAGTTTAGGCACATAGAAGTTAAGTGGTTTCAAAGTTTTACAAAAATGTGAAAACTATCTTTACATGTATTTGGAAAAGTAAAACAAAAAAAAAAGAAAGTAATTTGCTCATGGTCATATGGCTAGTAAATATTTAAGACTGGTTATGAATTTAGGACCATTCTGACTTCAGGTCCAGGATACCATGCCTCCCAGCTGTTGATATGACTGTCTATACAGAGTAGTTGGTGGAAAACAGGTATTAGCACTGAGGAGATCAGAAAATGCCTCTTCTAGGAGGTTGTACTTGAATTGAGCTTTGAAGAAAGCTAGGAATTCTAAGAGATGGAGGTGACATTCCAGGCATAGGGACATGTCTGTGCTCAGGCATGGAAGCAAGAAATAAAATTTTGTATGTAAAGAATAGCAAGTGGACCATTTGAATTGGACTATGAAATGTTAAAAGCAGAATTATGTGTAATAAGATTGGAAAGGGAATCTGAGACTAAGGTCAGTTCTCTAACCCGGTTGCAAAAATTTCAAGAAGAAGCTTGTTGTAATCTTAGTTAACTGCAAAATAGCTTTTGGAAAGTAGCCCTGTTTCTAGCATTTAACTGAAGAGATTTAAATATTATTTACATTTATTCTCAATACATTTCACAGGGTGGAGGTGAGCTCTCAGTTGTCTCCCATTAATTATTTAGGAGAAAAGATTTTGCTGTAGCCATTCTGAAATTGTCTTTTCAACTGTTGAAAGGCAGAAAGAATGAGATCAAACTCATGGCTCTGGTGTAAAGGAGACAGAAAGCTTCTTTCAATGATTCTAGGAAGTGTGTGATGCAGATTTTCTGGTTGTCCGGATTGTTGGACTGGCAGAAATCTTGCTGCATGTCTGTGCCTACATCTGTGTAAATAAGTTGTATTTGAAAAAAAAATAGAGGCAGCCTATCCAAATTGGTAGAGAAGCTGCCTTAGATATGTATTGGCATATGTGATGATTATGTGGTGATATGTGATGAACCCTCAGACAATTCTCTGATATTATAAATTTCAGACTGCATCAGTGGAAGGAGTTTTCATTTCCTACATCAATGAAATCAATCAATAAACATTTATTAAGTACCTACTTTGTGCCAGGCACAGTGCTGAGCTGGACTAGATCAAAAGTTGTTTGTTTTTAAAAAAGCCTTAACAGTTTTTAAATTTAATTTAGAAAGACTTGCTTCCTATTGGCAATTATATTCAAATAACTGAATAAAATTGTCAGAAGAACATACATTGTGTATTATTTTCAGACTTGTCTTTTTTTTTTTTTTTTTTCTTAGACTATAACAGAGAAAATGACTGCTGGTTCAGTTTACGTTCCTCAGATTATCCCATTAAGGGCTCCTTGTCCAGGAAGAAACAAGCATGAGATAAATACCAATACATTTGTAGAAATGAAGTCAGGTAAGAATTAAGAGTGACAAATCATTGCTGATAACATATAATACAATGCTTACTTGGTTTATAGTGTTTCTTTTCCAGACTTTTAAAATCTACTTTTTTTTTTGTATATGCCTTTATAAGAAGTCTCCAGAATCTCTTCAGACTTTACCAGGGAGTTCATTATTTCAGTGAGAAAACCTTTATAGGAATACAGCAAATTCATATAGCTCCTAATGAAACATGATTTCTTTATGTTATACAGAAAGATTAGTTTTCTCTTTACATAAAAATAAAAACAATTGAATGTTGACATTTAGAAAGGAAACAGATTGAGTCCTACAGATTATATAAATTTATGCTGTTTGCCCTGATGATTTTAGACTTTTGTATTCAGAGGATTCTAGGATTTAGATCTGAAGGGACTCTTGGAGAGAGTAGTAATGTAACTCACAGCTTCATTTTACAGAAGAGGAAACTGGCCATTCAATCAGTAAGCAATTATTAAGTAACTACTATTAGTCTGTGAACAAAACCCCAAACTGAAATAATTTGGAAATAAATTTATTAAGTCATCCGATAGAGAAGACAGTCAAAAAAGGGGTGGTCCACCTCCCCCCCCCATCTGTAGGTTACTTATAATATAGGATCCAAACAAAGGAGGATGGAAACAGTAACTGATTGGCCAGTATAGAGTCAGTTTCCAAATAACACACTGAGTTCAGATATGTAACAGGAGAAAACTAATCACATTCCTTGAATCATTCTTTGGATCTGAGGGGGTTTCTGATAACCTAGGTTCTGAGTTAAGCATTAACTAAGTCTACATAGGTTTCTCGGCCAAACAGGGCAATAAATTTTTCCCACACTATTATATATCAAGTTCAGTGGTAGATACTGGTGATAAAAAGACAAAAATGAAACAGCCCTTGATCTCAAAGAGCTTTTAGCATATTTGAGGAAATACTATTTATATGTAAATGCAAAGCATATACAAAGGAACTCTAGACTAATGGTGGCATTGGGAAGGTCCCTGATTGGGAAATGGCACTTGAAGGAGTCTTGAAGGAGGCCTGAGATTCTAAGAGATGGAAGTGAGTTAGGAAAGTTTTCCACTCATGGGGAATATCCATTGCAAAGACAGGAACAGTTGGATTGTTCCTTGTGAGAAAATGCAAGTAGGTCAGTTTGACTGTAATAAGCCCAGAAAGGTAAGCTATAGCCAGATTGTGATGACCTTTAAAAGTAAAGCGGAGACATGTATTTTATACCAGAAGCAATAGAAAAGAGCCAGTGGAGCTTGTTGAGGAGAATTACCTAGTTAATATTTGTGCTTTAGGAAAACTACTTTGGTGGTGGTGTAAAGGAGGGTAGAACCCTGAGGCAGTGACTAATTAGTCTAAGTCCTGGTGGTCCAGGTCAGAGCCTTGACTAGAATAGTGGCTATATGAATGGAGAGGAGGGGATAGATGTCAGAGAAGATGTAAAAGTGGAATTAATAAACAGCATAGAACCTAAACTGGGAATAATTTCAATTAAATATTTGATGATTGTAATTGAGAATCTGGATGATTTGGCAATGCCCTTGATAGAAATAAGGAAATTAAGAAAAAGTTTTGTTTGGAAGAAAGGATAACTTATAATCTATTTTTAACATGTAGAGTTTGAGATGTCAGTGAGACAAATGAGTTGGAGAAATCTTTTTTTTTCTTTATTAAAGCTTTTTATTTGCAAAACATATATATGGGTAATTCTTCAACATTGACCCTTACAAAGCTTTCTGTTACAAATTTTTCCCCCCTAGTCCCCACCCCTCCCCTAGATGGCAGGAAATCCACTACATGTTAATTATGTTAAAAAAACTTGACAAATCGAATATATGTTTACATATTTCCACACTTATCATTGTTGTGCAAGAAAAATCATATCTACAAGAAAAAAATCAGAGAAAGGAAACACAATGCAAGCAAACATCAATAGAGAGTATGAAAATGTTATGTTGTGGTCCACATTTCATATCTCTCTCTCTGGATGTATATGGCTTTCTTTACTAAACAATTGAAACTGATCATCATATAGTATTGTTGTTGCCATGTATAATGATCTCCTGCTTCTGCTCATTTTGCTCAGCAGCAGTTCATGCAAGTCTCTCCAGGCCTCTCTGAAATCGTCCTGCTGGTCGTTTCTTACAGAGCAATAATATTCCATAACATTCATATACCATAATTTATTCAGCCACTCTCCAATTGATGGGCATCCATTCAGTTTCCAGTTTCTAGCCACTACAAAGAGGGCTGCCACAAACATTCTTGCACATGTGGGTCCCTTTCCCTCTTCTAAGATCTCTTTGGGATATAAGCCCAATAGAAACACTGCTGGGTCAAAGGGTATGCACAGTTTGATAACTTTTTGAGCATAGTTCCAAATTTCTCTCCAGAATGTCTGGATTCGTTCACAGTTCCACCAACAATGTATCAATGTCCCAGTTTTCCCATAGCCCCTCCAACATTCGTCATTATCATTTCCTGTCATTTTAGCCAACCTGACAGGTGTGTAGTGGTACCTCAGAGTTGTCTTAATTTGCATTTCTCTGATCAATAGTGATTTGGAGCACCTTTTCATATGACTAGAAATAGTTTTAATTTCATCATCTGAAAATTGTCTATTCATATCCTTTGACCATTTATCAATTGGAGAATGGCTTGAATTCTTATAAACATGAGACAATTCTCTATATAATTTAGAAATGAGGCCTTTATCAGAAGCCTTAAATGTAAAGATGATTTCCCAATTTATTGCTTCTCTCCTAATCTTGTCTGCGTTAATTTTGTTTGTACAAAAACTTTTTAACTTAATATAGTCAAAATTATTTATCTGGTGTTCAATGAAGAGTTCCAAATCTTCTTTGGACATAAATTTATTCCATCTCCACAGGTCTGAGAGGTAAACTATACTATGTTCCTCTAATTTACTTATAATATCATTCTTTATATCCAGATCATGAACCCATTTAAATCTTATCTTGGTATGCGGTGTTAGGTGTGGGTCAAGCCCTAATTTCTTCCATACTAGTTTCCAATTTTCCCAGCAGTTTTTTTCAAATAGTGAGTACTTATCCCAGAAGCTGGGGTCTTTGGGTTTGTCAAACACGAAATTGCTATAGTTATTGCCTAGTTTCTCCTGTGATCCTATCCTGTGCCACTGATTGACTACTCTTAGTCAGTACCAAATGGTTTAATCATTAGTGATTCAGAGCATTTTTTCATATGATTAGAAATGGTTTTAATTTCTTCATCTGAAAACTGTTCATAACCTTTGACCATTTATTTTTAAAAATTTGAGTCAATTCTCTATATATTTTATAAATGAGGCCTTTATCAGAAACATTGGGGGCAGCTAGGTGGCACAGTGGATAGAGCACCAGCCCTGAAGTCAGGAGGACCTGAGTTCAAATGTGGTCTCAGACACTTAACACTGCCTAGCTGTGTGACCCTGGGCGAGTCACTTAACCCCAATTGTCTCAACCAAAAAAAAAAAAAAAAAGAAAAATGAAAGAAAGAAAAGAAACACTGGAAGTGAAATTTTTTTTCTCAGCTTTCTGCTTCCCTTCTAATCTTGGCTGCATTGCTTTTATTTTTACAAAAACTTTTTAATTTAATGTAGTCAAAACAAATTATCCATTTTGCATTTCATATGTTCTCTGGTTCTTCTTTGGCCATAAATTCCTCCCTTCTTCACAGATCTGACAAGTAGATTATCCTTTGTTTTCCTAATTTGCTTATTGTATCATCCTTTTCTTATCTTGATATAGAATGTTAAGTATTGGTCACTGCCTAGTTTCTACCATAGTATTTTCTAGTTTTTCCAACAATTTTTGTCAGATAGTAAGTTCTTATCCCAGAATTTGGAGTCTTTGGGTTTATCAAACATAGATTACTATAGTTTTTGACTATTGTTTTTGTGAACCTAACCTATTCCACTGATCCACTACTCTATTTCTTAACCAATACTAAATGGTTTTCATAACTGCTGCTTTATAATAGAGTTTTAGGTTTAATACAGCTAGGCCACCTTCATTTGTATTTTTTTTCATTAATTCCTTTAAAATTGTTGACTTTTTGTTCTTTGAGATGAATTTTGTTACTAAAAAATACCTGTTACAAACATGTAGAGTTGAGTGAGTGCCCATCAGTTGGAGAATGGTTAAGTTATGGTATATGAATGTTATAAAATATTATTGTTCCATGAGAACTGATCAGAAGTATGATTTCAGAAAGGCCTGGAGAAACTTAACAAGAACTGATGCTAAGTGAAGTTTGTAGAACCAAGAGAACATTGCACACAGCAACAACAACAACAAGGTTATACGATGATCAGTTCTCTTGGACATGGCTCTTTTCAACAATGAAATGATTCAAGGCAATTCTAATAGACTTTGATGGAGAGAGCCATCTGCATCCAGAGAGAGAATTATGGAGACTGAATGTGGATCAAAGCATAGTATTTTCACCTTTTTTTGGTTTCTTTTGTTTGCTTTTTTTTTTTTCATTCTCACTAAGAGATCGCATGTTATTTTTGGAGTTCTTTGTATCAGGTGGCTAAAGCATGGAAATCCTTGAAGGCAACATCTAGAACCAAATTAATGGAAACTGTTAGGAAGCAAAGACTAGGTATCATTGTTAGGTCCCACAGAAGCATAGAAGCTGAGGACTTTCTGGAGCTACCCAGGAAAGAGGAATAAAAGAAAAGTAATGCTTGTGGTCCCCAAGAATGGTGGAGGTGGGGTTTGAGGCTGGCATGGAATGAGTAGATGTGGATATTGAGGTAAACACATCTGAATGAGAAAGATGTTCCCTGAGGAAAATGATATGCAAAATAGGGAAATGACTTTCCTTCAATAATGTAACATATATAAAGAAATAGGCTCAAGTTCCATCTTCTGGATGAAGCCTTTTCTGATTTTCTAGTTCACCTCAGACATTAGTGCCTTTCTTTATCCACCCTGTACCTAACTGCTAGCTACTTTGTATTTATATATTTTGTGTGTGTGTATACTGTATATATTTGTATTCACTTACTTTATATTTACATGTGTACTTGTCTCCCTTTAAAAATGTGAATCACTGGCTAAAATGACAGGAAAAGTTAATGATGAATGTTGGAGGGGATGTGGGAGGGCTGGGACACTGATGCAGTGTTGGTGGAGCTGTGAACGGATACAGCCATTCTGGAGAACAATTTGGAGCTATGCTCAAAAAGTTATCAAACTGTGCATACCCTTTGACCCAGCAGCATTTCTGTTGGGCTTATATCCCAAAGAAATCATAAAGGAAGGAAAGGGCCCCACATGTGCAAGAATGTTTGTGGCAGCCCTTTTTGTAGTGGCTAGAAACTGGAAATTGAATAGATGCACTTCAATTGGAGAATGGCTGAATAAATTATGGCATATGAATATTATGGAATATTATTGTTCTGTAAGAAACGACCAGCAAGATGATTTCAGAGAGGCCTGGAGAGACTTACATGAACTGATGCTGAGTGAAATGAGCAGAACCAGGAGATCATTATACACGGCAACAACAATACTATATGACGATCAATTCTGATGGACATGACTCTCTTCAACAATGAAATGTTTCAAACCACCTCCAATTGTTCACTGAAGAAAGCCATATACACCCAGGGAGAGGGATGTGAAATGTGGACCACAACATAACATTCTCATACTCCTTGATTGATGTTTGCTTACATTGTGTTTCCTTTATCTGATATATCGTTTGTGTAGATAAGATTTTTCTTGCACAGCAATGATAAGTTTGGAAATATGTATACATATATTCGATTTGCCAATATTTTAACATAATTAACATGTAGTGGATATCCTGCCATCTAGAGGAGGGGTGGGGAGTTGGGGGGAAAAATTTGTAGTGGAAAGCTATGTGAGGGTTATTGTTGAAGAATTACCCACACATATGTTATGCAAATAAAATTAAAAAAAAAACCACCAACAGAATAAAACGAAGAAAAACAAAAATAAAACTAAGATTGGAGTTGAGAAAAAAAAATGTGAATCACCTGCTAGTAGAGATTTTTTCCATTTTTGGGGCTTGTATTACTTCTTGTTGTTGTTTGTCCTCCATTCTCCAAGAGGACCATGATGTCAGGGAAGGAATGCCATGACATGACATGCAAGTGAATTGGATGTGAAAGAGGACTTGTGTTAGTAGCACTAGCAGAATGAGCTTTAAAAATACTTGTTTATTGATCAAGAGTGCTTAAGCTCAGAATGAGTTGAGGCTAGAAAGTGGAGTAAAGAACAATTAAAATGATCTTTTAAAAAACCCTGCATATTAGTAGGAAAAGGAGGATCAAAGAATGTACAGGACCTTTTTAGGGGGGCAGATGGGATGATGATGACTCATGACAGAGAGAAGAAAGAGTAGTTCAATTCTGTTGTCTCTGCCAAGAAGAATGGGCTTTGTGCTGGAAATAACAGGACAAAAATAGCTAGCAGGAAGTTGATACCCAAGATCCTAGGATTATAGAATAAGAGTTAGATTGTTAGAAATCATATAGACTTACCCTCTTACTTTACAGATGAGGAAACTGAGGCCTACAAGATTAGAGCAAGCTTCAGAGGAGGCAGTAAGAACTTATTTTCAGTCTAACCAGTCTGGGTTTTTTCATTGATTTATTAATTCCTGAAATATTTCTTCTCATCTCTTCTGGCTTCCCTGGCTTCTTTTAAGCCTTATCTAAAATCTCGTTTTTCTTCCTGATCCCCTTTAATGCCTTTGTATTCCTTTTATGAATAATCTCCAATTATCCTGTCTATAGCTCTTTTGTAAATAGTTGTTTGTATATGGTCTCTGATCTTGAGAACAGGCAGTGGAAGAAATTAGGCTCATGCTGACCCCATACATCAAATTCCACAATACACTCTGAGTGGAGAGATAACCTTAATATTCAAAATCATTCTATAACAAAAGAAACATATCATATACCTTTTACAGCTATGGGGAGTAGAGGTATTCTTGTGTGTGTGTGTGTGTGTGTGTGTGTGTGTGTTTTTAAACAGCTTAGTTTATTATCATATGCTTTAAAAGGCAAATTTCATTTACCTAATCATTTGAAGAATCCTATAGTCTAGTAATTTACTAAAAGAGATTTTTTTTCTACCAACTTGTTTAGAGAGAAATTTTATTATGTATTTATAAATATATCTTCAAAGCTAATAACCATATATTCCAATTAACCAGTCATTTAAGCTCCAGCATGGGGGCTTCAGAGATATCACTGAAGTTTTTCAAGGGAGAACTAAAACATTCAGATAAGTATTATTATTAATAAGGGGGTGAAGGAGTTTTGAGCTTCTGTAGACTCACATGTGGGACACAGTAGAGAAAGACAGATGGGTAAATTCTGAGAGCTATCTACACTCTGGAGGACATTACCAAGTAATTGAGTTTAAGTTATCTACAGAGGGATGAAATAAAAGAGAAGCACTGTTGGCCCATTAGGAAAAAGAAGTTTAGAGTTAGAAGTTGCCATCTTTGCAAGACTGTAATAATCCTATTCATCTTTCTGGCCTAGTTTTATGATCACAAACATAGTGCTTCCAAGAGACTGTTGAAAATGCATCATTGATGTTTTTTGATAATCATGACTATGATAAAAAAAATAATAAATATGATAGAGATTATGTCTAGACCCAGTTTTTATTGTTGTTTGTACCTTCCTTCTGAATGGATTGGTACCTAATGAAGGTTGAAGGTGTCCATGTCTCCTTCTCCTTCAAAACAAAGAGGATTTGAAAATAGGAGAATGGTCAGAGCCCAATGGGTTTAGTGTCATTGCTTGGGTCACTTTTTGTGAATTCATTAGCATGTGAACTGGCAGCAAGTAGCTCTTGATCTGAGCTTGAATTTTAGCTTAGGTGGGGGGGAGGTTTATGTTTATTTTGTTAACATTTTTTTTTTTAATTTTGAGTTCTAAATTCTCTTTCTCTTTCTAGCCCTCTCCCATTCAGGAAGAAGGCAAACAATAAAATGCTTAATATATATATGAAATCATACAAAACATTTCCCTGTTGTTGTTTAGTCATTTCAGTCATGTCTGATTCAGCATGACCCCATTTGGGGTTTTCTTTTACTTTTATATGTATGTGTGGAGGCATTCAGGGTTAAGTGACCTTTTTAGGGTCACAGAGCTGGTAAATGTCTGAAGCTAGATTTGAAATTAGGAAGAGTTTTCCTAACTCCACATCTAGTACTCTCTGTTTTGGTACCTACCCACCCCAGAAGTTTTCCATAGTTTCCCTAACAAATGAGTAAAAAAAAAAAAAAAGAAAAGAAAAGAAAAGAGAAAATGCAGTTACAGTTTATTACTCTTTATTAATTGTTTTTGCTGGATTTTGTATTGTTTATGATATTTGTTTTATTTATGATTACCAGACACTCCAGGTGTCATTATATATTACACCTTGGATGGCAGCAAACCTGAATTATTAAAGAGAAAAGGATTTGGTGAAAATAGCACTTTAAAGTATACCGGACCAATCACTCTTCCTGATGGAAAAATACAGGTTAAAGCTAAGGCAGTCTCAAGGTAAGTTAGCATTACATTTCTTCAAAAATTAGTATGACTGAATAAACATTGATTACATGCTTACTATGTATAAAGTACTGTGATAAATGCTGGGGATATAAATATAAGTAAATAAGACAGTTGCTGACCTCAAAGGAATTGTTCTAATAAGGGAAGAAAACTTAGATAGGGAGAAACTTTTGACTAGGAAGTCACAAGGATGTGATCAGAATATTGGGGTAATATTTTGACATTTCCTTTGCAGGAATAGTTATGTTGATTTGTTTCCTGTTTCCAGAACACTAGAGCCAGCATCAGTGCCAGAATCACTTTAGTTCAAATCCTGCCCCTGTATTACACATAGTTAACTTGGGAAAGTCATTTAACCTTTCATTGCTAGGTACCTCACTGAGATTGTAAGTGGCAGAGAAGGTTCCAACCTGCATTGGGTAAGGAAGCTCTCTACCCCTGTGATGTTAAACTCAAAAAGAAACGATAATCAAATTATATGTAAGCACAATCCCTGTGGGTCATATATTGACTTAGTTTTAAAATGTATTATTATCTATGATTTTTTTTAAAAAAATTTATCTATTTTGTTATATATTTCCCAGTTACATTTTAATCTAGTTTAGGCTTCACTCAGGGGCGTCGTAGGCCACATATGACTTGTGGGACTATGTGTTTGATAGCTCTGCTCTACATCTACAGATCCTGTGCCTGTTATATACTTTGTGTAATATTGTTGAGTTTGGCCCCACTCTCTCAGGGCCAGATCTATTAATCCCCTTTAGACTTCTTCAGCCTATCATTGGCTGTGTTCCCCTAATTTTAGGGGCCAGTGTCACCATTATAACTCATCTTGACATGTGCCAAACCCTAATTATACTTGATATAAGCTATTTAATCATTGTTTTCTTTGCCTTTCTATTCAATAACTTTCTCTTATTTTCACATAAAGCTTCATTCTATTAAGCTTAGAGACTTTTAGCTTTATGTTTCCTGAAAGAAGGATCAGCTGCTTGGCTCATTTAGTGACAAAGGAGTGAAACATCGTTGTATCCCACAGGACAGGTTTTTCACCATTTATGGAACTATCTAGGTTTCAAGTACAAACCTTCTAGATTATATGTCTGGATCCCTAGAAAATATAGACCTAAAAAGTGCCTTAAAAAAAAAAGTGCCTTTTATACTCCTCCTGCTGGTCTACTTTCAAGGTGGGGAATTGTTTAATGCAATGATGATTTGGAAATTTTTTTTTTTTGCTTTTTGCCAAGGCAATTGGGGTTAAGTGCCTTGCCCAGGGTCACACAGCTAGGAAGTGTCTGAGACTAGATTTGAACTCAGATCCGCCTGACTTCAGGGCTGGTGCTCTAACCACTACGCCACCTAGCTGCCCCTAATTTGAAAATTTCAATAACAGATTACAAAATACTACATATTTTAATCCTTCAAGTAGATCAGGTAGAATTTATAGATTGTTTTCCATGGCCTAACCCACCCTCTCACTTGTGTATTCCACCTGATTGTTCCTTAGATACCTACCCAGAGAAAGGAGGTATTGTCTCATGATCTGTCTTCTGAAACCTGGATTGTTTATTCTAATTTATCTGACTTTGCCTTTTTATCTTGTTTTTTATTTTCATTATTGTTGTCATTTTGCATATTATTCTTCTATTCGTTTCACTCTGTATCAGTTCATCTATCTTGATGTGTTTCTCTGAATACCACAGAGAGAAATCGCATTGGATGAAAACTTCAGGTTTCTTTTTTATTCTGGTGTAATAATTTGGGGATTATGGAATAGATTGGAGACAAATTCCTCTGAGTTTCAATGTGGTAGCTATTACCCAATTATTTCTCTTGAGATTGGAGTCAGAGTTCCAAGTAGCAGGGCATCTAGCTGGGACCTGAGAGAAGATCATGGAAAATATCAAGAAATATTTGTTTGACATTGTATACAGTAACAGCAATATTAGAAGGATAATCACTATGAAAGACTTAGCTATTCTGATTAATACATGATCCAAGACAATTCCAAAAGATCTATGATGATAAATTCTATTCATCTCCAAAAAGAGATCTGATGAACAGAGTTCATATTGAAGCATACTTTTTAAACTTTATGTTTTTTGCTTTTTATTTGTTATTTTTGTAATATGGCTTATATGACAATGTTTTACATGATTTCACATGTATAAATGATATATTGTTTGCTTTCACAGGAGGTGGGGGAGGGATGGGAAAGAGGAACAGAATTTGGAACTGAACATTTTAGTGAAATATTAAGAAGAAAAGAAAGATAAAAGATTTAAAAATAAGAAATTTATACTCAAAGGCTATCAAACTGTGCATACCCTTTGATCCAGCAATGTTTTTATTGGGTCTGTATCCCAAAGAGATCACAAACAAGAGAAAAGGACCCACATGGGCAAAAATGTTTGTAGCAGCTCTCTTTGTAGTGTCAAGGAACTGGAAACTGAGTGGGTACCCATCAGTTGGAAAATGGTCAAATAAATTATGGTATATGAATGTAATAGAATATTATTGTTCTATAAGAAACAATCAACAAAATGATTTCAGAGAGGCCTGGAGGAACATAAACTGATGCTAAGTGAAGCGAGTAAAACCAAGAGAAAATTGTAAAGAGTAACAAGATTATAGGATGATCAATTCTGATGGACATGGCTCTTTTCAACAATGAGATAATTCAGGCCAATTCCAATAGACTTGTAATGGAGGGAGCCATTTGCATCCAGAGAGAACAAGAGAGAACAGTGGGTACTGAATGGGGATCACAACATAATATTTTCACCTTTTTTGTTGTTTGTTTACTTTTTGTTTTCTTTCTCATTTTTCTCCTTTTTGATCTGATTTTTCTTGTGCAGCATGATAAATGTGGGGAAATGTATAGAAGAATTGTACATGTTTAACATATATTAGATAACTTGCTGTTGGGGGATAGGGAAAGAGAGAGAGGAAAAATATGGAACATAAGGTTTTACAAGAATGAATGTTGAAGACTATCTTTGCATATATTTGGAAAATAAAAAGCCGTTATTAAAAAAAAAAGCAAGAAATTTGTTTGAACTACATCACTAAGTAGCTTTAAATGCTCCCTTGAGTCAGACTTTTAAATATCACATGGATAAATAAAAAGGCATGATTTTAGATAAATGTGACATAATTTTAATAGATTTTACTCAGACTTTTGCCAAACATTTCAAGGACTAGCAATTTATTCTCTTGTCAGAAAATACTATTTTCTCTCTTAAAGTCTCTGTCAAAATATTTCATTTATCTTTCATTTTACATTTTACATAAGAAATTAGAGGCATTGATGTTGAGATTAAAATGATTCTAATTAAACCATATGCTCATGCATACAATCTTTACTTTGAAGGATCCTTGTTTGGGTAAAGAAAGCCTGTTTAATCATATTAGATGATGATTTCATCCACTTATACTATGTTATGAAATCATTATCCAATATGATTTGAGGTATAGACAGCCTCAGTATTTGGTGATAAGATGGGCTATAGTATATTGATATTTTTCATTTGGCCATGAGCATATGGTAAGGAGAGAAAACAGAAATTCATACAATATTTCCCTTTTGTAGGTGTGTTTCAATAATTAAGTAGTTGAACTAAAATGTTTGTTGATAAATTTATTATTATTGCTGATTTACTGCAGATGTCTTTTCTGCCTTTCTATTATAGAGAACCTTTTGTTTATTAATTTTCAGAGACTGCAGGGAAAGTGGAATCGTAACTAAGATATTTCAGGTAGACTATGAACCACCAAGTATAACTTTTCAAGAAGATTATGATGAAAATATTCACAAAAACTTTGAAAAACAGGCAAGTTATAATAAAGGTAGACTCCAACTCCTGATTTTTTCAACTTTACTACCTCATTTAATCTGTCAATTCTTTTCTGTTCTTAATGTCAATAGCTTGACCTTTATTTTACTATATGTCTTATACTGTACTATTTTCTTAATTGGTATCCTTTCTACTCTTCTACCTCTAATACACCTAACATACCAACTCCTAGATTGATCTCCTTACAATATCACTTAATTTTACTTCCTCATCACATGAAGAATAAAGTCCAAATAGCTAAGCCTAGTAATTAAAGTCTTCTTCTTTGTGGATCCAGGCTACTTTTTTTTTTTTTTTTTTTTTTTTTTGAGGCAATTGGGGTTAAGTGACTTGCCCAGGGTTACACAGCCAGGAACTGTTAAGTGTCTGAGTCCAGATTTAAACTCAGGTCCTCCTGACATTAGGGTTGATGGTCTATTCACTGTACCACCTAACTGCCCTCCCAGGCTACTTTTTTAGCTTCTCCTCTCACCATTCATTCACACCCAACTTATATTCTCTTTCACTTAGAGAATTTTAGTTTATAATTATTATTTATAGGAAATCAAATTCTTTAGAATTGTTGACTTCCTTAAAAGCCTTCCACCTTTGCTTCAATCTAGAATCACAAATGCCTTGCTTTCTTTTATTCAGGAAAGCAGCATATTCTGTAGGACTAACCTGCTTATACCCTGAAGAATCCTTAAAACCAAGACAGAGAGCAGACAACTCTTGCTCTTGGTTATTTCATTGTAGCACATACCAAATCAATCTCTAGAAATCTGGATCAGGAACAAGGGCGCAAGAAGAAGCAAAGTCCAAGTATATAATCAGAGGTCAAGGTTCAGGTCCCTACTGGGGGATCAGGCAGATACTAGCGTCTGGACATTGTGACTAATGTCATTTGAAACAGATGTGTCCAAAAAGCAGGCATAACTCATTTTAACCTGATAACCCAGATTCCAGCTTTGTGATTTCTCGATAGAATAACTACTATGCTGCCTAGTCTGCAAACCACATATGGCTCATGATACTCCTGAATGCAGCTCATACCAGATTAAAATGTAATTGGAAAATATTTAGCAAAATAAATAACATCTTCAAAACTATGTAAAATATTACATTTTAGAACTAGTCAAAATGTGACTAGCTGCAGGGGCAGCTAGATGGCACAGTGGATAGAGCACCAGCCCTGACACTTAACATTCCCTAGCTGTGTGACCCTGGGCAAGTCACTTAACCTCAATTGCCTCAGCCAAAAAAAAAAAAAAAAAATGTGACCTGCAGAGATTTAGTGGCTCATATTGCTATTTGAATTTGATACCTCTGATTTTGGCAATTGAGTGAAGCCTTAATGGACCCTTTTTATCTTTGTTGCTTATATTTATAATTATATTATATTATTAGTGAAAATAAAGATGCAATTTTTTTCCATCCAAGTTAATTGGCCCTCTGAAACCTATCTATAGACCCCTTGGGATTTTGTGTCTCATAGATTAATAACTCTTGGCCTATACTAATTGTTTTCCTCACCCCTACTCTTTGTGGCATCTTGCTTTTTTATATCTTGCTATCTACCACATTGGTCTTATTGATGGAGCTTGTCCAGATTCTTCTTGTTCTGTCCTTGTCTTACTGAATTCGTGACTTGGTATAACATAAACCTCTAGATTTCATATAGTTGATATGATGTAGTGAATTTTTAAACTTTTTAAAAAGTTATTCTGTACAAATTGCCTTAGATAATTTTTAGTAGCTGGTTTTAAACTATTATTCTTTTTCCTGTAGTAACTTATAATTTTATAATAAAACATTAGATAGGTATAATAGAATTATTGATATGTAATCTTTTTATTCTCAGGGATTAAAAAATGAAAGTTTGGCATCAAAACTTGAAGAAAGAGATAAAAATAGTGAAAATAAACCTGGTTATAATGCTGAAATTAAATGTCAAGGTATGATATGATATAATGAAGACTAAATCTAGCATTTCAAAACCATAAAAATGCATTCATTCCTCATATAAACAAATATGGAAATAATGCTCAGAAAAGAATTTTGAATTTTGAGTTACATACTTAAATTTCCCAGAAATATACTTTTTCATAATTGCTATTTTACAGAAGGACTATAATGGTTAAAGTCCTTTATTAAAAATAATGTTGTGGCCATGCATAATTATTACTGTTCATGAAACAATGATATATTGTCATTTTAGAATTTAAAGGAGAGGCTTCAACTGAAAATAAATCTTTGTAAATTTGCCTTTCCCTAGATAGTTCAATGGAAACTCCATCTTGCAAAGAAGAACCAGTTTTTACACAACCCACTAATCATAAGCCCCAGGTAAAAGAAACATTTATGACTCAAATTTTTTTAAATTTCCTGTTATCTTAACTGTTTATAGTATTTCACATGTCAAGTATTTTAAATAATATAATAAATTGCTATTATAAATTACTTTCCTAAAGCTAAGATTTGGATACAACTATACTTTGTTAATTCAAACTTTGTAAAATTTATTATGATTACTCAGAGCCTTTGAAGTTTGCTTTTACTTAACAACACAATTCAGTTCAGTTAAATAAACATTTATTAAATAACTACTCTGTATAATGCAAAGCTTTTTTCCCACAGAGAATACAAATTAATAGTGCAAAAATGTTTTTTGTTTTGCTGAGGCAATTGGAGTTAGGTGATTTGCTCAGGGACACACAGCTAGGAAGTAAGTGTCTGAGAATAGATTTGAACTCAGATCCTCCTGACTTCAGAGCTGACACTCCACCTACTCCACCATCTAGCTGCCCCTGTGCAAAAATCTTTTTAAAGGGTTGCATAAAATGCTTAAAAAGACAGCCTTTTGGGGCAGCTAGGTGGCGCAGTGGATAGAGCACCAGCCCTGAAGTCAGGAGGACCTGGGTTCAAATCTGGTCTCAAACACTTAACATTCCCTAGCTGTGTGACCCTGGGCAAGTCACTTAACTCCAATTGCCTCAGCAAAAAAAAAAAAAAAAAAAGACAGCCTTTTTCTCTTTCTCAAATACTTCTAAGCAACCATCATAATTGTTTTGTTTTGTTTTTACAAATCATCCTTACATATTCTTTTATAAATAAGTCCCTAAAGATATCTATTATATAATATATTGTCATTTTGCTGTGCACATTTGTGCTTTTCTCTCTTTGGGTTCTTCAAGGATCTGTGATTTGGGTTGGAATGGATATTGCCTCAGTGAGTAGGGACCACAGCTTCTCTGTAATTGGTGGAATGACTTTGAAACTGTGTTCAGAACCTTCGTGCCAACCTATATGGCCAGTCTGGCCACTTCATGAGATGTGCCCGGAGATAGCAGACACAGAGTCCATAACTACGCTTGCAGGGAAACCTCTTCAGCTTGGAGTGCTTCCCCAGGGCCATGGCCTGATAACCCATCACAGTAGAGTGATGCTTTGGAAGAGCACATTAGCAGGTTGCTGTGCTTTTTTCTAAACAGTGGTCTACCTCTCCCAGGTCTAAGAGCACTCTGACAGCCCTCACTGTCTTACTCTCCCCACAGTGCAATCAGCACATGGTCAGATGACCCCAGATGGTCTCTCATATATACCTGTAAGCTCATATATACCTGCAGCTACTCAGCACGCTGCAGATATGCTGTCAGAGAACTACTGTTGGTGCCTGGTGATGGAGCTGACTTCTCCATCTAATCCCCTGCCTTTTGGGTTCTGACCCCTCATTTTCCCTGAGACCTGGTTTTCTCTTTCCATCTCTGCCGTGGCCTCTTGTTTCAAGCCCATCGGCTTGTTCCTCAGAACTTTAGCTCAGATTTCCTTTTTCCTTCCTCTTGCTTGTCTCTGGCTGTTACTGTCATTCAGGTAGTCCAATTCAGCAAATGCTTGAGGTAGAGGCACTGTGCTGAGGGTGGGAGTTGCAAAAGTGAAATAATACCTGCCCTCTAGGAGTTTGTATTCTACTAGTATGACAATATAAACAGATAAATATGGCTCCAAGGGCCTAAGATGGGGAGTGCAGAAGGCTAGAGTGAAAAGAAATCAAATGGGTGAGGGAGAAAGCCCTAACAACTGAGAGAAGGGAAATCAAGGAACATTTCATGGAAGAGAAAGCAATTGAACTGAATCTTTTAGAGGAATACGAAGACAGAATCCAGAAGACAGAAAAAGAGTCAGTCCAGGCTTCAGGGTGAGACATGGCTTATGCGGCTTGGAGACCAGTTAGCATTCCAGTTTGGCTGAAATGCAGAGCAGATAGAAGGCAGTACTGAAAGAGATAGGATGGAAAGATAGCTTGAAGCTGGAAGTGATAAGATCATACTGATTTGTGAGGCAGTGGGCCTCACTTGAGGTTGTTGTCCAGCTTGTGGTGGGTATTCCTTTCCAGGTGTAGGTTCAGTTCTTAACAAGGTTTCTTAAAACTTTGAAATAAAGTGATTATGTAACTTAAAAAAAAAATAGTTCCTGCCTTCAAGGCCAGGGGAGTGGGGAAGAAAAACAAATTATGTACAGAGAGGTAAATGCAAAGTATATAATAACAAGTAATAAAAAGTAATTTCATGAGTGAGAATGCACTAACACACTGCTATTATTTTTTTTAATTAAAAACTTTTTATTTGCAAAACATACGTATGGGTAATTCTTCAACATGAACCTTTACAAAGCTTTCCGTTACAAATTTTTCCCCCCTAGTCCCCACCCCTCCTGTAGATGGCAGGAAATCCACTACATGTTAATTATGTTAAAATACTTGACAAATCGAATATATGTATACATATTTCCACACTTATAATTGTTGTGCAAGAACAATCGTATCTACAAGAAAAAAAAATCAGAGAAAGGAAACACAATGCAAGCAAACATCAATAAAGAGCATGAAAATGTTATGTTGTGGTCCACATTTCACATCACTCTCTAGGTGTATATGGCTTTCTGCACTGAACAATTGGAACTGGTTTGAAACATTTCCTTGTTGAAGAGAGCCATGTCTATCAGAATTGATCCTCATATAGTATTGTTGTTGTTGTGTATAATGATCTCCTGGTTCTGCTCATTTCCCTCAGCATCAGTTCATGCAAGTCTCTCCAGACCTCTCTGAAATCATCCTGCTGGTTGTTTCTCACAGAACAATAATATTCCATAACATTCATATACCATAATTTGTTCAGCCATTCTCCAATTGATGGACATCCATTCAGTTTCCAGTTTCTTGCCACTACAAAAAGGGCAGCCACAAACATTTTTGCACACGTGGGTCCCTTTCCTTCCTTTAAGATCTCTTTGGGATATAAGCCCAATAGAAACAGTGCTGGGTCAAAGGGTATGCACAATTTGATAACTTTTTGAGCATAGTTCCAAATTGCTCTCCAGAATGGTTGGATCCATTCATAGTTCCACCAACAATGTATCGGACACACTGCTATTCTTTAGGTGAATGAAAAGTTTTCTCCAATCTTCCTCAAACTTGGGCTTACCAAGTTACTCTTTAGCAAACTGGTTCTAATAATCCAATGATGATTTTGTGCCTGGGGATGACAAAGAAGCACTAGCAAGCTGGAACAAATTGTTTTGTTTTCAGAGGGTAACAGTGAGTTGAGGTGCTTCATACTGATTGATTTGTTTCCTAAATTTCTTTGGAATATGATTTTTGAAAAAAGTCATGTATTGGTAAAGCATTTTAACCCTAAGCTACTAGCTAATTAATTCAAGGCATTTACAGTTTTTAAAAAAATTTTGTTTTATGTATCTTCTATATCACATTCATTTCCACTTCTATCATCCCCATCCCACCTCTACTCCACCAACACTGAAACTTTTCTTGAAACAAATTAAGAATAAGCACTTAATACAGTATCTGACTGTTGCTGATAACATGTATAACATTCTGCCCTATAATCTCTATCTCTCTAATAAGAGGAAAATGTTTTGGTCCATTATCTCTTTTTTGGACATAAGATTGGTCTTTATAGTTACTTGTAGTTCAGCTTTGTCTTGGCATTCTTATCATGTACATCAAATTAGTAATTAATTGCATTGTTCCCTATATCATTTTATACATCTTTTCGTGTTTCTTTAAATCCTTCACATTTGTCATTTCTTCTTACCTAATATCAGATTATATTCATTTAATGATTCAGGTTTCTCTATTATTTATGGATATGCTTTTTGTTTTTAATTTTTTATTACCACATAAAGGGCTCCCAAGAATATTTTAGTATAGATGAAGGCTTAATTTCTGCAATTGTCCTCCTTAGGATACAGGCTGAATAGTGGAATCTCTGGGTCAAAAAACATTTGTTTAATTGTAAAATATCTTCCTTAGATAGATTTTGTATTTGCAGTTAAACTCTAGTAAAATGTTCTAAATTTATACTTGTAATTTGGGGCTAAGGTTATTTTATAACTCCTAGATTTGTTTTTTACACCATTTTTACATCAAAATTAATTTTTCAGTCAGTCTTTCTTCATAGCATTATGCTAAAATACTAAATAAACATCTCTATTTGTTTAGTTTACTAATTCACCAGGCATGAATGGCCAGAAAAAGTTGACCAGTGCCCAAGTCCTGAGACTTAACAAAGCAACAAACTTTTTCAAGTAAGTAGAGCTTTTCCTTTATTAGTTTTTAGGAATAGCAAAGGACAATGGCAAACTTGAGGGAAGGATATAACAAAAACATTATTTCATGATACTTAAACTTATTGTAGTTTAAATAACTGCCTCAGCCATCAAAGAACCGTTATTGTTGTTCAGTCATTTTTTAGTCATGTCCAACTCTATGACTCCCTTTAGGATTTTCTTGGCAGAGATACTGGTGTATTTTTTTCTTTTTTTTCTTCTTCACCTCAGATTCAGGATAGGCTGATTGAGAATGTTGGAGTTCAAGGGCAACCCCAAAAAGGTTGAGGTTCCAAACCGGCATCCCCAGGTATATCAAAAGAACTTGCAGGCTCAGATCATCTCCAAGTCAAGGGGCAAAGTTGATTATAATTGTAATGCCAATTAAAGTGGACCAAGTTCTAAAAGAAATTAGCAAAGAGAGGCAGCTAGGTGGCCCAGTAGATAGAGCACCAGCCCTGAAGTCAGGAAGACCTGAGTTCAAATGTGACCTCAGACACTTAACACTTCCTAGCTGTGTGACCTTGGGCAAGTTATTAATCCCAATTCCCTCAGCAAAAAAAAAAAAAAAAAAAAAAAAAAAAAAAAAAAAAAAAAAAGTTAGCAAAGAATCAGGAGCAGGAAAGATAAATTTAGAGGGAAAAATTAGAGAAACCAGGTGCTTCATGTCACTGATATGCTAATTTTATGGCTTAGAGGTGGAGTTGTGGAGTGGTCTGTTTCTGACTTTGTGTAGAGATGCAATACTAATAATTCTCTGGGCAGAGCTGGGGGAAGGGAACCTTCCACTTGAAAGATCACTAGGTCAAATAGCAGACACCTGATTTTTGCTCTCCACTGACAATTTTAAACACCTCGTTATTGTTGCTCTTTAGTCTCAGAAACCCCACTATCACTGATCATCAGGCCGCTATCTAACAGCCAGCAATATTTGTGGCCCTAGCCTCCTATCAGGTAGAGTAAACTGGGGTAGGATAACCTAGGGAAAGAAACAGATAGTTCCTAACTGCATCCCTCCCAAGACTGGGCGGCCTCAGGGTTACATCCTCTCTAGGAGCTGCACCACATCAGGAAGAAGTTAAGTGTTCAGGTTCATGATGGCTTCTATACCTGGCTCCATCTCTACTTCTTTGAAACTGAACCCATGGATTTCAGCTTTTAAAAAAATCAGTGAGACTTTTGCCAACTTCTCATATATATATATGTGTGTGTGTGTGTGTGTGTGTGTGTGTACATATATATATATATATATATGTATATATATATATATATATATATATATATTTATAAATAATTAGGCAAGGACTGGCTGACAGCTTTTTTGCTCATAACTCCAAACCTAGCTAACAGAAGCTAGACATCATGTCTCTTGTCTAGGTTTTTTTCTCCTGTTTGGACAGAAACCAAAACCTTTTCTTACAGATAACTGCCTGATGGCTTTTGACAATCTTACATATTACCAAGATCCTTCATGGCTTAGCCACAAATTAATTTAAGCTAAAATAAAAGGTATGAAAGTAAGGTCTATGTACTCCATCCTATTAGCCCACATTCCTGTCTTTCTTATGCTTGCCTGTTAGAATGTAAGCCTAAGTCTTATGGTGTGATGTTTTGGCCAATGAACAACTTATTCTCTCTATGTCTATTTGGAATATATAGCTATAAAAGTTGGAAGAAATTATAGATTTAGTATAAACATTTTAAAAGTATCTTGTGGCTATGGTTGCTTATTTTTTCATATTCTTAACATTGAATCATAAGATACATTCAGCTAATAAACCCATGTGTTGTAGGTGTACAAATTGTTTAACTACTCGCCCGTGTGACCCTTTCACCCGTTTCTGTCAAGAATGTGGCACTCCTGTCCCACCTATATTTGGTCAACACTATCCACCCCCAGAAGAAGCTGAGGTGAGAAAATTGAAAATTATCTTTTATTTATTCACTCTTTATAGACAATATCAGAAAACTAAATAACTATTCATTTCATGCTTTTTTTTTCTTTCCGTGCTTTTCTAAAATCACTGGACTCATCATTTCTTGTAGCAAAGCAATATAACATCATGAACATATACCACAGTGTATTTAGCTATTCCTCAATTGAGGGGCAATAATTATTTAGAACATTTTTTCATGTGACTATAGTTGTTTTGATTTCTTCATCAGAAAACAGCCTGTTCATATCCTTTGTCCATATATCAATTGGGGAATGATTTATATTCTTTTAAATTTGACAAAAACGGCAAAAGTTATTTATATATTTGAGATATGAGATTTTAACCTAAGGAACTGTCTATAAAAATTTTACTCCAATTTTCTTCTTTCTGATCTTGATTACATTTTTATTTGCACAAAAACTTTTTAACTTTATCTCTCTCTTTTTTTAATTAATACTTTTTATTTGCAAAACATATGTATGGGTAATTCCTAAACATTAACCCTTACAAAGCTTTCTGTTACAAATTTTTCCCTCCTATTCCCCACCCCTCCTCTAGATGGCAGGATATCCACTACATGATAATTATGTTAGAATATTTAAGAAATCGAATATATGTATATTTAATTTTATATCTCACAACATACTATCTCTTATTCATAAATTTTTTCCTCTACCTAAGTCTGATAGGTAACATATTCCATGTTTTTCAAATATTCTTGTAATATCTCTCTTTATGTCCAAGTCATGTATTCATTTTGACCTTATTTTAGTATATGGTATAAAATATTGTTCTGTGCCCAATTTCTATCAGACTTCCAACTTTCCCAACAATTTTTACCAGATAATGAATTCCTAATACTGGTGATGATGGGCATCCTTGTTTCATATAAATTTTTTTTTAAAAAAAGGATAACTTTACAATCCCATGTTTCCTTTGTTATAAAAGTTGAACAAAATCAGTCTTAATCTCATATATCCCTTAAGGAAACAAATCTAGTTAAACAGACTTTATAGGTAAACTAAGTTAGATTATAGAATAAACTACCTTTAAACAACTTATTTCATCTTGGGTCTTAGCTTTCCCATTTAGCCATCTGATAACTTGTAAACGTCTTCCTTTGGAAATTCTATAATAGGCTTCATTCCCAAGGCAGTTGCCGAAGACTGTTCCTCTTAAATTTGTTTTTTCATTAACTAATTCAAGATTTCCTCTTAAATTTGCTTTTTCATTAACTTGTTCAAGTGGTGAAAATCAGTTCAAACCTAATGGAGATAACTTTATACTTGTCTTTTTGTCATTGTTCTTAATAGAAACATTTGAAAGTGTGGTCCAAAATTGTCCAGTCTAGCTGAGCTCTTTGCCAATAGCACTTTATTAAAGGTTCCCTGACTCTTTCTAATCAAGTAGACTTCAGATCTTCCTCATAGGGGGTACTTCCTATCCCCCGAGGCTTATTTTTATTGTATTTGATACCCAGATACACAGAAAAGGCAAAGTAAAACACAGTCTCATTGGTTGATAAACTTTGCCCTTGACCCTCCAGGAAAGCCAGAAATGATCAGTCTTACTTACTCTTACAGTACTTAATACCTAGGTAGACAGAAGAGGCAAAGCAAAATATGTGCTCATAAGCTGGTCCTCCTTCTCCTCCTCCTGTGTTGGACAAGAGAAGATGGTCCAAATTGCGCAACTTTTCACATCATGTTATAACCTTCTATCCATGCTGGGTTTGGTTACAGTAATTAAGCAGAAGAAAATTCTCTTCTAACCGTTGTTAGTCTTGGTCCTATAAGCCAAAAGGGTAGAGATTCTCTACTCAGCATTCTTGTAGTGAGATGTAACTTTAATACATACTATTTCAGGTACACTTTCATCATTTTCATAAACAATGGCTAAACAATCTATCAGATAAAAATCACTCTTTATAATATAAAAGTTATAAGTTCCTCTGCTTCACTTGTGAGAGATTCTAGTTTCTCATTAAACCATTTCATTATTTAGAACTTCACAATATTCTTTCAGCAACTTCCCTCACAAAGCTCATTAGATTTATGACCTCATTAAGAACTAAGATCCAGGAAACTGAAAATCTGACAAATGCCAAAGTAACTTTTCAGATATTTACAAAGTTTATAACACTGAGTAGTTATATTATTCATTGTAGGCAAAAATATTCCCAGTTAAATTATTGACAAGTTTTTAGAACTACAATGGCAATAGTTTCTATCAAAAGAAGAGTTAATTTTCGAGTAATAAAATTATATTACCCTGGGGGTATAGTTTAACATTTACAGCATTTCTTATACAAGAATTTCCCAAAAATCACAGTTCAAGAAAAATTAGGAGTCTAATAGTAACATAAACAATATTATAAATTTTTAAATATATCACAAAACTTTTTGCCAGTCAAATAACATCGATTCAGTTGAATCCAATACCCAAATCATCTTACATGGTAAGTCACTTCATCTATCAGTTTGTCATTCTATACTGCATTCAAAAGACCATATTAAGAATATTTACACTTTTAATTCTTTTTTCATGCAGTTTCTACTTTATTGCCAGATATTAAGTATTTTTTTTTTTAAGGTCTGATCTTTCTATAGAAGATCAAACATCAAAATTATATTTAGTTTTAGGAAAATCTGAATTTACAATCACAAATGTTATCATTCAGAATTTCAATTTTCTTAAGGACCTCAAATTATATAATATATAATTTACAGCAGAGATAGTAATTTCAATTACAAATTTAATCTCCCCTAGACAGCAAATAATCCAACATAGAGTAAATATGTGCAGTTCTTCTAAACATATTTCCACATTTATCATCCTGCACAAGAAAAATCAGATCAAAGGGGGGGAAAAGTGAAAGAAAAAAACAAGCATAGCTATATATTTTTTAAAAAGCAAGAAAAATAAAGTGAGGAAATTAAACTTCATTTTGCATTCAGAATTAATAGTTCTTTCTCTGGAGGCAGATAGCATTTTTTCATTGTTGAATCCTTTGGAATCATCTTAGATCATTACACTGATCAGAATAGCCAAGTTTTCTGCAATTGATTATCATTACAACATTACTATTCATGTGTACAATAATCTCCCAATTCTTCTCACATTACTTCTCATCAGTTTATATAGTTCTTGCAATATTTTTCTGAAACCACTCTCCTTATCCTTTCCCATAACACAATAGTATCCCCATCAAAATCATATGCCACAAATTGTTTAACTATTCCTCAACTGATTAGCATCCCCTCAATTTTCATTTCTTTATCATTTCAAAAGAGCTATAAATAATTTTATATACCTAGGTTCTTTTCCTTTTTCTTTGATCTTTTAATGATACAGACTTAGGAGAATATTGCTGGGTTAAAAGATATGCAGTTTTATATAGCCCTTTGCACAAAGTTCCAACTTGTTTTCTAGAATGGTTAGATCAGTTCATTATGTACCAATTTTTACCTCCTTCCCTCTAGTATTTGTCATTTCTGATAAGTGTGAAGGGATACCTCAAAGTTATTTTAATTTGCATTTCAGTAATAATAATGATTGAGAGCATTTTTTCATGACTATAACTATCTTTGCTTTCTTCTTCTGAAAACTGCCTGTTCATATCCTTTAACCATTTATCAATTGAGGAATGGCTCTTTTATGAGTTTGACTTAGTTCTGTGCTTAATATATATTTGAGAAATGAAGTCTTTCTCAACAGGGAAACTTGCTGTAAATTTTTTTGATATTCATTGTCTATTGTATGTTTTAGTAAAATGTAGTTTCCCCAATTATCTCTTTGAATTAGGTATATTTTTGCTTTTGCTTTGTCTGAGATAATGATTGCTAGTCCTATCTTTTTTTAATAATAGCTTTTTATTTTCAAAATACATGTGAAATAGTTTTTAACTTTATCCTTGCAAAACCTTGTGTTCCAAAATTTTTTCTACCCCCGCCCTAGGTAGCAAGTGATCTAATATAGGTTAAACGTGTGCAATTCTTCTAAACATATTTCCACATGTATCATGCTGTGCAAGAAAAAATAGATGAAAAAGGGGGAAAATAAGAAAGAAAGAAAAAAGCAAGCAAACAACAACAAAAAAGGTGAAAATACTATGTTGTGATCCATGTTCAGTCCCCATGAACCTCTTTCTGCATGCAAATGGCTCTTTTCTATTGGATAATCTATTGGAATTGGCCTGAATTACCTCGTTGTTAAAAAGAACCAAGTCCATCACAGTTGATCATCTTATAATCTTGTTGCTGTGTACAATGTTCTCCTGGTATTTCTCACTTCACTTAGCATCAGTTCATTCAAGTCTCTCCAGGCCTTCCTGAAATCATCCTGCTGGTCATTTCATATAGAACAATAATATATCATAACATTCCTATACCATAACTTATTCAGCCATTCCCCAACTTATGGGTAGCTACTCAGTTTCCAGTTTCTTGTTATTACAAAAAGGACTGCTCCATACATTTTTGCACATGTGGGTCCTTTCCCATTTTTTATGATCTCTTTGTAGCCCTGCCTTTTTTGCTTTTAGATTCTGCTCCAGCCCTTTATTTTAACCCTATGTCTTTCCTGTTTCAAGTGTGTCTCTTGTGAACCGCATATTATTGAATTCTAGTTTTTAATCCATTTTGCTATCTGCTTCCATTTTATGGGTGAGCTTATCCCATTCAAATTCATAGCTATATTTACTAATGTTTTGTTTACATCAATCTCATTATCTTCTGTTTTTTCCTCTCTATTTATCTCTCCTGTCTTTCCTTAAAAGACTATTTTGTTTCTAACCACTAACTCCTTTAATCTACCTTCCCTCTTTATCCCTGCTCCCTCTTTTCTTATCCCTTCCCATTCCTATTTTCCTATCAGGTAAGTTATATTTTTATACACAACTAAATGTGTATGTATGTGTGTGTGTGTATATATGTATATTTTTTTCCTATATTCTTCTTTGAACCAATTCCAATAAAGAGTTTAAAAGCATTGCCTGTTACCACTCCCTTCCATTTCCTCTCATTTGTAAAAGTTTTTTCTTGAATGCCTCTTTTATAAATGAGAAAGAATTTCCCCATTCCTCTTCTCCTTTCCTGCTTTTCCCTCTTTCTCTCACCTTCATTTTTTAAAAATCAAATCATACCCATGCCTTCTGTCTTTGTGGACTTTTTTCCAAATTGCCTTAATAATAATAAAGTTCTTAGGAGCTATATGCATCATCTTCCTATATAGGAATATAAACAGTTTAACTTATGTTCCTTACAATTACTCTTTTTTGTTTCATGTTTACCTTGAGGCTTGTCAGATTTTCTATTTAGCTCTGGTCTTTTTTCTCAGGAATGCTTGAAAGTCCTCTATTTAATGGAATATCTATATTTTCTCCTGAATGATTACACTCACTTTTGCTAGATAGGTGATTTCTTGCTTGTAATTCTAGGTCATTGGCCTTCTGGAACTGCATATTCCACACCCTCTGCTCTTTTATTGTGGAAGCGACTAAATCCTGTGTGATCCTGATTATAATTTACAGTATTTGAATTGCTTATTGAGCTGCTTGCAGTATTTCCTTTTTGATATGGCATCTTTGAAATTTGACTTTTATATTTCTGGGAGGTTTTAATTTTGGGATCTCTTTCAGTGGGTTCTTTCAATTTCTATTTGACCCTATTAAAATATATCTATTCTTGTTCCCACCTTTATTTCTCCTTCTCTCCCAGAAATCCTCCAACTTTATTATTTCCCTTGTTTGAAGGTTTGCTTGATTGAAGATTTTTGCTAAGTCCTTTTCAAGACTAAACCTGCTATGAGGTGTTTTTCTTTCTCCCAACCCCTCACCCTTCCTCCTTCTCTCTCTGTCTGTCTCTGTCTCTCTCCCCATCCGTTCCTCCCTCCCTCCTCCCCATAGCATTTTCCAGTCTTTCTCTTTACTGTAGCTAACCCTGTTTAGTCTGCTAAACTCCTCTATAAATTTAACCTGCCAATCAATGGTGTACTCATGCCTCATGGCATATTCCTTTAATGACTTCTTTCAAACCTCTTGGTAATCCTATTGTTCTCCCAAATCTGCTTCATATTTACCATTCCTTCTGCCTATTTTATCTCTTCATTTTATCTATAACCTTTTCTCCTAAGTAAATGTAATTTTTGGCTAAAAGTAAAAAAGAAAGAAAGAAAGAAAGAGAAATATGATGTCTATGCTCTTTGATCATGGCTTTCAGGTAATCCAGTAATTCTTAAATTATCTCTCCTTGATGTATTCCCATGTCACTTGTTTTTCTGATATTTCATATTTTCTTCTATTTTTATATTCTTTTAACTTTGTTTTATTGTTTCTTGATGTCTCATGGAATCATTAGATTCCATTTGCCCAATTTTGATTTTTTAAGGAATTATTTTCTTCAGTGATTTGTTGTACCTCTTTTTCTTTTGTGAATTTTTGTGCCTCTTTTACTATTAGACTAATTCTGTTTTTTAAGGTTTTTTTTCTCCATTATTTTTGTGCCTCTTTTACCAAACTATTAATTATCTTTTCATAATTTTATTGCATCATTTTCATTTTTTCCTCTGCTACTCTCATTTCTTTAACCCTTCCAGTAATTCTTACTGAGCTTGGGTATAATTAGCATTTTTCTTTTGAAGCTTTTTTGGTAGCTGTTTTCATATTGTTGTCTTCTTCTGAGTTTCTGTTTTGTTCTTCTCTGTCACTGCAGTAGCTTTTTATGGTCATGTTATTTTTGTTGTTGTTGTTGTCTATTCCTTTTTCCAGCTTATTTCTTGATTCTGAACTTTATGTTGAAGGTGGGTTCTGCTTACCTGGGGATGGAGAGGCACTGGGCCAAGCTTCAGGCTTTTTCATTTTGCTGTTTTCAAGAGTTAGTTCTGGGGTCTACAAGGTGCTGTGATCTTAAAAGACGTGTACACTCTCAGCTTTACCAAGGGAGGGCTCCTGGTCCCCTGTAGCTGCGTATATTAACCCTTGTCTCCCTTGTTCCTACGGGACTAACCATCAGCACTTCTCCCTTCCCTGAACTGTGACTTAGAACCACATATGGTCAATAGAGTTGCCAGTTATCGAGAGCTTCATCCAGTGTAAGCAATGTCCGCTGTAATCTCTTTCTGAGCTGTTGTCCAACCTTATCACCGTATCTGGGCTGAGAGCACTGGAAGCTGCTGTTGTCACCACTCTTGCTACCACCAAGTATATGAGCTCCCAACAAACCTCCATCAGAACTCCATCTCAGTGTTACAGACTTGACTTAAAACTTAAGAGTTACTTACTTTTTAAGTTTTCTTAAACCAGAAAATTTTCTCATCCTGACTTTTTATTGGATCTGTCACTCCAAAATTTGATTAGAGGCATTATTTTCAAGTTGTTTAGAGGGGAATGTTGGGAGAGTTTTGGGTGGGTTTCCCTAATCTGCTATCCTGGCTCCCGTAATTTCAATTTTTTACATAGCAATCTTTTGGATATCACTAAACTGCCATCTTGGCTTCCCTAATTGCAGTTTTTTTTTTGTTTGTTTTACATAGCAATCTTTCTAACTATATTTCCCCCTTAAAAGTCTTCTAAGGTAGCAGAGTCTATGAACAGGAAAGAGAACACTAGATCAAGATTTCCTGAAAAGTTCTTAGGAGAGGTAGAGTGGAAGAAAAAGAGAGGTTTCCTACTATTTGAAGTATGAGTCCTTGGCCCACAAACAGCTCAACCCTGATTAACAGTTTATTTTGACTAATACATATACTTACTTCTCTCATTAATTAAGGATCATCTTAAGTGAATGATTGTAGGCAATTAGTTTATCAGGGTCACTCAGTCAACTAAAATGGGTAAAGGGCTCCTATTAGCAAGTCATATTGTAAAACTGAGGGCTCTTACATTTGCTATTGTTCGTCAATAGTCATAGACCATGTATTTGGTTTATTTTCAAATAATCACTAGAAAGTAAAGGAACTAGAGGAAGAGAAAGAGAAGCAGAGAGAGAAGGAAAAAAAGAGAAGTATCTTTTGGAGGACTAGCCATATCAACAGATAATGGATCCACCCCCACAAAACTCTTGATCAGTCCAAAAGAACCACTCATTTGCTCATCAGGATGACTATATTAAACTTAAATAAATCCCTAAGTTAAAATGGTATACAGCCTCCAACTTTCTGGACACCTAGACTTCTGAGTCCTAAGACCTCGTCCAGAGAGAGGTGCAATTTAATTGTATTCCACTTGAACCACAGGGTTACTCACCCAGTTTTAATCTTATCTAAGTCAAATCCAACCTCTTGGGTCAATTATCCAAAGTCCCAATTCTGATACTACTTTGTGAACTAAAAATGAAAGATTCTTAAACTGGAATAATTTAGAAAAAAGTTTATTAAGTTGTTCAACAGAGAGGAGAGCTGAAAAGAAAGGTGGCCCACTCTATTGCATATCTGTAAAGCTATACATAGAATTCAAATAAAGGAACAAGGAAACACAGTAGCTGATTAGCCAGCATGGGAACAGTTTACACATCACATACATGGGTTGCTTGAAATGATGGAGTCCAAGTGTATAGTGATGTATGGTGTGTCCACCTGTAACTGATCAGACCAATACAATTCAGAAGATTTTACAACAGATTAGGTACAAATAGATCATATGAACATTTGGGGTAGTTGTCTCTAAATTTGTACATCTCACGTTTCTTTTGAGCTACTTCAATTCAGCTTTGTTCATAGAACACAGTGCCTTCTTTGAGGCAAGCAAGTTGTACTTTTTTCTCCAGAGTTCTAATTCACCCAAGATCTGGAAAGAATAAACACAAAACAGGCATAGTGAACAGAACTGCCATGCATTCATAGACACATAGTGGAGATAGAGCCCTCTGCCTCTTCCCCCCCTTATGACAGCTCAAAATGATTTTCTCCACTCACAAGCCAGGAAGAAAGAATATAAGAGATCATCTACGTGCACACTCAGTTCTGGCCCAGCAGTCAACTTAAATAAAATAACTTTAAAAGTCCCTGCACTGCATTATTTCCTTAAGGAAGTAGCAGGGAAGTTCTCAGAGTTCACAGACTGATAAAAATAGATTGATAGTTCAAGGAGGTTCCTAGAGCCATTTACGTTCCTTGGAACTCTCCTCAGGGCCTGCTATGAGTAATTCCCTGGTAGGGATACAGAAGGATAAATTGTCTCTGACTTCAAGAATCCTATATTTCATTAGGGAAGACAAGAATGCAAATAAATATCTATGATATGAAATAAACATGGTAATTGAATGAGAAGCACAAAGTGATAGGCCATTTTGGAGGAAAGAAGAAAAATTTCCTACAAGGAAAACCAGAAAAAGCTTCATAATAAAATTAATAGAGGCAACTTTTGGAAAGAGTGCTGGATTAGGAATCAGCAAGACCTGAGTTCAAATCCTACTACTTTGTGATCTTGATGAAGTGACTTAATCATTGTTAGTGTCCTTTTTCCTCATCTATAAAACTGGAGATAATAATAGCATCCACCTCACAGGGTTGTTAGAAGGATCAAATGAGGTAGCACATATAAAGGGCTTTGCAAACTTTAAAGCATTAAGTGATGTAGAATGGACAGAGTACTGAATATGGAGTCAGAAAGTTCCAAGGTCAAATATAGCCTTAAAGACTTACTGTGACCTTGGGCCAGTCATTTAGCCTCTGTCTGCCTCATTTTCATCTGTAAAATGGGAAGAATAATAGAATTTCTCAGGTTTATTGTGAGGATAACACTAGATAATATTTATAAAACATTTGCAAACATCAATGTACCACATAAATATTAGTTATATTAATATTATTAGCTGTTTTAAGTGGCAACTTTTTGAAAAGTGGGTAGGAACCATTTCTTGAGTGATAGCTATGAAATGAATGATAGAATTTCAACAGGTAAAACTGGAGAAAGAATTCCATATGTAGAGATAACCCTTTAATTTCATCTTTTTTTTTTTTTGCAGGACTTAAGTTAAGGGAGAGCTCAGCTTCAGCACACTGTTTAGTACAGCCCAAATTAAAACTAAATGTTTCTCAATTTTGTATGGTCCTTGTAAAACAAATTTATGTTAGTTTAAAAGTGGCAACATGGTGTGCTCCACATGGAGTCAGGAGTCCAGAGTTCAGATATTTTCCCTGAACTTTCCTTGAAGCAACATAGCCTGATGAGGTTACTTCAGCTTTCTTTGTCCTCCATTTCCTCTTTTGTATAAGGGAAGTAAAAAATAAACCTTTCTATTCCAACACTTCATGGTGTTGGGAAGAAGGAATTGTATAAACCTTAAAGCATTAAACAAATAAGAAGTATAATTATTAATCTGGGCTCCAGTTTTCCACCCAATTTGTATCAAAACACACCAGTGCATCTTTAGGATCTGGTATGCCAACCGGAGGAACTTCTGGCAGATCCTTTTCTAACTCTTCTCACAAAAGAAGTCTCTGCTTCAAGGTCCAGACCTATTCCTATATCAAGCTTGTTTTACTCTTTCTCCCTTACCTTTCTTTGCTAATGTAGACCTTATCTTTATCTTCCTAATGCATCAACAATGACACATTTCCCAACTTTTTCTCCTTGCTTGTTTCTATTCCCATTCTCCATTCTCCCATAAACTCTAAAAGCCAAATTGCTGTGTCCTTGAATCTCTTCTCTCTTTTCCAGTTTCATAGTTAAATATATTCTTTCCAAAGGCTTATACTCTCTCTGGCAAATTTAGAAATTTATAAGAAACAAAAAAGATTGGGAAAGCTAGGTCAAGATCATTACATAAAAAAAATTGATAGAGTTGTAATAGTCTCAAGAAAAGAGAATGGATGACAGAGAGCTACCCCATATTTGGTTACTCCAAGCCACAGTTGAAATACAGAAAGCAATTCAACAATGTCATCATTTATTTATAAGCTTATTCTGAGGTGAAACACTAATTAGTTCATTTTTCATCAATAAAATATTTATTTATTTATTTTATCAAAGCTTTTTATTTGTATAACATGTATATGGGTAGTTTCCCAACATTGATCTTTACAAAGCTTTCCATTACAAATTTTACCCCCAGTCCCCTCCCCTCCCCTAGATGGCAGGAAGTACACTACATGTTAATAATGTTGAAATGCTTGAGAAGTTATGCAAGAAAAATCCTATCTACAAGGAAAAAAAAAAAGAATCAGAGAAAGGCAACACAATGCAAGCAAATGTCAATAGAGATCATGAAAATGTTACGTTGTGGTCCATATTTCATATCCCTCTCTCTGGGTGTATATGGTTTTCTTCAGTGAACAATTGGAACTGGTTTGAGACAATTCTTTGTTGCAGAGAGCCATGTCCATCAGAATTGATCATCATGTAATACTGTTGTTGCTGTGTATGATGATCTCCTGGTTCTGCTCGTTTCACTCAGCATCAGTTCATGCAAGTCCCTCCAGGCCTCTCTGAAATCATCCTGTTGGTCGTTTCTTACAGAGCAATAATATTCCATAACATTCATATACCATAATTTATTCAACCACTCTCCAATTGATGGGCATCCCTTCAGTTTCTAGTTTCTAGCCACTACAAAAAGGGCTGCCATAAACATTCCTGCACAGGTGGGTCCCTTTCCCTCCTCTAAGATCTCTTTGAGATATAGGCCCAGTAGAAACACTGCTGGGTCAAAGGGTATGCACAGTTTGACAACTTTTTGAGCATAGCTCCAAATTGCTCTCCAGAATGGTTGGATCCGTTCACAGTTCCACCAACAATGTTTTAGTATCCCAGTTTTCCCACATCCCCTCCAACATTCATCGTTATCTTTTCCTGTCATTTTAGCCAATCTGACAGGTGTGTAGTGGTACCTCAGAGTTGTCTTAATTTGCATTTCTCTGATCAATAGTGATTTGGAACAACTTTTCATATGACTAGAGATGGTTTTAATTTCATCATCTGAAAATTGTCTGTTCATATCCCTTGACCACTTATCTATTGAAGAGTGGCTTGAATTCTTATATATATGAGACAATTCTCTATATATTTTAGAAATGAGGCCTTTATCAGAACCATTGAATGTAAAGATGATTTCCCAATTTGATGCTTCCCTCCTAATGTTGTCTGCATTTGTTTTGTTTGTACAGAAACTTTTTAACTTAAGATAATCAAAATTATCCATCTGGTGTTCAATTTGGAGTTCCAGGTCTTCTTTGGACATAAATTTATTCCATCTCCACAGGTCTGAGAGATAAACTATATTACGTTCCTCTAACTTGCTTACAAAGTCCCTCTTTACATCTAGATAGTGAACCCATTTAGATCTTATCTTGGTATGTGGTGTTAGGTATGGGTCAAGCCCTAATTTCTTCCACACCAGTTTCCAATTTTCCCAGCAGTTTTTGCCGAATAGTGAGTATTTATCCCAAAAGCTGGGGTCTTTGGGTTTATCGAATACTAGATTGTTAAGGTTATTGCCTAGATTGTCCTGATATCCTATCCTGTGCCACTGATCGACTGCTCTATTTCTTAGCCAGTACCAAACGGTTTTGATGACCGCTGCTTTATAATATAGTTTTAGATCTGGTACAGCAAGGCCACCTTCATCTGCCTTTTTTTTTCATTAATCCCCTTGAGATCCTTGACCTTTTCTTCTTCCAAATGAACTTTGCTACTATTTTTTCTAGATCTGTAAAATAATTTCTTGGGAGTTTGATTGGTATGGCACTAAATAAGTAGATTAGTTTGGGTAGTATTGTCATTTTTATTATGTTTGCTCTGCCTACCCATGAGCACTTGATATTTTTCCAATTGATTAGGTCTGATTTTATTTGTGTGGAAAGTGTTTTGTAATTTAGTTCGTATAGTTTCTGACTTTTCCTTGGCAGATAGATTCCCAAATATTTTATCCTATCATCTGCTATTTGGAATGGAATTTCTTTTTGTATCTC
>JAJPUD010000244.1:139397-439611 GCA_023553655.1 Myrmecobius fasciatus
CATATTATCAAAGTAATATCTAGTTAATTATACCCCCAAACTTTAAGCATCCCCCTATATAAATAAAATAAAATATAAATATATTTTTAAATTTAAATTTATTTTAATTAAATTAAATTAAATTAAATTAAATATTAAATAAAATAATAAAATAAATTAAATAAAAAATTAAATAAAAAATATGTTTAAAATATAAATATATTTATAAATATAAATATAAAAATATAAATAAAATAAAATAAAGTTCTCGAGAGTCCTTTCCTTTTTACCTTTTTATGCATCTCTTGAGTTCTGTGTTTGGATGTCGAATTTCTTGTTCAGATCTGGTCTTTTCATTAGAAATAGGTGAAATTCACCTATATCATTGAATGACCATCTTCTTCCCTGGAGGATAATGCTCATTCTAGCTGGATAGGATATTCTTGGCTGTAATCCAAGTTCCTTTGCCCTTTGGAATATCTGGTTCCAGGCCCTTCGATCCTTCAATGTGGAGACTGACAGATCCTGTGTGATTCTAATTATTGATCCTCGGTATTTGAATTGTTTCTTTCTAGCTGCTAGCAGAATCTTTTCCTTGGTGCTATAGTCCTGAAATTTAGCCACGATATTCCTTGGGGTTTTAATTTTGGGGTCTCTTTCAGGAGGTGATCGGTGAATTCTTTCAATGGTGATTTTGCCCTTTGATTCTACAATCTCAGGGCAGTTTTCTTTCAGGATTTCCTGGAAGATAGTGTTTAGATTCTTTTTTTCATCATGGCTTTCAGGAAGTCCAATAATCCTTAGATTGTCTCTCCTAGATCTATTTTCCAAGTCAGTTGTTTTTCCTAGGAGATATTTCATATTTTCTTCTAATTTTTCATTTTTTTTTGTTTTTGTTTGACTGATTCTTGAAGTCTTATTGAGTCATTCACTTGCATTTGTTCAATTCTTATTTTTAAAGTTTTGTTTTCTTCAATTACCTTTTTAAGCTCCATTTGTAACTGGCCAATTGAATTTTTTTGTTCATTGCACTCTTTTTCCACTTAACTAATTTTATTTTTCAATAGATTAGAGTCTTTTTCATATCTCTTTTGCAGGGCATCATATCCTTCTTGCAAGATACTGTATCCTTCTTGCACTAATTTCAATTTATTTTCCCATTTATCCTCCAGTTCTTTTATTAGGTTCTTTAAGCAATCTTCCAGAAAGGCCTTTTGAAACTGGGACCAGTGATGGTCCTTGCTGATTCCCTCTGGAGTTATGTCTAAAGGAACCTCTGGCTCTGGGGTCTTCTCCTCTTTCTCTTTGTAAAAGCTGTCTATGGTGAGAGTTCTCTTTTGCCTCTTCATTTTTTTTTTTTTTTTTTTTAGACAGAGTGAATATCTCTTTAAGGTAGGGGGAAAAAAAAACAGCTGAAACAGCCGGCTGAAGATTTTGCCCTGAGGCGCTTCGGTGAATTAATTTAAGGTGCTGGGCCAGTGGGGGCTAGGACTAAGTCCGAATTACTCCTTAAACAAGGCAAGTCTGCCAGAACACCTGCCCCCAATCAGGGCAGAGTGTCCCGAGTGCCTCAGATAAACTCCAGGTGTTTGGAATTTGGAGTTTGGAGTTTGGAGTTTCTGCCAGTCTGAGCTGAGCTGAGCTGAGTCCCACCCTCACTTCCGGCCTCCACCAGAGTTCTCTGTCACCAAAGTCCTCTGTTTATCCCTCTGTCCGAGCTAGACAAACCTGATGTGAAGTTTTTCAGAGATATCTGCAAGCAGTATCCAAATATTTCCTGATTCGTTGACTTGAAGATCAGTTCAGAGGCTTATTTTATTGTTGATTTGAGAGAAGTTCGGAGGAGGACGCAGAGAGTCACCCTTTCACTCCGCCATCTTGGCTCCGCCCCTAAAATATTTATTTTAAAGAAGAGATTATTATTATTAATAAACTGTAAACTTAGATATTGAAAATGCTAAGGCAAGAGTGAAGTTTTCAGTTTGAAGTTGGAAATCTGATTATGAAAAGTGTATAGATTAGTTTGTCTTTGCAAACAGATTTTAAGAAGTAAGCTGGGGTTGGTCCCTTACTTCATTATTTGGCATTGGGGAAGGAAGACAGTAAGTCTGTCTTAATTTTCATTTTGAAGAAGAAATTGAAACAAGTAAGAATCAAAATGATATTTTTATTTTAAAATCTCAAAGTATATTCACATTAGTATATAGGTCTTGTTTTTGCACAGCCACTTAAGGAATTTGGGTTAATTTTAGGCCTTATGAAATCCCTTCATTTACCCATGATTTTCTCTGTGGTTCAGTATTACCTAATCATTTATTTTACATACCAAAGTCTGTTTTTCCCTTTAGTTAATTTTTTTTTCCAAAATGAAAGGCAACTATCAATCACTTCTATACAGATGGGGATGTGCAGTGAATGCAAAAGTATCGTACCAGTGAACGTTCCTTTATGTATTGTATGTGAGGCCCCTTTTGATCCACAGCTACAATCCCAAGACAACATTCATTTAAAGGTAATGAAAATTAAATCATGAATAAAAGCTATTGAAAGTAATGAATAAGTTTTTGAATAGTAGAATGTACATTTTAAACTTAATTTATTTATTTGGTTGATTGTTTTTTTGTTTATTTAATATTTTTATTTTTCCCAGTTACATTTAAAACAATTTTTTCACATTTGTTTTTAAGACTTTGAGTTCTGGATTCTCTCTAGATTCCCATTCCCAAACCCCATTAAGAAAGTGCATGTGAAATTAGCAAAACATTTCCATAAAAGTCATGTTGTGAAAGAAAACATAGTTCTTCCCCCCCCCAAAAAAAAACCCTCAAGAAAAATAAAGTTACAAAAAAAGGTGGGGGGAAGACTATGCTTCAATTTGTATTCAGACATAATCAGTTCTTTCTCTGGGTAAGGATAGGATTTTTCATCATAAGTCCTTCAGAGTAGTCACCGATCATTTTACTGCTGAGAATAGCAAAGTCATTCACAGCTGGTCATGCAAGCACATTGCTATTACTTTGTGTGAAGTACATTTCACTTTGCCTGAGTTCATGGAGGACTTTCCAGGTTTTTCTAAAAGAGAACTCACATTGATATAAATTATCTGTTTGGTTAATTGAACTATTGCCACAGTTAAGTCCTTAATCTTATGTAATGCTTATTGAATAGTATCTACGATTAAAGACATTTAGGAAGATATAGATCAGGACAAATGGAGATGACCCTGGCTGCAGTGGGAGTCTTGGCCTTTCTAAGCTAACTTTTTAAGATTTTTAACAGGTCTCAGTTTGCTTTAGGCAACATTGAATGATTTAGGCTAGGTAAGAAAGAAATAAGGCAAAAAATGGCCTTTTTTATTTAGTCAGGAAAAACCCAAACTGGGAAGGTAAGACCTTCAGGATTTGTGGCCAGAACAGAAACAAATGCTATTTACATTCATTCCAAGTCTATCAGGGCCCCAAACCAATATCTGTATGTGTGTGTGGGAGAAAGGTACGTGAAAGTTCCTTCTGTAAAATTGTTAAATACAAATTTCTAGTTTAGATGTATTACAACCAAATTTTACTATCCTCTAAGCTTTAGAAAAATTTTGGCTTTACTTAGTAAATTTGATAATTTGATAAAATTTCTTGATAAATTTGATAATTTGATTAAAAAATTTGAAAATTATGACTTTTTTATTATGGCTTTTATTTAAACTATTCTCAAGCTTTCTATTTGCTTTATCAGTTACCACCCTACAGGAAGAGTGTAGAGAATTACTATCTTGGAAAAAGAATATCACAGAGTTTGATATAATGACTAGAACCATCAATTTATTGAGGTATATGTGTGTATGTGTTGTTCACACACACATGCTATTCAGTCATTTTCAATAGTGCCCAATTCTTTGTGATCCCATTTTACAGATGAGGAAACTGAGGCAAACAAGGTCAAGTGATTTGTCCAGAGTCATGCAGCTAGTCAGTGTCTGAAGCCTGATTTCAAATTAGGAAGGTGACTTTTTCTTTTTCTTTTTTTGCTGAGGCAACTGGGGTTAAGTGACTTGTCCAGGGTCACACAACTAGGAAGTATTAAGTATCTGAGGCCAGATTTGAAATCAGGTCTTCCTGACTTCAGAGCTATTGCTCTGTCCACTTCATTAAGAAGGTGACTTTTTCTAACTTCAGACCAAACACTTTAGTCATAGTACCACTTAGCTGCCCCATATGTATATATAGATTTATCTATATTTCTGTAGCCTGAGGATATAATCATAGTTATTCACCTGATCTATAAATCCTAGCAAAAACGAAGCACAGTTTTGTTTTATACATGCACTCATATCTTTTACCTGTTGGGAAGTTAGAGATCAATCAATTCCAAGTGGTGACTAAAAAAGGAAATTGTTATAGTCATTCTTTTGGTTCAAAAACAAGACTAATTAGTATTGAGAAAAACTCACAATAAGAAGTAAAATTATTTAGTTAAGAGAATCCAGTCAAATTTAAAATTTTACCTATACTCACAGTTGGGTTTTCAATACCTATAAATATGATTATTAGAGACTTAATTGATTTAAGCATACCTACTTAAGTCAATGAGAAAGAAGAGCTAAATTCAGTAGCTTCCTGTGTTATTACTTGATTTTCTTATTTCCAAGCCTTTATACTTTAAAATGTTCAGAATTATCACTGGCCCCATAATATTTCAAAAATATGTGATTATTCATGTAGTGGATATCCTGCCATCTAGGGGAGGGGTGGGGAGTTGGGGGGAAAAATTTGTAACGGAAAGCTATGTAAGAGTTATTGTTGAAGAATTACCCACACATATGTTATGCAAATAAAATAAAAATTTAAAAAAAAATATGTGATTATTAAGAAAAATTGATACCAAGATAATTATAAATCATACTTATGATTTTACTAGAAAAGTATTTCAAAGGGTGTTAAGTGTTCTTCAAAGAGTTACTTCATTTTGGCTCTGATAAAATTTCAACATTACTATAGAAGATGCAAAAAGAACTCCAAAATAGAAACTAGAACTTCCAGAGAATAAATCATTGTCAGATAATACAAATACCTTTGATAATGCATCTACCACAATTTGTTTAGCTGTTAACCAACCAATCAAAACTCACTTTATTTCTAGTATTTTGTTACTACAAAATATGTTGCTATGAATATTTTTTCATATACAATGCATTCCATTCTGTCTTTGACTTCCCTGAGGTGTGTGTTCAGTAGGGGATTTTTAAAAATCAAACAGATGTTTCTAATCCTGAAAACTATGAACTATTCAGTTTAAGAAAATTTTGTTGCAAAGGTTTTTTTTTAATAGTTGGTCAACTCCCTTTGAACATAATTGCTTTGATTTTATAAATGTAAAACCTTTTTAATTTGTAATTGAAATGATCTCTTTTTTTCTTGTTTGGTTAGGAACTCTTCTCCTAGCCTTAACTATTAAAGATTTGATCTGGCTTTCTTCAAATTTTTTTATGGTGTGATCTTTGATATTCTGTCACATTTTATATTTTAAATTTATTGTTGCATATTGTATAAGATGTTTACTATTTCCTGCCAAATCTCTCCAGTTTTCCCAGCAATTCTCATCAAATTGGGAGTCATTTTTCCCCCAATTAATTTATATTCCTAGGTTTGTTATTGGGTGATGGGATTAAGTTTTGTTGTTTCTGATTGACCCTTACTTAGTCCATCACTTTTTAAAATCAGTATTAAATAGATTTGTTGATTATTATTTTGAGGTCAGAATTCCTTAATTTATATTTTTTTCAAGATTTCCCTTGATATTCTAAGTCTTTTATTTCTTTGAATTAATTCCGTTATCATTTTATCTACCTCTATGAGGTATCCCCTTGGAAGCTAGATTTTTAAAAACATTATCTCCCTTGAAATTCTAGAGCTTTTAAATGATTTGCTATTTTTATCTAACAACAACATATCTCCTTGGTAGACTGATTTTTATAGCACTGAATATGTGAATTAATTTCTTTTTAAAAATTATTTTATTTTTTTCTGGTTATACATGTATGTTAACTTTTTAAATACACATTTCCTTATGAATCATTTTGGGACAAAAAAATCAAAACAAAAGGAAAAAAACATGAAGGGAAAAAAAGACAGAAAAAGAAGTAAACATAAGCATGTGTGATTTACATTCAGTATCTATGATTCTTTTTTGGATGTAGATGGTGTTTTCTATCTAAAATTTATTGGAATTGACTTGGATCACTGAGCCACAGAGAAGAACCAAGCCTTTCATAGTTGATCATCCACATACTTGCTGTTACTGTGTACAATATATTGCAGGTTGTGTTTGTTTCACTCAGCATCTGTTCATGTAAATCTTTCCAGGCCTTTCTAAAATCAGGTTGTTCATCATTTTTTATAGAACAATAATATTTCATTACCTTCATATACCACAACTTGTTCAGCCATTCCTCAATTGATGGCATCTACTCATTTTCTCATTCTTTGCTACCACAAAAAGAGCTGCTACAAACATTTTTGCACATATGGGTTATTTATCCTCCTTTATGATTTCCTTGGGATACAGACTCAATAGTGACACTGTTGGGTCAAAGGTTATGCATAGTTTGATCTTTGGGCATAATTCCAAAGTTTTCTTCATAATGGTTGCATTGTTTTACAATTCCAGCAACAATGCATTATTAGCCCCAGTTTTTCCACATCTCCTCCAACATTTATCATTATCTTTTCCTTTCATTTTAGCTAATCTGAGAGGTGTGAGATGGTTCCTTAGAGTTGTTTTAATTTGCACTTCCTTGATCAATAGTAATTGTACATTAATTCCAATATTTTATTTATTATTCTGGCATGGCTTAGCTAGAAACAGTGAATATATTTCCAATTATTTAATTTTTTATTTCATTATGGAATATTTTATTTAGTATATATTCAGGTCTTATGTGCATTGTTAGATTAACTCCAAGATATTTTATGAATTTTGTAGTTATTTAGAATGAGACTCCCTTTTCTGATATTTCTTCCAGGGTTTTGATGTTGCTTATATAGAAATGTTAATTTTTGTGGGTTTATCTTCTAGCCATATACTTTATTAAAATTGTTAATTGTCTCAATTTCTTTGCTGCATCATATAATCATCATTGTGTTATCTGCAGAGAAATATAATTTTGTTTTGTCTTTGCCATAATTTATGCCATTAACTCTTGTCTTGTCTTATTGCTATCATTAGCAATAGTATTAGCCATTTTTGTTAATAAAAATAGCTAATATTTACATATTACTTTAAGATTTACAAAGTACTTTACATCTCTTTTCTCATTTGATCCTCATAGCAATCCTGTGAGTTGGGTTCTTATTATGATATTTCATTGATGAGGAAAGTAAGCCTGAGAGAGGTTAAATGAATTGGTTTCAGCCAAGATGTGTCAGAATGTATGGGATTTGAACTCTCTTCCTAAGTATGAAGTTGACTTTCTGTCCTCTCTGCTGAACAAGCATATACATACATACATATATATATATATATATATAATAAAGGAGGTAGACATACTACTTAAGTAAATTGGTATTTTTTCCTTTCTGATATTCAAAACTATTGATGAACTGGCAAATCTAAAGATTTGTCTTCCCAACCTGTTTTTTTTAAGCATTTTTTCCTAAGTAGTTTTTCTACTAATTTTTCTTTTACTATTAGCATCTAAGTGTATACTTGATTGGGAGCTAAGGACTGACTTTTTATTCAGATTTGAAAGATTTTATCCAAAAGAACTTGTCAAATACCACTATCTAAGGAAACTGTTCCCTTCTCCTTAGTTTTACATACTACAGAACAGTGGTTGTATGTTTCAGGACTCCTGGGTGTACTTGATACTAAAATATCTTAATTGCTAACATAATAGGTATCAATAGATATATAATCCACATAAGTGAGAGTTTTTGAGGGAGGGATCTTCAATGTCTTTTAAGAGAGTAAAAGGTTCCTAAGACCAGTAAGTTTGTGAACTGATGCTATAGAACTATGTCAAATAACAGCATTTAGAGTGGTTAAGAAAATATTTTCAGTAGCAAACACAAGAAAACAGAGCATGTTGAAGTTGATAATCCACAAAAAACCCACCTATCCTAATGATGAAAGACAATTATTTTTTAAAGTGTTATATAGCAGCTCTTTTTTCTGGTGGCAAAGAATTGGAAAATGAGTAGATACATCAATTGGGGAATGGCTGAATACATTATGGTATATTGTGAGAGATAAGCTAGGGTTAAGTTTCCTCAAAACAGTTAAAATTCAATTCCTCAGAACCCTCGAGGAGACAATAAGAAAGCTAAATTTCCACAGAAAGTTGTAAGCCTCAAGGTAATGTAAGATAATAAGTATCTCTGACCAGTGAGCTTCCAGAAGAGAGACTCACTTGGCTCCAAGCTTTTGATAATGTCTAGGCTAGAAACTGGTTCAAACTGACCAAGTTTTCTTTATTTAGCTTGTTTGATAAGCTTCATGCTTATTAAGCTGACACACCCTGAACAGAATTACAATCTCATTAACAGAACATGGGATGTATGACGAGGGAGGGGGAACATGTTTAGGAGTAGCGTGTAAGAAATGATGTAACCCTAAGGGGAACTAACCAATTCAATCTTTGGGAGTAGGGAACTGCAACTAACAGCCAGCATAAAGCTTGTCTGCTTCTGTCCCTAATGCGCCCTCTTCCCATCAGAGGGGTGGAGTTTGTCCAATTCCTCTGAACTTTTCTCTCAGTAAAATTTCTTTGTTACTTGACTTTCAGAGTCCGCTTGTTTCTAACAAGATGAAAGTATTGGAATATTATTGTGCTATTAAAAATGATGAATGAGGGAATAGATCACCAGCCCTGAAGTCAGGAGGACCTGAGTTCAAATTTGGTCTCAGACATTTAACACTTCCTAGCTGTGTGACCTTGGGCAAGTCACTTAACCCCAATTGCCTCAGCAAAAAAAAAAAAAAGACAAACTGATTTTAGAAAGGCCTGTAGAAAGATTTACACAAACTGATGCTGAGCACCAGGAATACATTGTATACAATAAACAGTAAGAATATGTGATGATCTGTAGTGGATATCCTGCTATCTAGGGGAGGGGTGGGGAGTAGGGGGGAAAAATTTGTAACAGAAAGCTTTGTAAGGGTTAATATTTAGGAATTACCTATATATATATATGTTTTGCAAATAAAAATTATTAATAAAAATAATAAAAATAAATAAAAATAATAAAAAAATAAAAAAAAAGAATGTGATGATCAACTATGAAAGGCTTGACTTTTCTCAGCAGTTCAAGGATCCAAGGCAATCCAATAAACTTTGAATGGAAAATGTCATCTACATCCAGAAAGTGAGCTATGGACACTGAATGTAAGTTAACATGTGCTATGTTCACTTTATTTTTTCTTTCTTCTATTTTTTTCTTTCTCATGGTTTTTCCCTTTTGTTCTGATTTTTTTTCTCTCTCAACATTATTCATAAGGAAATTATGACCACAAAAGGACTAGAGAACATTAAGGCAAAATGGACAACCTTGATTACATTAAATTAAAATGGTTTTGCACAAACAAAATTAACAGAAACTTCCCTATTTCTTATTCTGGTTCAATTTCCCCAAAGTGTTTAGAGATATGATGGCTGACACTGTATAATGGCTTTGATTATTATTTTGTTGAGTTGTTTGCCTAAAACAACACATTTTTCTTTATTTCTAAGGATAAGGGAATCTGTCATTCTTGTGGAACTGGAAACCCTGCTCCCTTTAAACATTGTGTGACCTGTGAGAGTCCTCTGCCTGAGACACATGTGGTAAGTTGAATGCATAATTGACTCAAACTTGCTTGATCTTAAAATTGCATTATTGTTAAGAGGTAAAGCTTTGGCACAATTTCCCCAGATTTTAAGGAAATAAAGGAAACTGTACTACTAGATTAAGATTAGCAGACTTCTTCTTTCCCCCAAATAATACATGATCACCTAATTTTACATTGACTTCTGGTAGCCTACAAGAGAGCCAACTTTGGAGGAAATTCAACCCACCTCTTGAGAAGGGATTGCTCTTTGCCTTTGTGCCTCTCCAGAAACAGTAGAGGTCAGAAAGGGATTTCTCTTTTTCCTCTTGGAAAAGACCATTGGCCATGGTATTTTGCATTGGAGCTACTTTCCCAGTATTAAATATCAAACTGAGCACTGAGCAGAGAGGCAGAAGTGATTCTTAAGGAGAATGATCCTGAAGAAGTATCAGATAAATAAAGTACCAAGTGGAGAGCGGTTCATAGTATGGAACCTCATGAGACATTTATCACAGCCACAAAAGATGCCATTTATTATTGAAATGGATCATGGGCTAAATCAGATATGATTTATTTTCTTTTTAAAAATAATAATAGCTTTTTATTTTTCAAAATACATGCAAAGATAGCTTTCAACACTTATCCTTATGAAATCTTGTATTCCAAATTTTTCTCCCTTCCCATTTCCCCTATCCCCTACACAGCAAGCAATCCAGCATAGGTTATATATTTCCACATTTATTATGCCATACAATAAAAATAAGATCACAAAAAAAGAGAAAGAAAAAAACAAGCAAACAACAAAAAAGGTGAAAATGCTATATTGTTATCCACATTCAATCTCTATAGCCCTCTCTCTGGGCGCTCTCCATCACAAGTCTATTAGAATTGCCTTGAATTAACCTCATTGTTGAAAAGAGCCAAATCCATCACAATTGATCATCACATAACCTTGTTGCTGTGTACAGAATCTCTTGATTCTATTCACTTCACTCAGCATCAGTTCATGCAAGTCCCTCCAGGCCTCTCTGAAATCGTCCTGCTGGTCGTTTCTTACAGAGCAATAATATTCCATAACATTCATATACCATAATTTATTCAGCCACTCTCCAATTGATGGGCATCCATTCAGTTTCCAGTTTCTAGCCACTACAAAAAGGGCTGCCACAAACATTCTTGTACATGTGGGGCCCTTTCCCTCCTTTAAGATCTCTTTGGGATATAAGCCCAGTAGAAACACTGCGGGGTCAAAGGGTATGCACAGTTTTATAGCCCTTTGGGCATAGATCCAAACTGCTCTCCAAAATGGTTGGATCAGTTCACAATTCCACCAACAATAAATTAGTGTCCCAGTTTTCCCACATCCTTTCCAACATTTATCATTATCTTTTCCTTTCATCCTAGCCAATGTGAAAGGTAAGAAGTGGTAACTCAGAGTTATCATAATTTGCATTTCTCTGATCAATAGTATAAATCAGATATGATTAAGCAAGGCTAAACCATGTATAATTAAGCCAGATGCCTCTGGTGGTGGGGACTTTGAAAATTGGAGGGTAGAAGAGGAGGGAAGTAAGGGCAGGGTCATGAAGGTTAGGGAGGGTTAGGGATGAGTTAGGGAGGAGATAGGGAAGAACCTAGTAGAGAACAAACTTGCACATGCATCTGTGTGACCAGGCAAGTAGGAGGAAGTAGAGTATGCTAACTATGGAGTCTGCCTAACTTTATCTGTGACTATGGAAACAGGATGGATGGATCAAGGTTCTGATGATGTATTCATCGAAGTTTCCATTCCACATCAGTCTCTGGCTGTAGAGAAAGAAACCCAGCAGAAGGAGAGTAAAATTAGCATTGACTATCTAAAGTCATGCAAGCCCAAACAGTCATCATCAGTCAATCATCAGTCAGTCCATCAACAAATGTTCTAGACAATGGGCCAGGCTGTAGGGACATAGAGGAAACCAAAAGAACCCAGGCCTCAGAGAACTTACTAGCGTTGTGACCTTGGTCAAGTCACTTCAATCCTTACTGTCCTGCCAAAAAAAAAAAAATACAATTAAAAAAAACCCCAAACGAACCTCTTCACCTCCCAGGTCCTCGATATCATTATAATCTTCTTATATGATACCTTGTTGGTTGTACTGTTTGGGCACAACCAGCCAAACTTGTGGTCTTGCTTTCCTCATGCTCAGGGCTCCATCTCTTGCTTGGCATCTTTCCACTGGCTATTCCTCATGTGTAAGAGGCTAGTCCTCCTCATCACTACTCCTACCTCCAAGGCTCAGCACAAATCCCCCTGTTCCAAGAGCTCCTCTTCCCTGTATTTACCTTGTATTTCCCCTTTGTATCTTGTGTGTATGTGTTCTCTCCCATATTAGAAGGAAGCTGCCCTGGCTGTCAGGTCTCTGAGCGCTGTTCTGGGGGACCACCCTTCTCTTTGTCAGCTTTTCCTTCTGCTTGATGTCTGTTCCCAAGTAGTCTACAACTCTCTGGGCATGCTCAGTGCATTCCTTTTAAAAAACATGGTAATTGGCATTTTGTGAAGTTGTTTTGCTCTTAAATTGTCATCCATTTGTCTACATTGCGGCCCAGCCAGGTATGAACATCAAAGAAGGGTAAAATTGGTGCTTTAGGAAAAATCATTTTGAGAACTCAGTGGAGATGGGGGACTTGAGACAGGGAAGCAGATTAGGATGCTGCAGTCCTAGTACACCAGAGGTAATGAGATCCTGAATTAAGATGGTGGTTGTGTGAACAGACAAAAGATAGGAAACAAGATTTGGAAATGGTTAGCTGTAAGGATACTGAGAATGAGGAGTTGAGGCAGACCTTGCAGTTGGGACCTAAGTGATTAGAAAGTGCTACCTCTGACAGAAATAAAAAGTTTAGAAAGTCAGAGGTGGATGAGAATGTAATGAGTTCTGATTTGGATGTGTTGACTTTGAGGTGCTGACTGAATAGAGTTGGAGTTTGAAATGTCTAACACACAAATTGTGGAACTTGAGCTCAGGAAAGAGACTAGGTCCATGTGTTTCTGGGTATAGACATACATAGAAATAGATATAGCTAAAAGTTTACATGCTGATAGATAGCCCAGGAGAAAGAGAGATTGAGACATCTGAGCATTATCGCCATAGAGATGGTAATGGAATTCATAGAGCTGATGGGATCATCAAATGAGAGAACTTATAAAGAAAAGCTAAGAGGATCCAGAGTTTGGGGGTATACCCATATTCAGGGGGCTTGGTTTTTACTGATCCCACTATTGTGTTAGTAGTACTCCTGCCTTCAGATATGATTTATTTTTTCTAAAAATGGTTTTCCTTCACATCAACCATGGGAAGACAGTGGGAAGAGGAATTTACTGCAGACTACCTCAGCAAAACTAGAGCCCATTCACAACTTCCCCTCCTCCCCACCAGAGGCTGCTAAATAAAGTTGTCTATGAGTAGTCTCAATCCACATTGTTCTCTTAAGAAAGCTCTAAGGATAAGAATCAGGAATGTATCTCTTACTCAGCATTGAGCCTCCATTTTTTCCTAGGGAACATCTCAGTGCATTTTACTTCTTTCTCCTTGTGTGCTTCTCACCATGTCCCTTACTGTGGCTTGTCCTTCATTCTCTTCTTGTCCTGAGCTGCCTTCAAGCAGAGGCAATAGATGAGTAAAGCAGCAGCTGACCACAACTTTATTTTAACAGCCTTAAGGACTAGGTAAACAGGCGTGCAAGTAAACTTTAAAGAAACAGAACTAAGCTTTTGGGAGAAACTCATGATCTCCCTGGATAGTGAGAGGGAAAATGGAATCATCTTGTATCTGCCTACCAGGACAAATTCAACAAAAGCAAGATCTGCTCAGACAGCCTCAAGCTTGGCTCAAAGCCCAGGACATTCCCTGCTCTGGACCCCATTGCCGCAGCTATTGTTTCTGCTTCCATAATGATTGGTTCTGTCCAGTTTTTCACTCATCTTTTTCCAGTACTGCTGGGACCCCAGTGCTGCCTGCTTTCTTGTCTACATGGGTACAAGCAAAGGTGGGCATGGTTTTGTGCCCATACCTCCATCCCTGTTTGTACCTGTATTTTCTTGAATCTCTTTTCCTTAAGTTTCTTCCCTTCTTTGTCATTTAAAAATGGAAGAAAAGTTAACTTTTCAGTCACAATCTCAATGACTCCTCAGGGGCTTAGGCAGGAAATTTTTTCCACCAGTGAGCATTAGTCATCTTTACAGACAGCAGTAGTGTCAGGTTATCTTTTTGCAATTGCTATGCTGAAAAAACTAGAAGTGGTATATATTGAATTGCAATGGATATGGGCTTTTACAAGGTAAGCCTTTTCTAGTTTAAATTAGTTTTCTATTAAAGAAGACTTGGGGTCTTACCTTCTTAATGTTCTTCTTTCCTAGCATTACTGACAAGTAGCTAGAATGACAGCCAATATTCTAAGAAAAACTTGTTCTGTTTTGAAGACTGTGACCAATTGTTGACCATATTTGGAATGAGTTCTCTTCTCTGAAAAGAATCCATAATTATTCCACATATTATTTCCATCCATTATTTCCAATCCATATTATTTCACAGTTGCCTTAGAAAATTATAATATGGATTGTGATGGTTAGAGCAGTTAAGAAATCAAATATTAGTTGATAGAATGGAGTGATTATTTTTAATAAATTGATCATTTGGGAAAATAACTTATATGGACATAAATATAGCTCATGTGCTATATTTTCATGAATTTTCTTTATAAAGTGAATTTTATAAAGATTGAGATTAAAATCATAAACCATAATATCAGTGGATAAATTTATGTTTAGGATGATTAAAATATCATGATTTTTAAAATAACTTATAGTTTAAAATAAATCAGCTCATTATTGTGCCTTATTCCAAGGAATAGAAGAAATCCTACAGATTGGAAAGCAGTAAAAATAAAAAATGTTGCATGTGTAGAATCTTTATCATAATCTTTACTTATAGAGGCAAATAAATTATCAATCAAAACCTCATTCTTGCCTCAGACTATATGATCTGTTCTGCCCAGATAAATCCTTAAAATTCCTTTTTACACTTAAAATTTATGTACCTTCATCCCATAAACTATACATAAGCCCAGCTCTGTTCGTAACTGATGGCAAAACTGCTTTAACGAGATTTTAAAAATTGAATTTTTTTTCATCAAAATGTTAAATGCTGAATGAATAGAAATTTTACTGTACCAATATTTAGCATTGACATGTCTTAGGAACTAAATTTGTTTTTCAATCTGATATCCCTGTCAATTAGTCAATTAGTGACTTATTTTCTTACTTTTTTTTTAAAAGAAGTTGGATATTCAAAAAAATTCCTTTTTTGATAAATGAATTAAAATTCTAATTCCAAACATAAACTTTGCAAAGGGGCTTTCTGCTACTTATCCCTGACCCCTGCAAAATATCTTCACTGCTCACTGTGAGAATCTTGCTTTTATTGTCTCTATGAGAACACAAGAGCTGGTTGGCCAAGTTGGTAATCATATTTCCTTTCAGATTTCTTCTGTTGAATTGTCAGTTTTAGAGTCACAAAGTAAACTACTATGATTTCAATTACCACTGCCTCTTTTCTGAACCAGATTCTATGGTAAAACCGAGTGCTCCTAAGTGAACAGATAACCTAGCCATTAACTTCTTTCAGGGTTATCATTTAACATGTAAAATGAATAAATGGCACCAGGATATAAAAAAAATTTCTTCCAGAGATTTTTTTAGTTTATCTACATATTCAGAAATTGTTATGTTGGCAGTAGCATCTGCACTGTAGCTAATATATTCCTTTTAAAAGCCTAGCAGCAGATTTTTGAGAGGAATTATTGAACAGTAAGGAATTATGCTTTCTATGACACATTTTCATTGTCCTATAGTAAACAAGACTTGTGAGTTACAGAAACCCATGGCATAAATACTAAATGTCTCAGGAACCCTGTTTCCTATCACAAATTTAGTGATTTGGGGTATCAGTCTTATAACTCACAGCATGAAGCCCTAATCATGCAACTCTAATACCAAAGCATAAAAGAAACATTTTAAAAATATACACTAGTTAAGAAACGACCAGCAGGACGATTTCAGAGAGGCCTAGAGAGACTTGCATGAACTGATGCTGAGCGAAACGAGCAGAACCAGGAGATCATCATACACAGCAACAACAGTATTACATGATGATCAATTCTGATGGACATGGCTCTCTGCAACAAAGAATTGTCTCAAACCAGTTCCAATTGTTCACTGAAGAAAACCATATACATCCTGAGAGAGGGATATGAAATATGGACCACAACATAACATTTTCATGATCTCTATTGACATTTGCTTGCATTGTGTTACCTTTCTCTGATTTTCTTTTCTTTTTTCTTGTAGATAGGATTTTTCTTGCATAACTTCTCAAGCATTTCAACATTATTAACATGTAGTGGACTTCCTGCCATCTAGGGGAGGGGAGGAGACTGGGGGTAAAAGTTGTAATGGAAAGCTTTGTAAAGATCAATGCTGGGGAACTACCCATACATATGTTATACAAATAAAAAGCTTTAATTAAAAAATAAAATAAAAATAAAAATATACACTAGTATGAGAAAATATGTAAGATTTTAAAAATATAAAGTAACAGAGAAGGTAACCAAATAATTAAAATCATCAACTGATCATACACAAATGGATATAGTCTCCTCCACTTCCACAGAGGAAATGGATGGGATTAGAAACCTCCTGAGAAAAACTTATGATGAGGTAGATAAACCATCTCTCAGCAAGTGGGCAGACTAGTTTCCCCTTTTCAGTAAGTCTCCCAGCTCAGGCTGGAAATCTAGGGAGTCTCTTGATTAGACTTCAGGAGGACTCCTGGGTTTGGAGGATGCCATGGTAGTACCACTCCACCCTTCCTCCTGTCCTCTACTCTGAATGTCACCTGTGGTTTGCTTTTCCTTTTCTAACCCCTTCAGCTCTGGGTGTCCTATTTTGGGGAATAATTTTTGTGGCCCTCATCTTTATGACCAGACATGCCCCTTTCTAAGAAAATGTAGATTAGAGAATTATGTCTGTAAGAAATGCTTTCCAAAGTTCAAGCACTATAGGAAATTAAGTCCTGGTTTTGGTTGATCATGCATGTTCGCTATATTTTTTTGCAGTAAAAAAAAGGATACAGAGCCTGCAAATCATCCTGGGTGCACAAGTAAATATAAAACATAAATATCTATAGCAAGGGGAGTTGTGTGCAGCCCAAAGGGAAGCCAGAATAAGTATCTCTAGCCTCTTTCCTACTCCCAGCCTTCTCGAAGGGAGACTTTAATTCCTTCCAGAAGGGAAAGATGAGATGGGACCAGAAACCAGTCAGTCTGTTCTCAGAGAGGAGTACTAGGCTAGAATTATATCTGTCTACTCCCTTATATATTATTTTTAAAGGGAAGTAGTTTTCAGGTCAAGCTAAATTCCTGATCACTATGCATTAATGGGAAAAAGGAACTCCAAGCATTATATCAAAGACTTGACTTCCCCTCAAATTCAGATTCCACAATGAATACATATAACAAATAGCAAGGAAATCTTAGATAAACAGAAATCAGAGAACATATACATATGAGAATATATACCAGACCATATGGATTGAAGAAGCTCTCCCATTGAGAGTTAGGTGATTAAACTCAACCAACAGAGAGAATCCCATATCTTAACCCCAAGGGAAATTTCCTCAAGTCTCTAAGAATGAGGACATAATTGAAGTTCTACTTGTCAGTTTCTTCCCAGAGTCTTTCTCCTTTCATAACTTTGAAGAGATATTAGAATATCTCTTTCCTTAATTGAAGATTATCTAGATCTCTTTTCTTTCCCATTCTCACCAACTCTACTACCCTGTTTCTCAGTTTCAAGGTATTGATTTCTGCCAGTGAGGAGAGACTCTTATACCAATAGATCCAATTTAGGGACTCAGGTTATTCCATTGATTATTTTAATAGCTTAATCATAATTATTCCAATTATCATACTTATTAGGTTTAATCTCAGTGTCTAAGTTTACTACAGATATATCTCTTGCTCTTCCACAAGAGAAAGACCAATCTGTCCTGTATAAATAACATTAAAACCTATTTTATTTATTGGTCAGAAGTATTTCAGTGATGTATTCTTAGCTTTTCTGTATTACTTCACTAAGTATTGTAGTTGCTTGGTTTTGATTGATTAGTTGGGTAGGGGGTAAATGAAGAAAATATTGTTTCTCTTTCTTAAAAATAGTTTTATTTCACTAGCCAATATTCACTGGAGAAGTAACTTCACCTCTTGTCAATCAGAAGGCAACAACCATTTCTTGTTCAAAATGTGGCCGTAAGAATCGTTGTGATGCACGTTTTTGTGACTGGTGTGGAGTTAAGGTATGTATATTCATCTCAGATTTCTTTATCCATGATCTTCTTGAAGCTCACCCTGACAGATCCAGTATTTCTGCTCTATGGCCTATATTAATCCCAAAATTATCTTCTTATGATTATAGTAGGGACACTAATTTATTAATGTTTTTAAGGAATCTAAAGGTAGGGATAATTTTTTTTTAATTTCAGGGAAAAGAATGAATTACCTTTTTGATTGAATTAATAGTCATGAAAATCACTGTCAGAAAGTATGGTCTATTGATATAGCCATTGGGTAACCTGGGTCACTTTGATGAAAGTCCTATTCTATTATGGTATCTTTTCCAGGTGTAGAGATGATCCTGTGCTCTTGAGTTTATTAGCAGAGCATAAGCTCTGGCAAGTCCTGAAGGCCCACTGACATTTTTTTCCCTCTCTCTCTCTCTCAGGACATATTGATTGCAAGATAATAAATTTTTCTGTATGAGAATTCCCATGAGACTATTTACTATGTTGCAGAGGGGTTATGATTTACATTGACAGGAGGACCATACTGATAAAATCACAGATCCTTGAAATTGTCACTAAAATGAGAAAAATCTTTTATTTTTCTAGCCTACTGTTCCTGCCTGCTATTCCATTTGTGCTAAATGCAGAGCCAGCAATTATCCAAATGCTCGATACTGTGGCTCTTGTGGTGAATATTTGGAACTCTCCACAAACATAGAATCTAGTTATGGTAAAGAAATGGAGATTCTTTCTGAGGTAAGGTCTATAAAAGATGATGCCACATAGATGCTTTGGATTATTTACATATATTCAGATTATTTGTGTGCCATCTGTCAGCATGTATCTGATTGTTTGAGATATTCGTGTGGGCTGAGGAAAATGTAAGACTAGAAAGGTAGGGTTGTGGATTATGAAGGGCCTTGAATGGCAGAGAATTTTACCTTTGGTCTTGGAAGTGAGGGGGCAGTCAGAGGAGTTCACTGAAGGTATTGGGTGTGAGGTGGTGGGTTAGAAGTGCAATTTGGGAAGATCCTTTTGGCAGCTGAGGTGGCCATACTGCAGTAGGGAGAGATTTAAAGCAAGCTAACTCACCAATAGGCACTAATCAATCAATCAATAAACCTTTATTAAGCACAATGCCAGGCATTGTCCTGAGTACTGAGTATACAAAAAGCAAAAGCCAGTCCCTGCCCTCAAAAGTACCTCACAGTGTAATGGGGAAAGAACATGCAAACAAATATACACAAAGCCAGCTATGTGCACGAGAAATAGGAAATGATGAAGGAAAGGCCCTAGGATTAAGAGGGGGTGCAAAAAGCTTCCTTTCTCAGGAGGCATTTTAGTTAGGACTTAAAGAAAGTTAGGAGTTGGAGGGAAGGAGAGAGAACATTTCAGGTTTGGGACAGCTAGAGAAAATGCTCTGGGCTTAGAGGTGGAATGGCTTATTTGTGGGCCAGTGGCACCGGATCAAAGAAAATGTGGTGAGGACTAATGTGTATTAAGACTAGAAAAGTAGGAAGGCACTGCCAGAGTGGTGACAGAGTCTGAAGCACTGAAAGGTGGCGATTCTCTTTTTAATTTTGTCCTTAGAGGAGAAGTAGCTGCTGTTTCTTCAAAACACCCTACTCCCCCACATACCAAGATAAGATCTAAATGGGTTCATGATCTGGATATAAAGAGTGATACTATAAGTAAATTAGAGGAATGTAATATAGTTTACCTCTCAGACCTATGGAGATGGAATAAATTTATGTCCAAAGAAGAACTGGAACTCTTAATTGAAAACCAGATAGATAACTTTGACTATATTAAGTTAAAAAGGTTTTGTACAAACAAAATCAATGCAGACAAGATTAGGAGGGAAGCAATAAATTGGGAAATCATCTTTACATTTAAGGCTTCTGATAAAGGCCTCATCTCTAAAATATATAGAGAATTGTCTCATATTTATAAAAATTCAAGCCATTCTCCAATCAATAAATGGTCAAAGGATATGAACAGACAATTTTCAGAGGATAAAATTAAAACTATTTATAGTCATATGAAAAGGTGCTCCAAATCACTATTGATCAGAGAAATGCAAATCAAGACAACCCTGAGGTACCACTTCACACCTGTCAGATTGGCTAAAATGACAGGAAAAGTTAACGATGAATGTTGGAGGGGATGTGGGAGGGCTGGGACACTGATGCATTGTTGGTGGAGCTGTGAACAGATACAGCCATTCTGGAGAACAATTTGGAGCTACCCTCAAAAAGTTATCAAACTGTGCATACCCTTTGACCCAGCAGCATTTCTATTGGGCTTATATCCCAAAGAAATCATAAAGGAAGGAAAGGGCCCCACATGTGCAAGAATGTTTGTGGCAGCCCTTTTTGTAGTGGCTAGAAACTGGAAATTGAATAGATGCCCTTCAATTGGAGAATGGCTGAATAAATTATGGTATATGAATATTATGGAATATTATTGTTCTGTAAGAAATGACCAGCAAGATGATTTCAGAGAGGCTTGGAGAGACTTACATGAACTGATGCTGAGTGAAACGAGCAGAACCAGGAGATCATTATACACGGCAACAACAGTACTATATGATGATCAATTCTGATGGACATGGCTCTCTTCAACAATGAAATGTTTCAAACCACCTCCAATTGTTCACTGAAGAAAGCCATATATATCCAGAGAGAGGGATGTGAAATGTGGACCACAACATAACATTCTCATACTCCTTGATTGATGTTTGCTTACATTGTGTTTCCTTTATCTGATATATTTTTATGTAGATAAGATTTTTCTTGCACAACAATGATAAGTTTGGAAATATGTATACATATATTCGATTTGCCAATATTTCAACATAATTAACATGTAGTGGATATCCAGCCATCTAGGGGAAGGGTGGGGAGTTGGGGGGAAAAATTTGTAACAGAAAGCTATGTAAGGGTTATTGTTGAAGAATTACCCACACATATGTTTTGCAAATAAAATAAAAAAAATTAAAAAACAACAACAACAAAAAAAAAACACCCTACTCCCTCCTCTTGAGAAAAATATTCAATTTTGTGTTTTAGATATAAATGTACAGTTATCTTCTTTTTCTTCTCTGGATATTCTTTTACTCTTCATCCTCCAACACAGATCACTTTTCTTTTTTGCCATTTCAGAAAGTTTTATTAAAAGATTCATCTTTTCTCCCCCAACAGGAGATTAATAATAATAATAATAATAATAAAATTATAGAAGGTTTAGAATGTAATCATAAGATGTTAAGTGTAAGGGTGGTTATACATGATAAAATGTTAATTTGTAAACAATAATGAGTGTATATTGTGACCCTTTCATGAAGTACAAATTTCTTTGGTTATTTCAAGAAGGGAATGGCATGATTTGCTATGCAGATGAACTGGTTATATCTCTAGAGGCTTTAAATTGCTGGAGAAATTCCAGAAATTTGCTAGTCTAGTTCTTGTTCACAATTCATCAGCTCAGGAGTTGGAATTAGAAGTGGCACAAGCAATGTCAAAGGATTTTACAAAGTGAGAAAGGACTTCTCATTCTAGGAGTTATAAGTAACCTTTTGTTCATGTGTATCATACATGGGGGCCCCACAACTGTTAAACGCTTTAAATTTATTCCCACTCTTCCCACAAATTCTGTGTATACTTGTATAAAGTATTTTTTATAGGAAAAATGTTTTTTCTTAGATCATCTCAATAAAGCTTTTGCTAAAATCCAATTAATTGTACTAGCTGATTTTTCATAGAAGACACACTGGAAGAGGTTTGTGAGCTAGTAGAAATATCTACATGCAGAGTTAGCCTTAGAACCTAAGGTCGTAATTGCATTCTGAGGACCCAACTGTGAGTGTGACTGCACGTTTGGAGTAGTTAGAGAACATGTTACACTTTGTTTACTTATTTTTTTTCCATTAAATCTCCACACCTGGTTTTCTAAGAACTTTGTTGGTCCCTGTAATCTCTGAGTGGGGATGAGGAAGCATTCCTTGAGCCCCCTCACCTTCACTTTTAGAAGGGAGTCCAACCTGCATTTGCTACATAGACCAGAATTACTTGACAAGGGCAGAAATGCAAACATTGTGCACTCAATGCATGGCACACAGAACAGGGGTAGGGCAGCATAACATATATGTTCTCTCTAGTAATTAATTTTCTTAGCCTTTTAAAAAAATTTTATTCAAACCCCACAAATACCAAACCAAAAAAAAAATTTCTATAGACAAAGCAAAAGAGGGGGAAAAAACAAAAACACCAAGGGTATTCAATCTTGTTTTAAAATCTTCTAGTGAGTGGTTGCAACTTGTCTTTCAAACAATCCCCTAAGACCTTTACAATCTGTTATGAATTCGTAACAGCCACATTCATTTTCTTCTTTCATTAATTTAATGGCCATGAATAACTTTCTTTCATTTCTCTGTAACTCTTAGGGTTTAAGCATTTTCTTTTACTTGCTGCTCTGAATACATTTTCTTCTCCTTTTTTTGATTCCTTTCTCTCAGTCTTTTTCTTCCCCAACAACTGAATGCTCTTCTTCCTCTTTCAGGCTGAATTGTTCTTCAGCTTTTCCTCCCTTTCTCCTAAAATTTAACCTCTGTCCTCCTTCTCAAGGCCAGAGTCTTCCAAATCATCTTCACGATTTTCCTCTCCTATTTATTCAGCCTTTTTATAAGTCTATTCTTCTCCTACTTCTTCTACAACCTCTCATAGAAGATAGAAACAATGCTGAAAGTAATTTAGTATTGACGTTCTTGAATTCATAAGCAACTACCTGAGCATAATTTAGACCTTTTTGGAAACTCTTTTGCCTAGAGAAATGTGGTACTTATATAATATTTAATGAACAAAAGCACTTCTTAGTGATCAATAGAAAAAAGGGTTAGTGAAAACAAAGTAAAAAGTTTGGACTATTTCATTTACTATTTTTCCCAACATCCTTCATATTCTACTATTTACCTTTGATAGTTTCTTTTGTTCAGTGTTTATTTCTCTGGAAAAGGAGATTTTCTTGCTTATGGATATAATTTTTATGTGAACACTAGAGAAGTTAAGAAGATTAGAAAAATTAAATTTTAATTTTTTACTTTTTCTATTTTGCTTCATAGTCTCACTCAACATGGCCACATGCTCCCAAAATAAAATCTAATGTGCCAAAAAGGAAGGACAAAGGCACACAAACTGTTGGCCTGTTTTACCCATCGAACAAGTTTTTGGGAAAAAAAGAAATGGATTTTCTTTCTCAGAAAGAAAGGCAGGAGAAGAGGAATGATCGCAGGCCTCTGCTCACCGCCATCAGCCCTGGAAGAGGTGAAGTATAAGATATGATTTCTTTAGGGATCAGTGGGGAAATTATTCTCTAGTATTTAAATATATTTCCAGTTTTTTTAAACCACTCCTGTTTTCATAAGATATTCTTATTTGACTGTAGTCAAATTATAATTTAACCCTTTACATTACCATTTTCTGGTATAACTGTTATCAGAGCATCATTGCCACTTGGTTGCATCCCTGAGCTTTCTGAGAAAACAAGTGCAAAATTAAAATTACTGTGATAATTCTCATTCATGAAATTAATCTTTTGAAAATAGATGCCCATATCTGAATGATCAAAGAGGCATAATAAAAAGCAGATAATTGCTTAGAGTATTTGAAACCAAAGATCCTCTCCAAGTGTGGCCCTGTTTCAAGTGCCCTTCAAAATCATCAGAGTCTGAATATCTCACAAATATTTCCCGAAGGATTTATTGTTTTCTTTTTAATTTTCTTAGTTCAAGTCAGAAGGAACTTGTTATTACACTACTTATTGTTCTTTCAATTTATGATGATGTTTAAATTTCTTTGGTCTCAACTTTGTGTTCCATGAAGGACTTGTTCATACATTGAAAGACAGTCATACTGGTTAACCTTTGCTCAGGCAATTTTTCCTGAAAATATGTACAGCAGAGACTTTCTTTCTCCTCTGCACAAGTACTTGCATTATTGGGAACACCAGTACTCATTCCTGCCCCCTCCTTTTTTGCCATGCCGCCTCTCAAAGTTGTAAACATAAGCCAAAAGAAAATACAGACGTAAGGCTTTGAGTGCGGTTCTGGAGGTCACTTTTGTCCAGCAGACCAAGTGAAAACAATAGCTAGGTACTGCAGCACAGAGAGCCCTTGACCTGGGATCAGGAAGCAAGAGGGTCACATTTGGAGGTGGACACTCACCAGCTGTGTGACCTTGGGCTAGTCATCTGTGCCTTAATTTGCTCCTCTGCAAAATGGGGATAATGATAGCAGGCACCTCACAGGGTGGTTGTGAGGACTTGTTAAGTCATTTAGTGCAGTGTCTGGCACATAGGAGACACTTAAATGCTTCTTTCCTTCCTTTCCTTTCACAAACACCTTGTTCTCGAACCTCCTACAAAAGGTGTTCAGACACCAGCCTAAGCAAGAATCCAGTTTTTGGAATACTTTGTTTCTGATATATTCTATGTACCAATCATCTTAGGATAAGCAAAGGAATTGGTGTTAGCACCCAAGCTTCAATTACAGGAAGATATTGATCATCCTAATATACTCATCTTCATCTCCCTTCTTTCCCAATAAATGTGGATTATGAAAGCAGACATCTTATGTGTGTCCACTGACAAAGAAACATTGTGGGTAGGAGTTCCAAACAAATAGCACTTTCACATCCTGTGACTAGCAACTTTATTTACCTCTTTCTAGTCTTTGGAGTGAGAATTGAAGGCTGCCTTCTTCTCTGTACTTTTACTTCTTCCCATTATCTCATCCCTTTCTACCATAGTCCTTCCCCTTCTGAGTTTATTTGTCAAATTTAATGGCCTTTTTGGACCTCTCTGTCATTGAACACTGTGGACCATCCTCTCTTATGGATGCTTCCTGGTGACCTTGCTTTCTCTTGGATCTTCTTCTACTTGCTACTCTCTAGTTCTTTTGTTTCTTTTTTCCTACTAATTAAGTGTATTCCACAAGGGTCTGTTCTGGACCCTCTTTTTTCTTTCTATACTCTCTTCTTTTTTTTTTTTTAATTAAAACTTTTTATTTGCAAAACATATGTATGGGTAATTCTTCAACAATGACCCTAACAAAGCTTTGTTACAAATTTTTCTCCCCTAATCCCCACCCCTCCCCTAGATGGCAGGAAGTCCATTACATGTTAATTATGTTAAAATACTTGATAAATCAAATATATGTATGCATATTTCCACACTTATCTTGCTGTGCAAGAAAAATCATGTCTACAGGAAAAAAATCTGGGAAGGAAACACACTGCAAACATCAATAGAGAGCCTGAAAATGTTATGTTGTGGTCCACATTTCATATCCCTCTCTCTAGGTGTATATGGCCTTCTTCACTGAACAATTGGAAGTGGTTTGAATAATCTCATTATTGAGGAGAGCCATATCCATCAGAATGAGCAATTGACTTTAGATAGCTGGGTAGATAGACAGATAGTGAATCAAGGAGTGAAGGATTTATAAAGCACTATACACACACACACACACACACACACACACACACACACACACCTCTCTGTTGTTCATTGTCAGGACAATAAATAGCTGCCTTGGTCTACTGTCTTTCCAAGGCATTTATTTGGGTGTGATGAAGAACTTCAAATTTATTAAACCTGATAAACACTACCACATTTGGTAACTCTTTGTGGGTCCAAGTGATGCCCCTAGAAAAAAAACCTAGAAATCTTTGATGAAAAATATAAAGTCCTAGGTAAATATTCTTCATATTTAATATTCTGGGGCCCCAAGTGGTACTTTCATCTTTACTGTCAATTAAAGGTAGGGAATTCAGGAGAGAAAGTCAACATTGATAAGTGAATGGCTAACTAAAAATATAATGTATAAGAAATGGATTTCAGTTTATGAAATTTAGAAATATGTAGACAGGTTTAGAGTTCATTTACACAGATACACTAGATGATAAGTAATTTATGGAGCACTTACTAAACATAGACATTGTGCTAAATAGAGGGAATACAAATATATGCCAAAAAAAAAAAAAGTTTGCCCTTTATTCTCAAGAACTCGTTACATAGACAAAGAAGAAATGGATAATGATGAAAAGGTTGCACTACTTAATTCTTACTTCTGTTTTATTTCTCAAGAATGATTTTTATATTGGCGAGATTAAATTTTTTAGATTTAGAATCTAAAATTTAAATCTAATTTGAAATCTAAAAATTTAGATAACCAACAATGGTTAGCAGTCAGTAGAAACCCAAAATAAATGAGGAAATGATACCTCAATATTCAGAGATCCTCAATAATTTCAAACTATAAAGAAAGACTTACATAAACTTAGGCTTCTAAAAGAACTCCTAGCATATATAATTGCTGAGCTACTCAATTGCAGATTGAGAGAGATGCTGCAGAATTAGAAAAGAACAAATGTCCTCATTTACAAAAAAAGGAATGGAATTTGTGAAATATAGAAAAGTGAGTTTAACTTCTAAATTCCTTGCAAAGTTCTAAAACATGGTTTTAAGATATAATTTATGAATTTTACAAAGGGAAAATCAAGTAGCATTCCTCTAAAAACGCAAATCATGCCAGTGTCACCCAATTTCTTTTCTAAAAATACTGAACATATGGATAGATCAAATGGATGCTACAATATAGTACTATACTATGATTTCAGGAAGATAATTTAATGTTTTTCATGCTATCCTTTTGGATAATATAGAGATATGGCCTAGATCATAGCAGAATTCAGAATCATTTGAATGACTGGAACCAAATAATAGCTATTAATGGATCAAGTTACCTCAAAGGCAGATTCCTAGTAGGGTACCCAGGCTCCTTTGTCTTGATAGTCAACATTTTTTATCAATACCTTGGATAAACCTATAGTCTTGTCAAAATTGCTGATGCCACAAAGCTAAAAAGAATAGCCAACATCTTGGATGACATTTTGGGCTCCAAAAGAATATACAGTAGTTCTCTTCCCTCTTTGATCATTCCTTCTATTTTTCAGCACCTGCTCCTTTTATGTCTGATAAATGTGGGTGTTCTTCTTGGTAGGTGTCAATAAAACTATTGTAGTGTTTTCCATAATATCTAGCTTTTCATGGTGTATATGAATGTTGCCATTTAGGGTTTTTGTAATTAATAGTAATAATAGAATTCATATAACACTTTACAACTATTATCTCCTTTTATCTTTTATTTATCTTTGAGGTTGGTACTATTATTATCCCCATTTTTAAAGATGAGGAAACTGAGACAGGATTACACAAGTGTAAGTATCTGAAGTTGGTTTTGAACTCTAGTTTTACTTATCCATTGTATTACCTAACTGCCCCTAATGACAAGTGCTGTCCATCTTGAATGCCAACACATGCTTTTTTTTTTTTGCAAGGTAATTGGGGTTAAGTGACTTGCCCAGGGTCACACTAATAAGTATAAAGTGGCTGAGTTAGAATTTGAGCTTAAGTCCTTCAGACTTCCAGTCCAGTTCTCTATCCACTGCATCATCTAGCTGACCCACTGATTTTCTTTCTTTTTTTTTTTTATTAAAGCTTTTTATTTACAGAACAGGAGTGATTTTTCTACATTGACCTTTGCAAAACTTTTTTTTTGTTCCAGGCTTTTCCCCACCTTCCCCCCACCCCCACGCCTAGATGATAGGTTATCTTTTTTTTTAATTTTTATTTTTTATTAAAGCTTTTTATTTGTATAACATATGTATGGGTAGTTCCCCAGCATTGATCTTTACAAAGCTTTCCATTACAAGTTTTACCCCCAGTCCCCTCCTCTCCCCTAGATGGCAGGAAGTCCACTACATGTTAATTATGTTAAAATACTTCACAAGTTGTGCAAGAAAAATCCTATCTACAAGAAAAAAAAAGAAAATTAGAGAAAGGAAACCCAATGCAAGCAAACATCAATAGAGAGCATGAAAATGTTATGTTGTGGTCCACATTTCATATCCCTCTCTCTGGGTGTATATGGCCCTCTTCACTGAACAATTGGAACTGGTTTGAAACATTTCATTGTTGAAGAGAGCCACGTCCATCAGAATTGATCATCATATAGTATTGTTGTTGTCGTGAGTAATGATCTCCTGGTTCTGCTCATTTCACTTAGCATCAGTTCATGCAAGTCTCTCCAGGCTTCTCTAAAATCATCCTGCTGGTTGTTTCTTACAGAACAATAATATTCCATGACATTCATATACCATAATTTATTCAGCCATTCTCCAATTGATGGGCATCTTTTCAGTTTCCAGTTTCTTGCTACTACAAAAAGGGCAGCCACAAACATTCTTGTACATGTGGGGCCCTTTCCTTCTTTTATGATTTCTTTGGGATATAAGCCCAATAGAAACACACTGCTGGGTCAAAGGGTATGCATAGTTTGATAACTTTTTGAGCATAGCTCCAGATTGCTCTACAGAATGGTTGGATCCATTCACAGTTCCACCAACAATGCCCACTGATACTTTATTTTTTTTTTATTAAAGCTTTTTATTTGCATAACATATGTATGGGTAGTTCTTCAACATTAACCCTTACAAAGCTTTCTGTTACAAATTTCCCCCCCCAGTCCCCTCCCCTCTCCTAGATGGCAGGAAGACCACTACATGTTAATTATGTTAAAATACTTGACAAGTTGAATATATGTGTACATATTTCCATACTTATCTTGCTGTGCAAGAACAATTGTATCTACATGAACAAAAAATATCTGAGAAAGGAAACCCAATGTAAGCAAACATCGATAGAGATCATGGAAATGATATGTTGTCATATCCCTCTCTCTAGATATATATGGCTTTTTTTACTGAACAATTGGAACCGGTCCGAAACGTCTCATTGTTGAACAGAGCCATGTCCATCAGAATTGATCATCATATAGTATTGTTGCTGTGTATAATGATCTCCTGGTTCTGCTCACTTCACTCAGCATCAATTCATGCAAGTCTCTCCAGGCCTCTCTGAAATCATCCTGCTGGTCATTTCTTACAGAACAATAATATTCCATGACATTCATATACCATAATTTATTCAGCCATTCTCCAATTGATGGGCATCCATTCAGTTTCCAGTTTCTTGCCACTACAAAAAGGGCAGCCACAAACATTCTTGCACATGTGGGTCCCTTTCCTTCCTTTAAGATCTCTTTGGGATGTAAGCCTAATAGGAACACTGCTGGGTCAAAGGGTATACACAATTTGATAATTTTGAGCATAGTTCCAAATTGCTCTCCAGAATGTCTGGATCTGTTCACAGTTCCACCAACAATGTATCAGTGTCCCCATTTTCCCACATCCCCTCCAACATTGATCATAATCTTTTCCTGTCATTTTAGCCAATCTGACAGGTGTGTAGTAGCATCTCAGAGTTGTCTTAATTTGCATTTCTCTGATCAATAGTGATTTGGAGCACTTTTTCATATGACTAGAAATGGTTTTAATTTCATCATTGAAAATTGTCTGTTCATATCCCTTGACTATTTATCTATTGGAGAGTGGCTTGAATTCTTGTAGATATGAGACAATTCTCTATATATTTTAGAAATGAGGCCTTTACCACTGATACTTTCTTAACGGTTTTTCTAGAGAATGTATTCATATCCATTCAGAACTATATATATTAATCAATTGATGCCTTTTCTCCTTAATATTAGAATCCTTTTAAATTTCCTGCTCCTTTCTCCCTATCTAGGTCAGCATTCTTAATATAGAATCATAAGGGAAAGTTGCAACACTACATTTTGAGCACTGGCTGTATGATCTCTTATGTGTAGCAAGCCTCAAGGCCTTTCCCTTGACAATGAAAAGAACTTATTAAAAGATAAAGAAAACTTTTTAGGATACTTGAATTGTTTTTCACTTGTCCACGCAATCTGTTGCAGTTTTGTTACTGTGTTTTCCTTAAACTGCTGGGAAGATCTCTTCCTGTTTCTAAAATGTGATTATGCTCAATTTAGGCCAAATGAAGTTTTGTAGCACCCTATCACTTATAGATAAATTTCTGCCTCCTAAGCAAGATTAAGAAAGTTGAGCCTTCTAGTCACTGCTCTAGAATCTCCAGAAACTGGCACATTACTAGAAGAGATTACAGAAAGGGAAGCTTGGTGATGTCATCTTTGATGTTTCCATCCTCCTGAGACTTCCTGGGAAATTCCTTGGAAGTCACTACCTCTGATTAGCCGGTCTGAGGTGTAGGGCTCAGCACTGCCCTAATAGTGAGTGAAGAACCACCTTTGTTGTTGCTGTCATTCAGTCTGTGGTGTTACAACTCCTACTAACCATCTGAGGAGGCTGCCTGCCATCTTTCACCTCTTTTCTCACTAATTAAGACTGCAGGAGAGTCAACTAGAATGGCAAGCCGGAGGAACACTCTTGTCTCATATAAAGGTCTAATGAGACCTCTACTGGCTCTAGAGTCTTCTTCAATAAACTTCATTAGGATACAGATTCTACAAGTATGTTTCTTCCATGGGCATGTCAGCTAATTTTTTTTTACAAAATCACCAGTTTACGAGGAAGTTAACTATAAATGTAGGAAGTACATTAATCTGATTAAATTACCCCTTTCAGTTTTTTCCTATGGATACCAAAATTAATCTTAATGTATTTGGTAAAAGGAGTAGGACACTAATTCCCCCTGTGAAATTATACATTAGGCCTTCTTTTCTTTCTACATTCCAAACATCTAGTGATCTTGCCTAATTTCAGTTTCAGCTATTATTTTTATTAGGATGAGTTTCCAAATGGTATTTACCACTTAGAATTTTCCAGTGTTCTATTCCCACACATATCTATAGCTCCTTTTATGTTTCACCAGAAATTTAACATATTTAAAACCAAATTTATCTTTCCTTTAAATTGCCATTTCTAACTTTCCCATTTTATTTATAACATCACTGTTTTAGCTTTTCATGCTTAAAATACTGGATTGATTTTTTGTTATTTCTCTCCTTAATTTCTAACCCTAATCCTCACATAAAATCAGTTGTCAAATCCTGTTGATTCCTTGTCCACAGTACTCCAGTTGCTTCCTTTCCATGTTCACAGCCTTCATTCAGGCTCATTACAATCCTTCCTCATTACAGATTGCTAGAAGTTTTATAGTTGGCTTTTAGTTTATCTCCCACTCTCAAGTCCCTGCTCCTGATAATATATTTTTTACACTATCTTCCTAAAACACAGCCTTTATCATATCACCCTCTACTAAAAACCTTTATTGGTATCATTTGCTTATCAAATAAAAACCAAATTCCTGGGGCAGCTAGGTGGCGCAGTGGATAGAGCACCAGCCCTAAAGTCAGGAGGACCTGAGTTCAAATTTGGTCTCAGACACTTAACAGTCCCTAGCTGGGTGACCCTGGGCAAGTCACTTCACCCCAATTGCCTCAGCAAAAAGCAAAAAAACAAAAAAAAAAACAAAAAACAAACCAAATTCCTTAAACCTAGAAATCATGACCCTTCACAATCAGTCTGGCCCTCACCCCCTTTTCTAATCGTTTTACTTCTTTTCATTCTGGACTACTTATTCTTTCCAGAACTTAACTTGATTTTTATAGTTCTGTGCATTTGCTCACATTATGTATGCGCTATTCTCCAACCTCATTCAAATTCTACCAATAGCACCTCTCTCATGAAGCTTTCTTTTATTCTTTTTAAAAAATAATAGTTCTTTTTTTTTCAAAATACATGCAGATAGTTTTTAACATTCATCTAGGCAAAATCTTGTGTACTCCTGGTACTTCTCACTTCACTTAGCATCAGTTCATGTAAATCTCTCCATACCTTTCTTAAATCAGCCTGCTGATCATTTCTTATAGAACTTCCATAACTTCATTTACCATATACCATATACTGTAACTTATTCAACCTTTTCCCAGCTAATGGGCATGCACTCACATTCCAGTTCCTTGCCACTGTGACAAGGGCTGCCACAAACATTTTTGCACATGTGGGTCCCTTTCCTTCCTTTAACGTCTCTTTGGGATATAGGGCCAGTAGAAACACTGCTGGATCAAAGGGTATGCACAGTTTGATAACTATTTGAGCATAGTTCCAAATTGCTCCCTAGAATGTTTGGATCAGTTCACAATACCACCAACACTATATTAGTGTCCCAATTTTCCCACATTCCCTTCAACGTTCATCATTATCTTTTCCTATCATCTTAGTCAATCTGAGAGGTATGTAGTGGTTTCTCAGAGTTGTCTTAATTTGCATTTTTCTAATCAATAGTGATTTGAAGCATTTTTCATATGACTAAAAATGGTTTTAATTTCTTGATCTGAAAATTGGCTTTATATCCTTTGACCATTTATCAATTGGGGAATGGCTTGTAGCTTTCTTATATTCTTCTATCCAGAAATTATTTCTTCTTCTCTGGATCTCTCATACATAGTACTTTGTACTTATCCTCTGAACTTACCATATTGTGTTTTACATTATAATATTTTTTTACATGTCTTATCTTCCTTAAAATACTCAGATGGAACTGAGACCTATTGATATGGATTACCCTTCCAGTGATGTAAATTACAAATTCTGCTCATCCTGGATGACTTCTGCATTTCCTTTTATACAAGATTTACCCTCTGTGCTAAAGGCCTTCTTTTTTCTCCTTTGACATTATGAGAATACTAGTAAAACCCAATGAGTGTCCATCTCAGAAGGTCACCAAGATACCTTTTTGGTTCATATATTTCTTTGATAACATCTTTGATAACATCTATTATACTGTTCCTCAGTTATAATTTCTTATTTGTAATGTTTTGTAGCCTAATCTCATCATATGTATTTCCATTGCCATACATTTTTTCATAACAGTGGCATATGCATACATATGTGTACATACCTAAGTACTATGTGTACATATATATGTCTGTGTATATATGTATAGGTTTATATATGAATATGTATTTGTGTGTAACTGTCCTACTGGGTTTCAAACTGCCCAAGGGCAATGATAGTCTCTTATTTTTCTTATTTATCTAGTACAATCTCTTGCACATACTAAATGTTTAGTCAATCCATCCATGGACAAGACTATATTAAAGACTTACTGTGTGATAGGCACTGGACTGGATACCAGACAAAAAGTAAACAGCCCTTGCCTTCAAAGAGTTTACATTCTGGGGTTAGGTAAGAGATGACAACATATGTGTGTGTTTAGACACATGTATGTATGTATGCCTATGTGTATATACAGAATGTATAACTCCTAAAATGCAAGATAATTTTGGAAAGGAGAGCACTATTACCTTGAGGACCAGTGAAGGCTTTGGGTAGAAGGTGGTTCTTAAGCCAAATCTTGAATGAAAAAAAGAGTTCTAAGAGACTTTAAAAGTCAGAGGTAGTACATTCTAGGCACAAAATACCTAAGCAAAGGGATGAAGATGGAAGATAGAGTGTATGTGTGAGAAATACTAAGAATACCATACCTGAATCACATGAAAGGAGATAATGTATAAGGGCCAGGTTATGATCATTTTTAAATGAGAGTTCACATTCGACCTTGGAAGCCACACAGAGGCATTGATGTTTGTTGAGGAGAGGAGTGACATGTTCAGAAAAATCATTTTGGCAGTCAAGTAAAGGGTGGACTAGAGAAGGAAAACGTTTGAGGTGAGAACAACTAAACTATCACAGTCAAAAAGTGATGAGAGGAGGAGTAGCTAGAGGGCCCAGGGGAGAGGGCCCTGGCTCTGGGGTCAGAAGGACCTGAGTGCAAATCTGGCCTCACTAGCTGTATGGCCCCGGGTACTTAACCCCAATTGCCTCAAAAGAAAAAGGGGGGAGGGGAGGTGATGAGGGGCCAGACCAAGGTTACTGCCTTGTGAATAATGAGAAATTGAATTCAGGAAATACTGTTGAGAGAGAAAGGACAAGATATGTCAATTGATTGAATATGTGGGGTCAGGAAGAAGGAGGGGCTTAAGGATGATGGAGACTTGCTCCATTAAATTATAGAAGCACCTGGTTTCCACAGATTTGGCTATAAGTGTGGCTCTATCGTTCACCAGGTGGCAGTCTATCCTAATTGAAGACAAAATTTAAAGAAGCAAGGAAATAGTACTTTAAAGCCTCATAGGAAATGTTCCTATGAGGAAATGAGTATCATGTTGTATAAAAAGAAATTTTTTTTAGATTTTACATGGATAATTTTAGAATTGCTTTTGGTTCACTAATTTTGATTTGGTTTCTATTCACATCTTCCAATGTGACCCTGTTCTCTTATTTACTTTTCTAGTTCCAACATTTTTCCTATTAGTACCATTAGAAAACACAGGCACCATTCATAATAATCATAAATCATCATAATAAGTATTATCAGAGATTCCTAACGTGCTTTAATGCAATTTAAGCAGACATGACATAAAAAGTAGAACTGAACTATATTTGATTCCTTTTAAACCCATAACTTGATTTCTTCAAAGTCCTGGTTGACTTATAAATTTTCCTAGTTATATGAAATTTATGCCTTTTTCTCAGAATGTTACAAAAGTCCAATTTAACTGGGGAAAAATTTGTTTTGTATTTTCCTCCATGTTTGTTTTATTGCATATGGACAAAACTTTAAGTCAAAAGATAGTTTTAATGCATTCCTTTTGACCCAGCTATACTACTATGTCTGAATAGCAAAGAGATGAAAAGCAAAAAATATAGTAGCTCATTTAGTGGTGGCAAAGAACTGGAATAATATAGTGCTATGAGAAATGTCAAGCAGGATTATCAGAAAAAACCTGGAAAAAAACTCACATGAATGAATGTAAAATGAAATGAACAGAACTAGGAGAACACTATACACAGTAACAGCAATGTTATATGATGATCTAACGTGAATGAGAGCTATTCTCCTGGCTCCAGGGCCAGTGTTCTCTCCAATGTGCCATCTAACTGCACCAAACAGCTCTTCTCAGTAGTATGGGGATCTAAGACAATTCTGAAGGACATGTGATTAAAGGTGCTGTCCATCTACAGAGAAAGAACTGGTGCAGCCTAAATGCAGATTGAAGATACTTTTTCTTTATTTTATTTTAGAGTTGGTTTTTTGCCTATGATTTATTTCACAGCAAGACTTTCATGAAAATGTGTTTTGCACAACATTTACGTACAAATTGCTTATCTTAGTGGGGGAAGAGGAAGGAAGGAGAGAATTTGGAACTCAAAATTTTAAAAAAGAATTAAAATTGTTTTTACATGTAATTAGAAGAAAAACAAGATCCTTTTAATGACCTTAAAAAAAAAAAATACAGATTTGTAAACTATTTCGTAGAGGCAGTTCTAATATATTCAAGTAGTCCTAGAAGAGGGAGTAACAAGGTCATGATGACATCTCATTTTCATGTAAACAGTTACATCATTACATGTATTACATAGTTATGTGTATCTATGTATCTTTACATCTGTATTTCAGAGCAAAAGTATCATTCTATCATCTAGGTCAATCTAGATAAATATTAATAATGAAATAAAAGGACAACAAGGTTTAGTTGGCATTCACATATAGAATTCAGAGTAAACCTAGATAAATAGAATAGATTTGTAAAAAACATCTTTGATTTAGAACCAGAAGACTTAGGTTTAAATCATAACTCCAAATCCAGTAGTTTGAGTAATGATGATCTAACTTCATGCTGCTGAATCTTTTCCCCCCCAGTCATAAAATGAAGATAACTTCACATTCTTTAAAAAAAAAATACTTAAATAGTATTTTTCCAGTTACATTTAAAGACAATTTTTAACATTCATTTTTTATAAAGTTTTGAGTTTCAAATTTTCTCCCTTCTCTCGCCTCTTCCTAAGATGATAAACAATTTGATATAGGTTATATATGTGCAATCATGTAAGACATATTTCCATAAAGGAAAGGGCCCCACATATGCAAGAATGTTTGTGGCAGCCCTTTTTGTAGTGGCTAGAAACTGGAAACTGAATGGATGCCCTTCAATTGGAGAATGGCTGAATAAATTATGGTATATGAATATTATGGAATATTATTGTTCTATAAGAAATGACCAGCAGGACGATTTCAGAGAGGCCTAGAGAGAGACTTACATGAACTGATGCTGAGTGAAATGAGTAGAACCAGGAGATCATTATACATGGCAACAACAATACTATATGACAGTCAATTCTGATGGACATGGCTCTCTTCCACAATGAAATGTTTCAAACCACTTCCAATTGTTCACTGAAGAAAGCCATATATACCCTGAGAGAGGGATGTGAAATGTGGACCACAACATAACATTTTCATGCTCTCTATTGATGTTTGCTTGCATTGTGTTTCTTTATCTGATTTTTCTTTCTTATAGATACGATTTTTCTTGCACAACAATAAGTGTGGAAATACGTATACATATATTCGAATTGTCAAGTATTTTAACATAATTAACATGTAGTGGACTTCCTGCCATATAGGGGAAGGGTGAGGACTGGGGGTAAAATTTGTAACGGAAAGTTTTATAAAGATCAATGCTGAGGAACTACCCATCCATATGTTATGCAAAAAAAAAAAATTTGTACTAGTGAGCTCGATAAGTAATTATGATAAATACCAAGATCACTAAATGACTGTCAGTCTTCATTAAATCAATGAAGAGTGGGGAAAAAAAACATATTTCCATATTAGTTATGTTGGGAAAGAAGCAGTTTGTAAAAAAAAATTACATTTTAAAAAAGAAAAAAAATGAAAAAAAGAAAGCAAAAATAGTATGTTTCAATCTGTATTACATATATGTGTGTGTATATATACATGACATATATATATAACATACAACATGAATGTTGAAAATTATGCATGTATATATGTATATATACACATATATATATACACACATATATATACATGGATAATTTTCAACATTCATCCCTACAAAATCCTATGTTCTAATTTTTTTCCCTCCTTTCCCCACCCCTTCCCCCCAGTTGTCAAGTGATCCAATATATGTTGAACAATTCCTTTATACGTCTTTCCACAAATATCACAAAGTTCTTTTATAAAAAGTATTTTGCCAACCTTTAAGCACTTTGTGAATTTATTATTATTATAGAACTAATGTAAATTTATAATGAAGTGAGCAAATAGCAGACCAAGAACCAAACTCAGAAATCTTGCCTCTTAATTAATTTCCTATCTTTATTCCTCTGTAATAACTTGGTAGAGGGCAGGTAGGTGGCGCAGTGGATAGAGCACCAGCCCTGAAGTCAGGAGGACCTGAGTTCAAATCTGGTCTCAGACACTTAACACTTCCTAGCTGTGTGACCCTGGGCAAGTCACTTAACCCCAATTGCCTCAGCAAAAAAAAAAAAAAAGAAAAAGAAAAAAAAATAACTTGGTAGAATATTATCTTCTAGGCTCATATCTTTCTGGTGCTGAAATAGCTACATCTCAATTGAATGGGCCTCAAAATAGAGACCTGCCTTAACTTCAATTTTTTTATTATTAAAAAATGTTATGTCATTTAGTAACAGTAAGGGAAAACATATTTAAATCCCAAATACTATATTCACAAAATATTAAAGGATTAATAGATAGCACTCCTATGCATTGTGCATATTCATTATTAAAGATTTATAGAAAAAGATGAAAAAAATCACCTAGGCTGACAAGAAAAAAACAAGGAAAGAGATTCATTCTGTATAGGGGGAGGAAGTACTCACAATGCTGTGATCAAGAATCCACCCTTGTATGGAAGTATAGTGAGATCTTAAATGACACCAAGTGTTCAGAGAAGGGGGTTTTAGGGGTTTTGTGCCATCTATATCTTTCATATTTTGAAACAATACATACCCTCTTGGGAAAGCTGTTTCTCATTTTAGGCTTCTATGAAGCCTGTAAAATTATCATAGCTTTAATAGGAGTGATTACAATTTTCTGTTAGCTGAAAGATTTGGTGATGTCAGAGACAGAGTAGCATGAGTTTTGAAGTAAAGAGAGAGAAGTAATCTACCTCTTTGAATTTATGTCAGGCAAACTATGCCACATGGGTATAAGATCTCAGTTTAAGGAGATGGTGATCAAGGGAATTTCTCTTGATCAACTTGATCATATCTCTCCCCCATGCAATATAAACATGCCTATTTGGCACCTTGTTTAAGAGGACAATGTACAACTTGTGACTGATTTTAATGGTTGTGACTGTTTCCAGGATGATCTTGCCCACAGACATTCTCAGCCTCCATCTTTTTCCTTTACATCTTTCTTTTGGAGTACAGAAGATTTGGTGGGAGGGAGTTTTCTTCTCTGATGGGATGGACTTTTTCTCTCTATCTTCTTCTTTATCTCCCCATCCCCCCAGCAAATAATGGCAGCTCATAGTAGGTGTCCACTGTAAGCAGCCTGTACTTGTTCAGGGAAGTTCTGGACCTCAAATTCCTGGCCATCCTTTGCCTTTCTGAATTGTTTTCTCAGCATAAGTCAAAGACCAGGGACACAATGGACTTTGTTAGCCTAAGACATGGCACCATCCAGAGATGATAGAATTCCTGCAGAAGCTCTTGTATCTCTTTTTCCATGTAGTTCATTCCACTGTTTAAGGAGCTGTTTCCTTCAGACAATTTTTTCCTTCCTTTTCCAAGCTGCTGACTCTCTCATCCACACCTCTCATTTCCTTTCTCATTTCTTCTCTCTTATTTGCCTTTTAAAGTCTTTTATGAGCATTTCCAAGAAGCCACTTTGGACTTGAGACCAATTCATGTCGCTGTTGGAGGTTTCTTCTGTGCACATTCTGTCCTCCTCAGAGTTTGTGCTTTGGTTGGCCTGTCCCCACACTAGCTCTCTATGCTCAAGGTTCTTTTCTGTTTCTTGCTCATTTTCTTCCTTTTCTTTTGGTATTTCCTTTTTACTTTTAAGGTGTAACTCTGCTCCTGGAGTGCAGGGGGTGCTGTCCTGAGCTTCCTGGGCAGCTGTCTTGGCTGTGAGCACAGCGCCCCCTTGTGTTTGCAGGGGCAGCTCTGCCTCCTCTGTCCAGGTAACAGCCTGGTTTCCCAAGTTTGCCTTCCGAGCTGGGACTGGAGGCTGCCCCCCCCACCCGCCCCCTGTGCTCCTCTGCTGAGCCAGGAGGGAGGGGCTCAGGTGCTGATCTGCTGTGGTTATGGCTCTCTCAAGGCTTTCCCAGAGTCTGTCCGAGCTGGGCTGTCTCCTTTTCACCCCAGTGAGACTGACCTTACTAGAAGTCCTTCCAGTCTCTTGGGCTGCAGAGCGGTTCCATTCTGTCAGACCCTGTTCAGAGACTCCGTTTCTTGTGGTTTTCCAGGGAAACTCTTGTGGAAGCTCTTACAAAAACAGATAAGCATTATAGTATTCAGCAAGTCCTTGAGTATCCAAGCATTCATTTAAGGACCTGGCAGCTAGGAAAGAACTAGAAAAGGTATCCTAAAAATGTTATGCTTCACCTAATCCTGGTCTGCTTCCTATGTCATGTGGGGATCCCACCCTGCAATTGAAATAAGCAAAAAAATGTATAAAAACTTTTGTGAAGATGATTCCACTTCCCACAGTACATGGAATGTGCACACACATATGGATAAAAATATAGTAGCCCTAGGGGCAGCTAGATGGCACAGTGGATAGAGCACCAGCCCTGAAATTAGGAGGACCTGAGTTCAAATCTGGTCTCAGACACTTAACACTTCCTGGCTGTGTGACCCTATAGATATATATATATATATATATAATATTTTTATGTGTGTGTGTGTGTGTGTGTGTGTGTGTGTGTATACAGAGAGAGAGAGAGTAGCCCTGAGTAAAACAAGACTGGCAATGAAGGGTAGCTTACCAAAGTTAGAGCTGGATACATATTTTTCTGGAGTTGCCACAGTGATGGGGAACACTGTGAAACTGGTATAAACTATGCATCACATCTAATCTAGTCAACAAGCTTGTATGCTTTTCAAAAGGAGTGAATGACAGGCTCATGACAATTCAATTGCTACTTGAAATAAAGTGCTAAGTTACCATCATCAGTGCATGTGCTCTCACCATAATGGAGCCTGATGAGGTCAAAGAAAAATTTTATGAAAACCTGGAGACTCTCTTCCTCAAAGTGCTGAAAAGGGGAGCTTGTAATTCTGGGTGACTTAAATGTCAAAGTAGGATAGACTATGAAACATGGCAGAGAGTCCTTGCAAGGAATGAAGTTGGAAACAGCAGCAGTCACTACTGAAGCTATGTCTTATGAATTCTCATCACCAACACTGTCTTCCATTTATCTAAACACAACAAAATGTCATGGATGCACCCTCACAACAAACACTGGCATTCAATAAACTATGCATCATAAAGGGAAGACACAGAAGAAAGGAGAGTGCAGTATCTGGCAATCATAGACTCATTCTCCAAGCTAAACATTCACACTTAACAGAAGCAGTGCTCCAAGGCAAGACATCTATCAGAAGGCTTGAGTGCTTTTCCATGTGTGAATAGTTTGTTACTGACTGGGAGGGAAAGCTGTTTAGTTACAATGGAGCAAAAAAGGAGGAGTCAGCTTTCGGCAGGGTGGTGTACAGCACTGCACTCACTCTTCTGGGCTAGGACACTAATGAAATTCAGGATTGATTTGATGAAAGTGATGGAAAAATTCAGAGACTACCAAATGAAAAATGAGAACTTTACAGGGTCTACCTGCAGGATAGTTTGTCCATCCTTTAAAAAAATAGCATTTAACTCCATCAAAAGTAAAGTGAAAACAAAGCTTAGAAAGACAGAATTCTGGGCTCAAGAAGAAGACATAAAATTTAGTTTGACATTGATAGTAATAATACCAATCATTTTTATAATTCTCTGAAGGTTATTTTGGGCCCAAGATCTTTGCTGCATGTCAGCTTTTCAGTGCTGATGGAGCCACACTGTTCAGTGATAATGATATGTTCCTAGAGAGATGAGCTGAACATTTCCATAATGTTCTCAAAAAACTATCATCAACCAATGCTGAAGCTTTTGACCATTTACCTTAGGTTGAAATCAGTCTATCTCTAGCTAAACATTCAACTGAAGAAGAGGTTTTGAGCCCATTAGGTTTCTTTTGTGTGCTTATTCCATTCCAGCAGAAATCTACAGGGCAGGGGTTCCACTGTTTATATAGAAACTGACCAAAATCTTCCAGATTATATGGCAAAAGAAAGCTATCCCCCAGGAGATCAGGGATAGCTCCATTATCTCTGTTAAAGGAAAAGGAAATAGGTTTTCCTGTGACAACTATGGAGTGGGAGGGGGGTGCGCTCTTAGTCATTACCAATATGATTCTTCACCAGGAAGATACTCATCTTCCCAAGAGCCTGGCATCAGAAAGGGCTGAGGAATGATCAACAACGATGTTGCTGCCTAACCACTCCAGGAGAAATGCCAGGAGCAAAACAGAAGCCTGTATATGATATTTGTCTATCTAACCACAACTTTTGAAACTGTTAGTCTATAAGTGCCTGTGGATGATCATGGCAAAATTTAGGTGTTCTGAGAAGTTCATCAGTGTTGTAGTCCAGTTTCAAGATGGCATTCTTAGACAGCTTCTGAATAATGGACAAGGCGCTTGCACTTTTCCAGCCACAAATGGAGTGAAGCAGACCCTTGTTTTACTCCAATGATTTAAAAATCATGATGTTTTCAGTGATGTTGTCAGATTCTTTCAACTAGGACAAAAATGCATTAAAGTAAACTACCACATTGACAGTGTCATGTGGGGATCCCACCCTGCAAAGGCTATAAGCCAAGACTAAAGCAAAGGGAGAGCTGGTACATGACTTTTTGATGATTGTACACTGCTGGGAGCATGCTTGGAGTCAAGAACCCTGCATGGAATGACAAGGTCTCCACAGGGCCTGACCCCCACCCATGTGTGCAAGGCACCATGAGCATGCTGGGAGCCAAGGATCCTGCATGGAATGACAAGGTCTCCACAGGGTCTTGACCCTCATGTGCAAGGCAACATGAAGAAGCCCCCACAGAACTAAGCATTCAGGGATACATTTGGTTAATGATTATCTGCTTAATTTTTGCTCTAGGAATTATTAGCATAGCTGTATGTATATATCCATCCATCACAATGAGGTGAGCACGAAGCCCTTCACCCTCAAAAAAGCCCCTTTGTACTTTCTGTCTAAACATGAAAGGTTTCTTTACTAGTGAAGCATTAAACAAACTTAGAGACTGGGAAACTTGGGAAATTGATAGCTTTCCCCAAAAACTCCAAAAGAAATCTCCAGTTACTCCCTCTTGTTTGAAACAATTCCAAATTCAATCAACCTGGTTCTTCACTCCCCTATGCAGAGCTTACATAAATATTGATATGATGAAAAGAACAGTAAACATCAGTGATAGATGGACACATTGGTAGCAAGTAAGTCATGGGAAAAAAGTAAGAGAAGTAGGCCATTGCATGGTTTACTGACCCCTACACAAAAACAAGTTATTGTATGAGTGATTAATAAATGGGCTGAGGGAAATAAGTTCTTGAGAAAAAAAATGTTTCTATTCTAAAAAATCTTATGAACATGTTAAAAAATTAAAAAGCATTGTATAAGTCTTGGAATAAGTAAATGTGACATTTTTAGAGAAGCTCATGTTCTGCCAGATATTACGTGATGACCACAAGGTACATTTACCTTTAGTTAAAGTTTCACTATTGTTATACTGTTTGATGAATTTATTCTGTACATTCTTTTTTTCTAAGAAGCATTGCACCTGGGGTCCTGAGAATTTCTGGGCCCCAAGAAAATCTTGTAATCCTAGCCAAATAATTGTCCTATCTCTAATCAACCCTAACTTTGTAAGACTATAAAAATCACAAGCTTTCTTGAATAATTTGAACAAGCTTTTGCCAATAAATTGAACTTGATGACCATGCCATAGAGGGTGCTGTCTCTTGTTCCACTTCGTTGACTCCAACCCTCCATTCAAGAACCTAGTTCCCCGTGGAGGCTGGACCTCCGCAGTACACTCAAGATAGCCTCTGAGGCTGAGATGCAACAAATATGGATTGTTTTTCTTCTATTTGACCAATTTTAAGGTAACAGTTAACACTAAGAAAGCAGAAGCTCTCCACCAGCCAGCACCATACCATCCATACATGGAACTATCAGCTATAGCAAATGGAGAAATTCTGGATGCTGTAGATAAGATCACTTACCTTGGCAGTATGCTTTCCAGGGGTGTACATATTGATTACGAGGTTGACACACACATTGCCAGAACTAGCTCAGTGTTTTGGAATCTCCAAAATAATGTGTGGGAGAAAAAAGGTATTAGTCTGCCTACTAAACTGAAGATCTATAGATCCATTGTGCTGGCTTCCTTGTTGGATGCCTGTGGAATCTGGATAGTATGCTAGCTCCATGCCAGGAAACTGAACTGCTTCCATTTGAATTACTTTAGGAAGATTCTGAAGATCACCTGGAAAAAATAAGGTACCAGACAGTAAGAAAATGATAAACTGCCAAACATGTACACTCTGCTGTAGAGAGGACAATGCTGAAGGGCTAATCACATTGTTGGAATGCCAAATATATGCTTGCCTAAAAGATTACTTTAGAGCCCTCACACAAGGCAGATGCTCACATAGTGCTCAGAAGAAGAGATACAGGGACACTCTAAGGCTCTCTGAAGAACTCCTGAATCACTTGTGAGACATGGAGATACTGACCATTCAGAATGATGTGTCTGTATCAAAGAAGATGTGCTCTGTGAGCAAAAGCAGAATTGCGGTAGTGCAAAAAAAAAAAAAAAAAAAAATGTGAGACATCTCTTTCCCAAATGGTCTTGTGGAGTATTTGTGCCTGACCTTTGGGAGAGCCTTCCAAGTTTGTACTGGTGTAATCAGCACAGATGGACACACTGTATCTTGACCCTGACATGATAATGTCATTTTGGTCCTCTTTGAGCATGAAGGACAAACTTCATATTCCAAGCTCTTTATTTCTTTCTAGGGATGACAGATAAATCATATGTAATCCTGACTGTGATATTTGTGTTTTTTTTTTCTTTCTTAGTAATTGCAATATTTTTCCTTTGACCTAAAACCTCAGGACTTTAATCAAAATATTCCTGGGAGTTTTCATTTGGGAATTTCTTTCAAATGACCAGTGCATTCTTTTCATTTTCACTTTGTCCTTTAGTTCTAAGAGGTTGGGACCTTTAAAGAGAATTATTTTATGATTTCTTGAATTTTATAATCTCCAAAAAGGGAACTTATTTGACTTAAGATTATGATGTTATATTAATCATTAATTATGTTTAAAGAAAAGTTAAGGTCTTGACTAATAATAGCCAAAAAAAAAACCCCTTACATTGTAAAGTGTTATAAAATTTGACTTAAGATTAATACAGAATCCCAAGAAGAGAAGAATCACTTATTGAAGCTCTGTTGAATTAAATGGCACTTTTAAAAATAGCCTTCTTATATTGATTAAAAGGATTTTTACAATGCTATAACATAGACATTACTTCATAGGACTTAGGTATTTATAATTATCAGACACAAAATACAACATTGATTTGAATATAGTGTGTTTCTTTAAAAAACAAAAATTTTTTTGATGTCACTGTTTTCTTCACGAATATGTTTTAGATACTTAGAATACTTCTTCAATAGTCAGTTGCTTTTGTAGACAAGGGACCTATATTTTGCACTGGACATTGATAATGAAGAGATACTTAAAGAAGAAAAGTGCATAGAATAGTATGGGGGCTAGAGTAAGTAGTAGGGATATAATGAAAGCATTTGACATCTCTTTCATAACTGTGAAGGTTTTATATTTTAAAGTGTTCAATTATCATACATATGTTGTTAGGTGTGTTGGTTAATTTTACACCTTTTCTCCCCACTCCCCCACTTTTCTTTGTTACATGAGATGACCCCTTGGGTCGGTATAAATTAAGAAATGAAGATGATATAAAAACAAAAGATATAAATAAAAAGATTTTTAAAAAATTCTTTGATCTCATTTTTTAGAGAATTCATTTTGATGAGATTTGCAACTGAAGGCAAATCATTAGACAATAAGCTTTGGAAAAGTTAAAGCCTGCTGAAGAACAAGTTGATTTAAATTTCTGGGCCAGTAAAGTAGCTTTACCAAGTAAAACTACTCCAGCTTCAGAAAGCAAAATTTCTAAGAGATAATTTATTTCTTATGCTAATGTATATGAAAAAATGTAAGTACCTCTTCCTTAACAACTAAGGATACTTTTCAGAATTATCACTGATCTGGTATTCTTTCTTGTGCTAAATAGATTAGAGTATATATTTTACTAAAGGAGCACATTCACGATGTGTTGGGTGAGGTGCAATTTTAAATATATTTTTTCCTTCAAGTATAATTGCAGCTCCACTAGTATTCCACTAAAATTCTCTCAGATAATATTAAACCCAAAGAATACTGCTGAAAGACATTATCTATAATAGAAGAAGGTGTTATTAAACCATTTCCTATTTCTTTTCCATCTCTAAAATTTTGATTCTTTAACCAAGACATTGTTGTTAAGAAAGAAAAAAATTAAGTGAACTATTCTTAAGGAAAAAGAAAGTAAATTGGTAATTATAGAGAGGAGGAAGAAAAAAGAAGGGACCAAAGATCTGTGATGAAGAGAGCCATCTGTATCCAGAGAGAGGACTGTGGGGAATCGAGTGTGGATCACAACATAGCATTTTCACTCTTTTTGTTGTTGTTTGCTTGCATTTTGTTTTCTTTCTCTTTTTTTCCCTTTTTGATCTGATTTTTCTTGTACAGCAAGATAATTGTATAAATATGTATACATATATTAAATTTAAGATATTTTAACATGTTTAACATTTATTAGATTACCTGCCATCTAGGGGAGAGGGTTGAGAGAAGGGGGGGAAATTTGGAACACAAGGTTTTGCAAGGGTCAATGTTGAAAAATTATCTGTGCATATGTTTTAAAATAAAAAGCTTTAATAAAAAAAAATAAGGGACCGAAGAATTTTATTTTATTTTATTATTAAAGCTTTTTATTTGCAAAACATATGCATGGGTAATTTTTCATCATTGACCCTTGCAAAGCTTTCTGTTACAAATTTTTCCTTCCTTCTCCCCACCCTCTCCCCTAAATGGCAGGAAGTCTAATACATGTTAATTATGTTAAAATACTTGACAAATCAAATACATGTATACATATTTATATAGTTATCTTGCTATACAAAAAAAATCAGATCTATAAGAAAAAAAAATCTGAGAAGGAAAACATAATGGAAGCAAGCATCAATAGAAAGCATGAAAATGCTATGTTGTAGTCCACACTCAGATCCCATAGGCCTCTCCCTGGGTGTATATGGCTACCTTCATCACTGAACAATTGGAAGTGGTTTGAAACATCTCATTGTTGAAGAGAGCCATGTCCATCAGAATTGATCATCATATAGTATTATTGTTGCTGTGTATAATGATCTCCTGGTCCTGCTCATTTCACTTAGCATCAGTTCATATAGGTCTCTCCAGGCCTCTCTGAAATCATCCTGCTGGTTGTTTCTTACAGAACAATAATATTCCCTGACATTCATATACTATAATGTATTCAGCCATTCTCCAATTGATGGGCATCCATTCAGTTTCTAGTTTCTTGCCACTACAAAGAGGGCTTCCATAAACATTTTTGCACATGTGGGGACCAAGAATTTTAAAGGTACATTGAATATGAAGCATAATAACAAAGAATATTTGGATATTAAATTTGAATCATGGGGTCATAAAACCAAAGGGATCTATTTGACATGACTAATTCCATTCCATTATCTTCACATTTAATCCACAAGCCATAATAGATCTTATTTTGAAATTCATAGGAACACTTAAGTTTCCATTTTATTGTTTAACACAGATATTAGTAATGACTATGTTCAACATAAAAAACAATATTTGACAGTCTATCTTCATCATGAGGAGATGAATAATTAAATATCTGTTTTAATAAGTGAATTAATGTTACAAAGCAAAGACATGCTCCTTAACCCTCAAGAAGTAACAGCTAAGTGCTATGGTAGTTAGAACATTGAGCTGGGAATTAAAATGTCATGAGTTCAGATATTGCCTCGGTTATTTACTAGCTTTGTGACCCTGTGGTCACTTAACCATCTCAGTTTCTTAATCAGCGAAATGGGGATGATAATAATAGAAGCTACCTCCCAAAGTGGTTGTGAACATTAAAGAATATAATAGTTGTAAAGAACATGCAGTAGCTCCTTTTATTATAATCTAGTAGGTCTGAGGAAGTGTACCCATAAAAAGGTAATTTAGCAGTACATGATTTCACATGGTAAATGAGCTAAATGAATTCCCAGAGTGAAGACTTGTGAATCTATGACCACTGCTGAATGGAAACAGCTATCAGCAAGGATTAGGATTTTGAAAAGTGACTTTAAAAAAAGCCTTCTTCAACAACAAAAAAATGTTTTAGAACAATTGGCCTACCAAATGACTATCATCATGTAACAGAAAGAGGACCGAACTTAAAAGACTGGACCTTCAGTCCTCTCTCTGATATGAATTGTGGGCCTATGGGCAAGACATTGGACCTGTTTATTCCTCTCTCATAGGGATAAAGACTCTCCATCTGATAAGACTTTGTGGAGAAAGCATTGGAAAGAAGGGTGGGTTTCTGAGTCAAGGTTTGAGACTTGCAAACTTTAGGAGGATCCTAAATCATGCATTTCACTCTGCTTTTTCCCCTTCTGTGGACCATTTGCTTACCTACTTGGGACTCCAGATTCTTACTGGAAGGATAAAGGTGAAATCATCACAATAAAAGGTGTGGTAGGATGAAGAAATCGTTATTTCCTCCTTTGGCATATTTGGTCTTAATCCTCTCCCACAAAATATGTTGAGAATTGACTCAAATTTATAAGAATTCAAGCCACTCTCCAATTGATAAATGGTCAAAGGATATGAAGTTTTCAGATGACGAAATTAAAACTATTTCTAGTCATATGAAAAGGTGCTCCAAATCACTACTGATCAGAGAAATGCAAATTAAGACAACTCTGAGATACTACTACACACCTGTCAGATTGACTTAAAATGACAGGAAAAGATAATGACAAATATTGGAGGGGGTGTGGGAAAACTGGGACACTGATACATTGTTGGTGGAACTGTGAACAGATCCAACCATTCTGGAGAGTAATTTGGAATAATGCTCAAAAAGTTATCAAACTGTGCATATCCTTTGACCCAGCAGTATTTCTACTGGGCCTATATCCCAAAGAGATCTTAAAGGAAGGAAAAGGACCCACATGTGCAAGAATGTTTGTGGCAGCCCTTTTTGTAGTGGCAAGAAACTGGAAACTGAATGGATGCCCATCAATTGGAGAGTGGCTGAACAAATTATGGTATATATGAATGTTAAGGAATATTATTGTTCTGTAAGAAACGACCAGCAGGACGATTTCAGAGAGGCCTGGAGAGACTTGCATGAACTGATGCTGAGTGAAATGAGCAGAACCAGGAGATCATTGTATACGGCAACAAGACTATATTATGATCAATTCTGATGGACATGGCTTTCTTCAACAATGAAATGATTCAGACCAGTTCCAAAGGTCTTGTGATGAAGAGAGCCATATTCACCCAGGGAGAGGCCTATGGGATCTGAGTATGGACCACAACACAGCATTTTCACACTTTCTGTTGTTGTTTGCTTGCATTTTGTTTTCCTTCTCAGGTTTTTTTTCCTGTAGATTAGATTTTTCTTGTTCAGCAAGATAACTATATACATATATTTGATTTGTCACATTTTAACATAATTAACATGTATTAGACTACCTGCCTTCTAGGGGAGGGAGTGGGGGGAAGGAGAGAAAAATTCGGAATAGAAAGCTTTGCAAAGGTCAATGTAGAAAAATTATCCATGCATATATTTTGCAAATAAAAAACTTTTAAAAAAAAAATCCTCCCCCACATTGGGTAGATAAAAAGTTGGGTGCAAGGCAAGAATTTGCAGCTTCAGCAATTCCTTCCTCCAAATACTGTCCTGAAGATGAAATTGTTAAGAAGACTTCTTGGGAAGTCTACATGAATGTGTCCTGGGTTATAGAAACTGCTAGGAGCAGAAAGAGGTTCCAGCTATTATCTCTAAATCTTTCTAGAGGCAAAAAATGTACAAGCTTTTTTTTTTTTTTTTTAATTACTTTTTGCTTTTTGAAATTTAAGGGGAATTTTAAAAAAAAAAAAAAAAAAAAAGGACAGTTAAGAATACTTGCAGTCCTAAATCTCTGGTAGATTTTTTTTTTTTTTATCCTTAAGAAAAAAGCTAAGACAGAGGCTCAAGCCCTTTATTCTCCCTTTATCACTTATCATTTGGTAATATATAGAATTAAATTCATTAAATTGAGAATTAGGATAAAGAAGTCATGGAGGGAAACTGAAAACAAAGCAGTTGTCAAATAGTTGAAGAATGGCTACATCATTTGAATATAATGTTGAATAGTATATGGTTGTACCATACAAAAACACAGTAAAAGGTTTCTGATATCATTCCATTGTCTACTTGATTGAAATTAATAAGAGATTTTGGCAGCTATCCAAATTTTTTTCATATTTGCACTATGTACTTGAATATGTTATTTACATGAATGTAATCATCACTATTACTGTTGTTATTTAACTATAAAAAGATCAAATGAGTTTCCAGTGAATTTGCAATCATATTATCCTGGCAATACTGTGGCTAAGCATAGAATCTAAATCTCCTTGCCAACCAACACTAAAAAGGAAGCCTGAATTTTCCCCCCCAGATCTTCTAGGAATCATTTTGAGACAAATTGAACTGTTATTAGATAGCTTGAAGTCTTGGGAAAAGAATTGCATTGAGAATTTTTAAAAACCTGGGTTTTAATTCTAATTCTGCCACTAATTACATGTGTGACAATAAGCAAACCTCTTAGTTCTCAGGATATCAGTTTTCTCATCTATAAAATGAGAGGATTGGAATTGCTGTTCTCTATGCCTTAAGAGTCAGTAATTCTAATGACATTCTAATACTGACTTCAAAAATTTACTGAAAATATTCAACTGTTTAAAAACAAAGCATAAGACATGAACAAAAAAAAACTCACTTGAATTTTTTTTTCCTTTTAGTTCTACAAAGTAAGAGAATGATCAAAATGACTGCTTTACCTCTCCCCCCCCCATTTTTCAGGATATTGGAGGAAACAGCTGGATCATATCTTTGCTCATCTCAAAAGTTATGCCCAGAATAACCCTAATTTCAGGGCTTTAGTTGGAGAACCAAGAATGGGAAAGGTAAGAAAATAAATAAATTGATAAAAAAGACAGGTCAAGGAATAGGAAGAATATGACTTTTTAAAAACACTTCCAGGTCCTATTGGCCTGCATAGTAGGCACATCTAGGTAATGTTTTTATGGTTTTTCTAGAAATGTGATATATGACTAAACATAATTTGTTATCTCTGTAAATTTTCCTACAGTGTATTAACTCTCAATATTTTTGTGCCATATAAATTCAGCTTTAAAAAAGCATAAAAAATCTAGGAATCATGCATTGTCAAGCTCTGCCAATATCTGCTCTACTCTGGCTGAAAGAGGGTTTTTTAATTTGTTTTTTGTTTTTGTTTTTTTTCCAAAGCAGAGTCCTTAAAGTGTTTAGCCTGCAGTTGTAGCACCTCATGTTATAATCTTGTCAGAGCTTTTTTATAGAGCAACGGTAGGCAGGCTCAGCATGGAAGTTAACAACAATAACAACAACAAAAAATAGACAGGTGTTGCTAAAAATGATCATGACGACTCAGACAAAGAGCATTTCCCTCTCAGTCAGTGTGGAATTCATGTCCAGTTTAAGGACACGACCAGTAACCTGGAGGTCCCCAAACTCACTTGTCTAGCCTTATTATCTGAAGAGTCAGTGAATTATTTAACAGCAAGTACATACATTGTTAGAGTCCATTTAAGGTAGAAAGAACTAAAGCTTCCAGGCAACTTGCACCAGAATGCAAATCCCACTTCTGTGTATACCAGTTGTATGACCCTGGGCAATTCATTGCTCAAGGCAGCTTTCTAAGAACAGGGCCACCTACTTGGTGCAGAGGATAGAATATAAATTAACAATTAGTTATTAATATAATAGAATAATAGATTTGACTCAGCAAGACTCATCTTCCTGCTTCCAGACCAGTACTCTATTTACTATACCACCTAACTACCCCCACACATGTGTATGTCTGTGTATGTATATCTATAGATGTGTTTATGTGTATGTATAATATAGAGATCACAAAAAAGTTGTACATGCATGAGAAACATGTGGCAAAGTTATGTGGAGGGAGAACTCATTCCTCTACTGCTACAAGTCCACTGGTAGCTTTTATTCAACAACCTGCTCTCATTGGGCCTGCTGAGCATGGCCTCTCCGCTGGGTATGTTTCTGCAACAGACCTTGCTGGTGCAGTGGTGACTACAATGCATGGAATCTCCACTTGCACATTGTTCCTTCATTTTATGGCCCCATGGTATTTCTGGTATTATGGCATTTCTGTTGGGTGTATTGTTTTGCTTGAACAGGCTTGAACCCATATCCAAGTCAAGGGGCAAAGTTTATTGTAATTGTAATGCCATTTGAAGCGGGCTAACCTCATAGTTTAGCAAAGAACCTGGAACAAGGATACAAATTTATCTAGTTCTTCATGTCATTGATATGCTAACTTTATGGTCTAGAAGTAGAACTGAGGAATAATCTCAGGAATTTATCACTGGCCTGCAGACCTAGGACTATCCTAAAGCCAGAAGACTTTAGAATTATTGGCAGACAAGATTGTTAGAACAATAACATCCTAAGGTTAGAGAGTTTCAGGATCACTAATATATCTTTCCTGAAGTTTAAGGGAAGAAATACTATTATATTCCTAGGTTATAATCATTGACAGTACAATAGCATTCTTAGATCAGAGGGCCTCAGATTCACAGATTCCAAAGCCAGAAGATTTAAAATCACTGACAGATTGTTAGAACAGAAGCCCCCTAAGGTCAGAGGAACTTAAAATTATTGCTGTCTCCCTTAGAAGCTATATTTAATCAGGGCCACTCAGTTTCAGACAGCCAAGGCAAATATTCTTAAACTTTTTCCACTCATCCCTTTTTGTTCAAGAAATTTTTATGTAATATAGGCATATAAAATACGTGTACAAATCAAACATTTACTGATAATAAATCATAAAGAAGTTTATTTTAAAACAATTCTTTGGTATACATGTAATTTTGCCATTTATTAAAGATAAAAGCAAATTTGTATACTAATGAGTTGCTTAAGAAGCTTTGTGCTAGGATATTGTGGCAAGAATCTCACAATTCTTTAGTCATAACCATCACACCCAGCTAACAAAAACCAAACTAGTCGCTCCCAAGATTGAGATAAGGTCTTTCCTTTTCAACCAATGTCTGATATCAAAGCCCTCTCTTATAGATAACTATCTAGTTTAGGTTAGAGATTCTTAGGATCTCACAAGTTTCCCTTTGGCTTAGCATGAAAAAAAAAAAAAAAAAATCCAAGCCAAGCAAAAGGTGAAAAAGCAAGGGCATTGTTCTTTATCCACTTAGCCCACATTCCTGCCTCTATTATGCATATGCCATCAGTAAAACCTAGTTGTTTTGGTGTTTTAATATGGTCAGAGAATAATCTCAATTTCCCTTCAAATATTTTAACATTTGTAGGGGCTGAACTACTTGATTATATATTTTCCAAAGTATTTTATGTTACAGAGGATTAATAGACTCAGTGCTTAGAAGGAAGCGTCAGGTCTAGTTTAGTGGTCATCTCAAATTGTTTAAATACTTGAATTAATGATCTCATTAATTTCTTAATGCTTTTTCACTTTTTAAAGTTCATTTAATCTGTGAACTTAGCAATATGGCCCACCCTAAAGGTATAAAGTATACCTCATCTGTGCCTAGTATATTATTTGTAAATCTTCCACAATGGGAGTCCACCCAACTTCTAGCAATCTTCTGGATCTCTTGATAGCCCATAGGCTGTTTGTCCAATAGCTTTTGTGCTCATCACATGACCAGCCCAACTTTCTCTGGTCATTGTTAAAATGTAATAAAGAAATGGAATAGTTATATCCATATAGTGACTTATTTAGCAGAGCATGTAGTTGCAGAAATAAGTCAGGTTCAAGGCCAATGGACAAGATCAAGGACAATGACCATAAGTTTCTATAAAATTAATATACAATTTGGAGGGACAAACAGAATTATAGGGATTGTTTCTTATTTGTGGAAAAGGATGAGGTGACACAAGTGAGAGGAAGGAGGTTAATGTTGTGACATTTATTAAGTTGTGACCTTTGGGAGGGGGTGCCTATCTTATGACTTCTCCTAAATTAGGTAACTTATATTCCCAAAATGCTGGATGAAGTCAAAAAAGGAGTCAAATACTTTATCAAGAATTTCAGGACAGAATGATAGCCTACCTTAAGAGTCATCAAAGAGTAAGAGGAACAAACAGTGCAACCAGAGTCATAATTTCATATATCCCCTAAAGAGACAAATCTTGTTAAATAGACTCTGTAAGTCAGGTTACTTAGTCAAATCAAACTACTTAGCCGGCTCACCATGGACTAATTTGAAGGGGAGGTCACCAAGGTAACCAAGAAAATTCAGTAAACACAAATACCATGAAATAAAAAAACAAAGCAAAACAATAATGATCATTAATACTAAATAATGTTGTTTCCTTGTAATCTGGTAACTCACTCTTAATGTTCATTTAATCATTATATTTCATCTTGAGTCCCAGATGTCCAAAATAGTTGTGTGGTCCCTAGAAACATCTTGGACATCCTGAAGTAGACCTCATTCTCAAGGAAGTTTTGAAGAGAACTCCTACAAGATCTGCTTCTCTGCTTCCAAATCATTTGCATATTCCTTGGTAATTCTGCTAAAATATTTCTGTAACTAGACTCAGTACAATATAGTACAGCCTTCTCAATTTGGTTTTCCAATAACTAATTCATTGGTGAAAACCAGCTCAAGCCCTATTAATATTAGAGCTATAATAAATAATTTCAACTGCAAAACCCATTATTTACCTGAAACTTCAGAGAATTTAAGTTGTTATATAGCACTTCCTGTTTCTATCTTTACCAAAATCCTGTACTTGATGTGGACCTTGCCATTAGCAGGCTGAGGGAAGAATGCTGAAAAAGAACTACATGGAAAATATAGTTTTGTCTCTTAAAAATATTAGACAGAAACTTCAAAAAAGGAGAACAATTTCCTTTTCTTTACTATCTGTTAGGTATTTTACCTAAGGGCAGCAGGTCTTACCTCTTTTATAAAGAGCTTCAGTGCGCATCCCGGCCTCGCTCATCGAGTCTATTCAAAGGAATGTCAGAGGAAGATGAAATAAAGTGATTCTTTATTCCACCTCCATCTTTCCCTTACAACCAGCATTGCTTATATCTTCCCTCCTCTCCTAGCCTTGCCCCTCGATTAGTCCCTCCTTCTAGTCTCGCCTCTCCTCATCACCTGATCCCTCCTCCTTGCCTTTCCTTCCTTCCTTCCCCCCCCTCTGTGGTCACAAACTTTGTCCATACACCCATACCCAATCATCAGTAATTAAGCTTGTATTGAAAGGAGGTATTCAATATTGGAGGGTGTGATTCTCCTTTCTGAAACAGAGCACTGCCTCCAAACAAGCTGTTTTCTAAGACCACTTTAAATAGCCATTATCATTATGATAAAACCATTATCAGCAATCTCCCACAAATCTCATGTTTCTCAAGGGAATCACAGACCACACCCTTTGATCCTCAATCAAGGACAAACTTTTTTCACCAGGGTCCCCCAAAATCCCGGACCCTAACAACTATCTTAGATGTGCAATCTTTAATCCAATTTTAAGAGCTCATTACTAAAACATACTCAAGGCATGTATATCCCCCATTAAAATATTTGGAAATTGGGTGTATATCCATATATACAAATATATCTATCCTACTTCTTAGAGAAAAGTCTGATCCTATTTTTTCAAAATTTACTACTCCATTTAATTAGAATATTTTAACATCTTTTTCTTATTCTCCCTTTTTGAAAATATTATCCTCATATTCTGAAAGAATGAGATACTTCAAGGATCTAATATTATATATGAATATATAACTATTAGCAAATAGATGGGAAAGCTAAGGACTTATTTGCTTAGTTGCTTAGTTGAATTGATTACAAATTAAGATTGAAAATAGCAAGATTTTTCATGATTTCATATTATAATAACTCAGAGATGGTTCAGTATTAACCTATTAATTAATAGATTTAATATTGCAAAAACAAAAATTTCCACTGTTCACCTGCTCTGATCCTAGAATTTTGCTATGAAAGGAAGAGGAGGGCATGGTTTTAATGATATAAAGTCTGTCCCTTCAAGGGCACAGACTAACCTGAAATTAACCACAACAGGGGAAAGACTCTCTTAGCTCTGTTTGATTATATGTACAAGTCATAGTTAATAGTATATCATAAAACATAGTTCAACATTATTCACAGGCCAGGCTCAGAATTCATCAGATGGGAAAATTTCCTGAATAGAAAAAAAAAATAACAAAAGGGGGAAACTGAGTGCCAAAGGGATTCTACTTTGACTACAGCAAGGTCATCCCCTCAACTTTTCCCAGGGACAGACGTCCACCTTTAGCAGTTCTCAAACTGCACTCCTTTTGAGTAATATATGGCATTCCTTTTGAATGCTAGACTATTGGCTTCATAATACTTTAGATACTCATACCTGAAATCAGACTCAGAACAGCATCAAATCATATCCCCAGGAGATTTTATCTCTAATTGTAAAATTTTAGTAATCACAGCTTATAGTGCTAATTCATTTTCTTATGTTATAATACATAGTTAACAATGATCAATATAAGGACACTTCATCTATCTTTAATTTTCAAATTAAGAATAACCATATTCTAGAATTTTTACACATATGGTTAATACCTAATAGCTACTCAAAACCCCCCAAAAAATTCTGATTGTTGTAAGCTTCCATTCTGTATTGCCTATTTATTCTAAGACAAAATTGAGATTTTTGAATTGTTAAGGCCTTTTATTACTAAGCTGGTTCAAACATGTAACTTCAATACAGATAATTAAGAGGTGCAATTTCAAGTATTCTCATAAGTGATAAATAATCTTAGAGGAAACTCTTTGCAGTAAGCAAATTTGTAAATTCCTTTACTTTGTCTGAGACAGGTCCTAGTTTAATCAAAAAGTGCACACAAATTTTCTAAAAGCAATCTCGAAGCCTTTAATTCTTCCATCCAGATCAAGAACCTCTCCGGGTTTTTATATATTTTAGACCAATCTTTATATAATTTGAAAGCTCCATTCTTAGTAACACCTTTTGAATAGGAAGTTTTTCTTGTACCCAGGCCAATAAGAACTTCACCAACAGATTATTCAGGTGCTTACTAGAGCTGGCCCCCATTGTACCCTCATCAGGGAACACTTAACCTCTACAAAGGTCTGTGTGGATGTGGTTTAGAGGGGACGAAGAGGTCCAGAGATGGGAGGTCCTTCACTGAAAAAGTCCAACAATAGAAATCTTAGCAAAATATCCTGAAGTGTTCCTTCAGCAAGAGTCCAGTAAGTCACACAGCCTCAGTCCCTTTGTTGGTCACTATAACTGTTAAGTGGAATAAAGAAATCAAATAATTACATCCAGGCAATGATTTATTTAGAAATCTATGTGGTTGCAGAAACAAACCAGGACCAAAGCTCTTGGTAGGCAGGGATAAGGATTTTTTCATTTCTACAGTTAGCATATAATTGGAAAGAGTGAAAAACAGGATTATAGGGTTTGAAATACCTGATTTCCTATCAGTAAAGATTAGGTGATAATGAGTTGAGAGTGAAAAGATTAATTTTGTGGCATCCCTTAAATTGGGCGACCTTTGAAAGGGGGAATAATCCTGTGACTTCTCTATAACTAAGTCACTTTCAAGCAGCTAAAACCAACTTCACAAAAATGGTGGATAAAGGCAAATGGAGTTACTAATGCTATTTTTTAATGTAACTTGATACATCTCTTTGATGCTGTCTTTTAAGCCACTTTTTATATTCCATGCTATTCTTAGGAAGTAATATGCTGCATCCTATTTAGGTATTAATATTACTATTTCAGTCTTTATTTTTCTTTATAAAAACTTGTTAATGCACTTAAATATTCATCTGAACAGAAGGCTGCTTGATAAGACTTGGGAATTGTGGTTTTGAGATCCCCGATCTTATCTACCCCAGGCAATACTAAGATATAATAAAAATATCTCATACAAATTATCTTTATTATTATTAAATATTATATAATCTATCTTTGTCATTTTACTTTATTGTTTGATAATCTCAAGGATAAAAATCTTTCTTAATGAATACATAATCCAATCCTTCTATTTTTAGACAAGGCAATTTAACAGAAACAATTAAATGATTTCTAAGATCTAACCAGTATGTTTCCGTTGTTTCTCTCCTGAACTCTGTCCTTTCAAAAAGAAGAGATACTCAGTTATTAACTAAAATTATATATCTAAAGATCCACAAGCAGATCAAACATATAGCTCAAAGCCCCTGATTTTCTGGGCTATTTTTTAAGGTCAATGAGTATCAAACAGTTGTTAAAGTCTACTTTATGTGTGTGTTTGTTTTGTTTTGTTTTGTTTTAACAGCTTCTCTCAGCTACAATCCATGAAGACAGTTTTTCAGTTAGCATCAGACTGAATTACATGCAAATCACAAAGGTGGGTAGCAAGAGTCACATTGTTAAAACATCAACAGCAATAACAAAAACTCCAAGTTTGGAGATCTATTTATTTCATTATTTTTGAGTTAAAAATTCATGATAATGCTTTCATTTGTCTTGAAACATTTTTAAAATTCATAATAGGCAAGCCATATAATAATATAGAACTGAAAAATAGATTAAACCTAAGCACTGGGTCTAAGGTATGCATCTGCCAAGGTAAAACACTCAAGAGAAAACAATCTAGAACTCATCCTTAAGCTCTTTTCAGCATTTTGTTAATATACTCCATGTGATACAAAAGATCTTTATGGCCCCTTGCCACTGCAATACAAAGTATTATGAAGATAGTTTTTTGAAGATCTTATTTTAACAAATTTTAATATATTTAATAAATATTTTAACTTAATTTACTAATTTAATAAATAAATAAATAACCATCACCATAACCACACCAGCAATACCTTATAGCTCTTTTTTCTCTTCTTCACTCCAGTGACTAACTGGGAACTGCTTTTATAGGTAGGGCAGTTTGTTTCTCTCTTGGATACCTCCACTCCCAGCCTAGTGAGAATGCCAGTATGGATTCAAAAAGGTACATCCTGCACCACAAAGCAACAGGAGCTGAGAGTTATCCCTTTGTTTTACATGAATTCTACTATTGTTTCTCATCATGGACTTGTATATTTATATATTTTAGATAGTATGTTCCAGAATTTGAAAGATTGTTTTTTGTATAAACTATTCTTACTCAACTTCCTTAATACCTTTTCTAAATGTCTGTTAATCTACTGCATAATTTTTGGAAGGAGACATAGTAGAGAGAGCTAATAAATAAAAATATTAGAAATCCAAATGCTCAGTATTACCTCCAGGACCCTAAGAAAGTAAGTAGTACTAATTCTTGGCAAAAAGGTGATGGATTTAAGATGCCAAATATTTTTGGACATAACTAATGTGGGAATTTGTTTCACCCAGTTATCAAAAAAGACAAAACAAAACAAACAAAAAAATAACAGCAATTGTTATGGGCCTGCTATGTGCCAGGCACTGTGTAAAGCACCACAGATAGAAAAAGAGGTAAAAGATAGTTCTTGTTTTCAAGGAGCTTACAATCCAGCAGAGGAGAAAACATGCAAATATATATACAAACAAGGATAAATAGAAAAAAATATATATATATATACAAAAAAGGATAAATAGAAAATAATTAACAGGGGAAAAAAAGGCACTAGAACTAAGAAGCATTGGAAAAACCTTCCCACAAAAGATGGGATTTTAGTTGGGACTTAGAAAAAGCCAGGGAAGTCAGTAGGCAAAGTTGAGAAAGGAGAATTGTCTTGTTCCTAAGTCAGTGCCACTGAATCAAGGAGTACATCTCAGGGATGAGATATAAAAAAGCTATGAAGGGGCTAGGTTATAAAGAACTTTGAATGCCAAACTGAGCGTTTAGTATTTGATCCTGAAGGCAGTAAAGAGCCACTGGAGTTTTCAGAGAAGGAGGATGCTGTGATCAGACTGCATTTTAGAAAATCAATGCTATCCACACTCAGGGAAAGAACTATGGAGTCTGAATACAGATGGAAGCATACCATTTTCACTTTTTTTGTGTACTTTTTTTCTTGTGGCTTTTCCCTTTTGTTGTGATTCTTCTTTCACAACATGACTAATCTGGAAATATGTTTAACATGATTGTACATGTATAACATATCTACCTTGCTTGTCTTGGGAAACAGGAAGGGGAAGGGAAAAATTTGGAACTGAAAATCTTATAAAAATGAATGTTGAAAACTCTTTATGTGTAATTTTTTAAAAATGAATACTATTAAGTGTGTGGGGCAGCGGGGAAGGGATCGAGAGAGAGAAAATCACTTTACTGTCTAAATGAAGGATGGATTGGAATAGGCAGACCTGCCAGCAGGTGTTTGCAATTGCTATTGTGAGCCTGTACTAGCACAGTGGCTCTGGCTCTGTCAGAGGAGAGAGATTCCTCTCAGAGGAGGGAACTTATTCAAGAGATATTGCAAAGTTGAAATTACCAGGCCCAGGGACTTGGAGGATGGTACAATGCTGCATAGTAATAGGGGAAATGGAGGCACAGGAGTTGGGGGGGGAGGTTCTAGGAGAGCAGGGTTTAGGGAGAAAGATCAGATCCATTTTGGATGTCTTAAATTTAGGATGTCTACTAGACGTTCAATTCGAGATATCTGAAACAGCGAATGGAAGTGAGCAGCGAGATTGGGGAAGGATGGGTAGATTTGAAAATAGTTAACAGAGACTATGAATACCTCTAATAAGAATTTTTTTCCCCAATGGAGGAAGGATGAGAGAATAAATGCTGATTGAAAAAAAAATTTTAAGGAGTCAACCAACCACAACATGCTATAGGGAGTGGCCCCAAAGAGGGTGTTACAAAGGACATGTCCATATTCACAAAGCTGATGTCAGTGATTAGGTTTTTTAAATACACAGCATTATTGTTTTCTACATTTATTCTAGACTGCTTGGTGTGGTGCAAAGAGTGTTAGATTTGGAGTAGTATCCAAGTGTCTGCTTACTGCCTCTATGATCCTGAGCAAGTCATTTAACCACAACCCTTTTTCTTCATCTGTAAAATAAGGGTATTGGACTGGATGACCCCCGAAATCCTTATAGCTCTAAATCCATATTCCTGTCTCAAATTTCCACATGTTTAGGTTTTTTTTTACTTCTGATTTGAGGTTTGGGGTTTGGACCTATGACTTCATTAAGGAAGGGAATGAGTGACCAATTAGGCAACACATTCTACTAAAGCAGATAAATAACTGTTCTGTTATACTCTTCTATCTGTCAGATTGTGTCAGAGGTACTGGAAGGTTATATGAATTGCCATAGATAGTACATGTCATCACCCTGATTTCTATATTGGAATATATTTAAATGCTTTGTTTTTCTTGAAACTGAATCAGAAGATAGCCCATCTCATTTCTTAAAATACTTTAAACATAAACATATAACATATTTTACCATAGCTATTGGAATTATTTCTCACTTGTTTCTGTCATTGAGATAATAAAGCTTAAATTCACTTCTAGAGATGATGTAAAGTCTAGCTTTGGGGCTTAGTTTTCCACAGAACTATCTCTACCCACACTTTGATGCTATATCTTTATAGAGATAAGCTATTTATGAAAAGATATGTTTATACTGTACAGTTCTCATTGTATATAATCTAATTTACTCAACGATTGTACTTTATATTTTTCTTTTTTTTTTTGTTTGTTTTTAAGAGATATTTGGGGTTAAGTGACTTGCCCAGGATCACTCATCTAGTAAATGTTAAGTGGTTGAGGGCAGATTTGAACTCAGATTCTCCTGACCCTAGGATCATCCACTGTCTCCTCTAGTTGCTCCCTTACTATGTATCTTTCACCTTAACCTTTCTTAGCATTCTAATCCACCTAACTCTTAAAAATCTTTTTTATAAGTTTTCTTATTTCCACTGATATTGGTAATGGTGTTTGTAGATGCAGAGATTTTTCGGCAGATTGTCAGTTCCTTTATATCCTGAAATATTTTTATCTGTTTTTAAATACATTGCTTCTACTTGATCTTCTGTCAATACTCGAGGTTGATCCTATCTTGTGATCATTATTTCTATCTTCTCCCTGCAGATTCTTATCTTGTCTAAATTAATATACAATATCTTTTTTTAAATGTGAGGTCTTTCATTTAGTTTTGAAGTTTCTATCATCATGGATATCTGCTCTGTATTCTCTAGGCTTTATCTTTTTTTCCTTTGGCATACTAATAGTTCTAAAATTAACTGAATCTAGATACATATTTGATATATGTATTATATAAAAGCTCATTGTTTTGAGAACTAATTTTGCTAACTTTTATTTTTTATTCTTTCTTTTTGTTTCAGATATTGCCTTTTAAAAAAATTGAATTAGCCTTAGCTAATTGCTGTGTACTCATTAAGAAAAAGTATTTCAGGGTTATCTTTTAAAATGCATTCTTTATGTCATTTGCCAGACTCTTTTTTCCAACAAGCTAATAAATTATGAGAAGTATTTTCCAAGCCCAACAACAGAAGGTCAAAATGTACATTATGGTAGCCAAGTCTATGCTGGTAAGTTTTCCCTTAATATTTTCAGCAACTGAAGAGTGTCACGTAAAACTTGTTAATGACAACAGAGAACCTGGAAATCATGTGGTTGACCACCCATTACAATAATTCATATATTAATACCTTTCTGTTTATTTGACAATTTCTTGGAATTAAAAATATACCATCTGAAATGCCCCAGAAATAGCATGATAAGATTTTGGGGCTTGGTTAAGAGAAAACTTCTCGCATCTAATTTTCTTCATTCCCCACCTTCCCCTTGATCACAAATTGCCTCATATACCATTGCACTGTAGAGAGAAAGTATTTCTTTGAATCTTAACTCTTTTATGTTCTTCTTTAGTCAATGAAAACAACCAAAGCACTTCAGATTCTACAAGGGACATAAAGAATAAAAGGGAGATAAGACCATTTCAAAGAAAGGAAGACTTTCTTTCAGTATGTACAATCTTTATTCTTTGTGCTTGCCTTCTCTAAGACAAAGGGTGACATTTACAACAATTAAATGGAGAGGTAGAAATTAATACATTTAATAAACAATCACAGAATTTTAGGAATTTGAAAAAACCTGAGAGGTAAAATAATCCAACCCTTTTATTTTACAAATAAGGAAAAAAAAGTTAAATGAGGTTAAATGATGATCTAAATTACTAACTTGACTGTGGTAAGAACTATTGCTCCTGCCTTCTCAGTTTTTCATCCATTTTAGGTTTTCTTTTTCCATTATATAATTCTGCCTATTAATTAACTCTCAAATTCTTAGAAACTGTTTTAAAGACCTCTTAAAAAGGGAATTTATCACAAAAATCTTTTGGAGGGCCCAAATGACATTTACAAATATCTCAAAGTACTTTTTTGCATAATCACCTTCTATGATAAGTAAATGAAAGTCTTATTATTCCCATTTTATGAATTAGGAAATGGAGATTCTGTGAAATACAATTACTTGCTGTGTGGGACAGCTATGACCCCAAAGCAAATTAAAATCAGAGACTCTCAAAGTAAAAAGCAAAAAAGGATTTATTACTATCCCATGAGAAAGGGCAAATCCTAACAGACAAGGCATTAGTGGAGGAGTGCAAAGTGCAAACTGCAAACCATGAGATTGTATAGACCCAAATGCAAAAGTCCTCCCTCCTCCTGACCTTTTCTCCCATTGTCTGGGGGAGTCCAAGCTTACACTCTAAATGTGGAAATCTATCCCAGAAATAAAAAAAAAAAATACTAGTAAATAACAAATTCTTTACCCATCAAGTACTTAAATGCTAAGTAAGAGGGGTGTGTGTGTGTGTGTGTGTGTGTGTGTGTGTGTGTGTGTGTGTGTGTGTATGGGAAACAGGAGAAGAAATGTTCATCCAAAACAATCCAACACCTGCAGCTTTTTAGCTATAGCTCAACTTGTTATTGCAAAGTCTCAAGTCACAATTAGGGCTTAGGCTGAAGCTACATTCTTATGAGAGGTCTTCACTCAGTTTATCCCATACAATCCCTTCTTTTTATTAATCTTTGAAGATCTCTCACACCATTCTTGATATATTTCCTCGACCATTTTGTTCTCGGTCTCCAATCCCTCTGGACCTGTTTTGTCCTTTTTTTCTTTAATGGTGCCCATCCTTGTCTTTTAGTATTTCATGTCTAACTGGACCTCCCCCTCCAGGTTGTTCAGTTTTTATCATCCTGACCAGTAATGTCTGTAATCCATTCTTAATTCCTCCATCCTGTTTCCAATATAGTTAGCATCTTTAAAGACAGATACAACAACCTTTGAGACAATCTTAATGGGAATTTAGCCTTCCCAGACTGTCTTATTATCATAAATAAAAAAGTTAAGCTTTCCAGACTATCTTGTTGGCATGTCTTTAGGCAGATCTGGGACCTGATCAGCTGTCTTCCTGACCCTCCATTTTCAGTTTGCATCTTAGCAATCCCCAAAGCTATATTCCCCCCATAAAAGATCTGCTTATGATGAAAATTTTTGCTTCATTCTCTTCAGGACCAGGCCCACTATAAGATACTCTTCCTCCCTCACAGTACCTTTCCTGTAGCTAACTCTGGTCAGTCTACCAGACAATGGCTTTCTCCCACCTCATGGGGGAATTTGTCTTTATATGCTCTCCCAACTCTATTTCATAGTTACCATTCCTGATGACCACCACATCCCCTCATTTTGCCTGTAACCTATTCCCCAAAATAAATTTACCCTTTTCCAAAGAGAATGGCCACCAGAAATTCTGCATGTGACCAAACCCCAACTTTTGGTTCCTACCATCATTTGGTGACAAACCCCACACCATAAATCACATCAGTAAGAACCAGGTCTGGAATGAGACATGGGCCAGTTTTCTGATGTCTTTGGCAATTTCAATCACTACCTGTCCATTATTATCAGTTTTCATTCTGCAAAAATTTAATTTCCCACAAACTTTACCTTCTTCAGCCAACAAGTATCTAATACCAATCTGTGTTAGAGTACTGCTTCTCTAGTCTGGGTGGCCTGATCTGTTAACAAATCCAGTGCTTTTGCCATCTGGTTAGTAATTATTCAGACCATGGCCTGAAGTTTAATGAGCCTATTCAGCATACAAATTGGGGTTCTATACCCCCAACTCCCATCTGGGGCTGTCCCCCCATTTATGTCTCCAGTAATTAGAGTAGGCAACTTCACAAATAAAGATGTCTATCAGGAAAGTCAGGAACAACAGAAATGCTAAAAGAAACAGACAAATGCATCTAGCAACAGATAGATGACCAGACCAAATATTCACTTACCTACTTATTTAGGATATAATGACCACATATTTCAGATAGGAAACTGCAAGATCTTACACACTTGAATTGTGCTCATAGCTTCTACTGAACCCTTGCCCTGACTATAGAAATTTGTTTGAGGAAAAAGCAGGGACATGATTATAATCAAAAACTAGTCCTTCAAGCCTCAATCTAAGAGCACATACATGATAGGATAAAGCATCCTTAGATAATTGCATGCAATAGAAATTCCACCTTATGGCCAGACTCAGGAATAATCAGGTGGGTTATTTAAAGGAACACCACTGGGAAACTGAGTCAGAAGGATACTACCTTAAGCGGAGGCCAAGGATGTCCTCCCAACTCTTGCCCAGATACAAACCTCTGCCTATAACAATTCAAGATCTTATTCCTCTAAGTAGCTTGTGGCATTTTCCTTTCAGATGGTAGTTTACTGACTTGATGATTCATCACACAAATCATACCTGAATTCATAATTCCAAATAATATCAGCTACAGTCCCAAGAGATTTTATCTCAAATAACAAGTCTCATTAATCAAAGCTTCAGGTGAATTTAGCTCTCAAGGATCGCTTGCCTAAGGATTAAGTCCTGGAGAGACCCCTCACAAACAGAAAATATCCCACAACGAGCTGCCAAAACTATGTGTGACAGCTATGACCCCAACCCCAATTAAAATCAGAGACTCTCAAAGTAAAAAGCAAAAAAGGATTACAATGCCATGAGAAAGGGCAACTCCCAACAGACAAGGTGTCCCCTTGTGGGTAGTTTCTGCCAAGCCTTAGAGTTGAGTTACTGAACTGAACATCTGCCAAGAGTTTAGTTGCTCTTCTTCATGAGTGCTTGCAGCCTCAATGAGCAGGCCCCTCTCATCTTAAGTCTGCTTTAGGAACCTAGGGACATACCTACAGAAGGAATGCTTCAACAATTAGTCAGTCAGCAAACACTGTAAGCTCTTGCTAGATACCAGGACGTTCCCAGGCACTTGGGACACAAAGACAAATATGAAACACTTCCTTCCCTCAAGGAAGACAACATGTTTGTGTACAATTATATTCTAAATAAATATAGATCACTGGAGAAGGGAGGTTTACAGTCAGTCAATAAATATTAAGCACCTACCAAGTGTCTGACACTTAGACATACAAGAAAGGCCCTCAGGGAGCCCATAGTCTAAAGCAGCCGAAAGGAACAGGAAAAGCTCACATAGAGAGTGGCTGGCATTTGACCTTAGCTTTGAAGGAGCAGAGGTGAGGAAGGGATCCATTCCAGGCTTGCTCTGGAGGATGGCCAGTGCAAAGGGTGGAAGGAGGGAGTGCAGGCAGCAGAAGTTTGGATCACAGACTGGACACAAAGGGAAGGGACAATAACAATGATGATGGTGATGCAATAGCTGCTTTTCTTGGAGCATTTCTAGGTTTGCATATTATTATATATATGTATGTTATCTCCTTTGATCTCCACAACAATCTTGTGAGGTAGGGACTATGATTATCATCCTCATTTTATTGATCAGGAAGCCACTAAGAGAGACCCCCAATAACCGCCCAGCAGGGGTCTGAGGCTTCTGGGGCAGGACTGGACCCGAGGACTCCCTGAATGTATGTCTGGCACTCCCTCCACTTCTGCCTCCAATTGTTTCATTATGTAATAAAGTCACATGGGAGTCAGTCAGAAACCATGTGCCAGGCCCTGAACTAAGCCCTAGCAGTACAAAAGAGAAAAAAGACCCTCCCCGTCCTCAGAGAGCTCCCAGTCTAATGGGGAAGACATGTAAACCAACATGGACACACAAGCTCTAGGCGGGCTCCTAAGATATAGGACAAGAGCTTGAGAAAGACTTCCTATAGAAGATGGGATGTTAGTTGGGACTTAAAGGGAAACCGAGCGAAGGAGGGGAGTGGAGGAGAGTCAGAGAAAATGCCTAGAGCTGAGAGATGAAGTGTCTTGTTTATGAGACAGCCAGGAGACCAGTGTTACTGCATCAAAGAGTAATGCGTGTCAGGTAGTAAGGTGTAAGAAGACCAGACAGCTGGGGGGGGGGGGGTAGGTTATGAAAGGATTTGAATGCTGAAAAAAGCATTTTGTGTTTGCTCCTAGAAGAGATAGGCACTAGAGTTTATTGGGTAGGGAAGTAACATGATCAGACCTTTAAATTAAGAAAATAACTTTAGTCGCTGAATGGAAGACAGATTGGAGTCAGGAAAGACTTGAGGCAGGCAGACTCACCAGCAGGCTATTGCAGTAATCCAATTGTAAAATGATACGGGCCTGTATCAGATTGGGCAATGTGAGAGGAGGTAATAGGGCATATTCAGGAGACAGGGCTTAGCAACAGACTGGTCGGTGTGAAGAAGGTAGTAAGAGATTGGGAGGAGTATTGGGGGACATCTATGTTGTGAGCCTGAGGGACTGGGAGGATGGTGTTATAACAGGGAAGATAGGAGTGAGAGATTTAGGGGGAAAGATAGTAAGTTCTGTTTGATCATATTGAGTGTGAAGAGGTCTACTGGACATCCAGTTTGAGATGTCTGAAAGGTAGTTAGACACATGAGATTGGAGGCAATAAACATTTATTGTTTATTGCTATGAAGGACTTTGAAAGACAAATAGAGTTTATATTTTAACTTTGAGGCAATAGGCAATAAGAGGCAAATAGTTGTCCTATTTAGCTACCACAGGATAAAGAGCCAGATAAGAATTTATATTTGATCCTAGAGATAATAGAGAGGCATTGGTTGTGCCTATATATCTGCATCATGGAAATGCAAGTATAAAGGGCTTTAAAAGCCAAAAAAAAAAAAAAAAAAAAAAAGCCTGTATCCTAGAGGTAATAGATTGCTATTGAAGTTTGTTGAATATGAAAGTGACATAGATCTGCTCTTTTAGAAAATCATTTTGACAGTAATATGGCATATGGATTGTACCAGGGAAAGACTTGAAATAGGGAAAATCAAATAGTAGGCTGTTACAGAAGTTGTTGTTTGTCCTTTGTTCTTGAAGATGACTATGACATCAAGGAGATGATGCCATGACATGCAAGTGAACTGGATTTAAAGGAGGGAGAGCTGGGCAAGGTCATCTGCTTCCCTTTCCCCTCCAGAGCCATTGGGTCCAGCAGCCAGATATAGATCAGGAGGACTGGCAACAGACTGCAGAACAGGTCTCAGTCTGATTTAAGTTTTGTTCATTCATTGATTAAAGAAATAAGAAAGAAGTAAGGCAAAGAATGATGTTTTTATATAATTTTAAAAAAAAATCAGTCTGGGAGGGAAAGACCCTGAAGTTTCTGACCAAAATAGACTATTATAGATAATTAGATGAAAGAGGATTATTACAATGGACTAAAGAAACTACATTTCATCCAGACAAGTGATTTATTTAGCAGTGCATTCAATTGCAGAAACAAATCAAGTCCAAAGGTCCTCTTTAGCATTGGTTTCTACACAATTAATATATGATTTGGAGAGAATGAAAAACAGAAACAATAGGATGTAGAGATTAAGACACCTGGTTTCTTATTGGTGGAGAGGGTCAGGAGACACTGAGGTGAGAAGAAGTAAGGTAGTTGTGATATTTCATAAGTTGGGTGACCATGGTGAGGGGGAGTAAATCATGTGACTTCTCCAAAATCAGGTGACTTACATGCCTAGTTTCACAAAACTAAGGGTGTGAACTTGGAAATGACTATGTGAATGGAGAGAAGGGAACAGATGGGACGATGTGGGGGAGCTAGAAACAATATTTGACAACTGCTTGATTATGTATAGGTGCAGGAGAATATGGAGTCAAGGATAATGCTGAAGTTGCAAGCTAGTAACTGAAAGAATGATGAGCCCCTCCTCAATAAAAACAGGGATGTTTGGGTTAGGGGTAGGCCGCCCTTCTATTTACTACCCTGCTTCTCTGTGCTTTGCACCGAGGACTAGAACTGGGAGGAAATTCTAGAATCTGAGGAGGCCTGTACCTGGGACCCTAGGGAGGGAAGCCCTGGGCAGTGTGCCCAGAAAAAGATAGGTAAGCCAGCAGCAGCAGTATGACTCAATCTGGGAAGAGAATCTCACTTACAGCATCTGTACAGCCTGCAGAGGCAAAACCAGAGCAGGAACCCCAGACCAAAGAGGGGCCTACAATTTTATCACTGAACTTGTACTGGCTGACAGTGTTTTAAGTCCAGCAGCAGTCCAGTGCTGCTCAGACCCACACCCTTGCAGAGCTCAGACTTGGGAAGTAGTAATCAAACTTTGCCCTAGAACAGACCAGTGTAGAAGCACTGAAAATTGGAAGGGACCAAATAGAAGCCAATGACTCCTTGAGGCACCAAGAAATATTAAAGATAAAGTCAAAAGACTGAAAAAATAAAAGAAAATATCGGATATCTCAACAAAAACTACTGATTGGGAACCAGATCAAGGAAGAAAAAAAAAATTAAGAATTATCTCAATTCCATGACAAAAAAAAAAAAAAGAGCCTAGATATCTTATTTCAAAAAATCCTAAAAGAACTTTGCTCAGATCTCTTAGAATCAGTAGGCAAATGGAACTAGAAAGGATCCACTAGTACCTCCTGAAAAAAGCTTCCAGGTAAAAACTTTCAGGAACATTCTATAAGCAAAATATTATAAGCAAAGAAAGAATTCAATTACTGAGAAGCCATAGTCAGAATCACACATATTTTAATAGCTATCACTGTAGAGGAGCAAAGAAATTGAAATATAATATTCCAGAAAGCTGCAAGTTTACAGCCAAGAATAACTTTAACCCAGCAAAATTGAGTATATACTACAGGGGGAACAATGGATCTTCCAAGATCTTCTAAGCATTCCTGATGAAAAGACCAGATTGACATAGAAATTTTGAAGTTCAGAGGAGTTAAAAGAAACAGAAAGCTAAATATGAATGAGCATTAATGAAAATAATTGCTTATGTTCAAATATGGGAGATGATCCATGATCCTTAGAATAGTCAAGGGTCATAGAAGAAATATCATTAGACAAGGTCCGGGAGTGACTCTATTATATCTTCATGATCTTAAGAGAAAATTAGAAAAAGAGGGAATGGGGAATATACTGGTTTGAGTTGGCCAGATGAGGTAGAAAGTGAAGGACAGAGAAGGAAATTTAGGGGAAATTTTCTTATCAGGATATGCAAGTAGATATATATATAAACTAGAAAAGGGATTAGGGGAGCAATTGATACTTCAACCTTATTCTCATCAGAACTATATAAAAGAAAGAAGAAAACACACATATATACACACAGAGTTTGGTACAGAAATACATTTCACTCATTTGGGAAATAGGAAATAAGTGGGGAGGGGGAATTAGAGAGGCTAGATTAAGGGAGGAATCACATTCTAAGCAGAACAGATTATAATATGTGCAAAAATATTTATAGCTATTTTTGATGTGGGAAAAAAAGGGAAACTGAAGCGATGTGCCTTAATTGGGAATTGGCTGCATTTGGTATATAAATGTAATGAAATACATTGTGCTATAAGAATTGATAAAGGGGGTGGTATCTGAGAACCTTCAGGAGACTCATATGAATTAATGCAGAGGGAAGTGAACAGAATCAGAAGAATAATTTACACAATGACATCAATATGCTAAAGACAAATAACTTTGAAAGAATTAGAAACTCTTATCAGTGTAAAAAATAATTACAGTTCCAAAGGACTAATGATGGAATATGCTATTGTGTAAATATGATACTCACTAATGATGAAACATGCTATTATCCTTCTGATAGAAGTAAAGGATTTAAGAGTACAGAATGACACTAATTTTTTTTTAACCTAGCTAGTATGAAAATTTGTGTTGATTAACCCTACTTTGTAGCAGGTTCCATTTTTCTTTAGTTTATAGTCAGTGTTAGGCTGGTAAGTATAGGCTGTTGGAAAAATAAGAAGGTAGATTTTTACTGATTGAGAAAAATGTAATTTATAAAAGAAAATCAGGATAGTAATTATGGTAAGGGTAGGGAAGTAAGCGAGTAAAAAGTTTATATGGAGAAAATTGATTTTGAAAATACAATGATTATAAAAAAAATAGGGAATCCCTATAGATTTGGAATTTTAAGTATAAATTTAGGTTAAAAAACATTCTGTAAAGATATTTAAATATTCATGTTCTTATCATTTCAGGCATAGTACATATGCAAAACTGTATTGTCTGTGTCATCTGATGCTATAATAGAACACTTACTAAAATTACAAAATAGCTGAATGATTATAATCTTTTTTCCTTCTCTGTGCTTTTACCCCTTTTTCTTTTGAGTATTTTTTGTCTACTAACACTATTAGAGATCACTCTTACTCTCTTTTCTCCTGTAAAGACCCTAACTAGGTTTTTTTCTAGCTTTAAAATGTAAAGCTCTATTTTGTAATTGTTAAATGTAAACTCAAACCTTCTATCTACAAAGACAGTGCTGATCTTAGGGAATGACCCCTAAGAAAGAGACTATTCTCTGGTTAGCTTTTTGTTACTTACACCCAGTTTCCTCTGGGAAACCTCAGCATATAACTCATGTTAACATGTCTATAGATTTGAGTCAGAGGATTCCCCCAGATCCTATAGTGACAATGAAAACATGATACAAGATAATCTTTATTTTAACCACAAAGAAAATGCTATAAACACAAAAGATCTAAAGATACAGATTTTATAACTAACCATTATATACTAACCATTTCCATTTGTTTGCCACAGCCATATCAGTGAGGCAAGGAGTCAGAAAGATCTGAGTTCAAATCCTGCTTCAGACAATTAGTAGCTGGATAACTTTGGGCAAGTCACTTAACTTTTGATTGATTTAGGATGATGATAAAAGCACCTCCCTTGCAGAGTTGTGAGAACAAAGAGCCTATATTTATAAAGTGCTTAGCCCAGTGTGGCACTTAGTAAATACTTAATTCATGCTTATTTCCTCATTTCTTTCATGCCATCAAATTCTCAGCTTCTCTATTAGTTATTTGTGGTCCCACGTTAACTTGCCAAAATTGGTGGTGATTGAAATAAACCTATTTCAATACCACTTTAATCTTTAAGCCATTGACTCTTCAAGAGGTTTGTTCCCAGGATTAAGCCTGAGATAAAGATCGAAAAGGTATAACTAAGAAGAGAATGTTTATAAACCATGTTTTGTATTTCTGTAGCCTGAAAGTAGACACCTACTGAAGGAATTAAGTCTAAAAGGAGATGGAAGAATCTTTGTGGTTGAACAAATGCTTGATGAAGTAAGTGTAATAACAACAACCAAGACCCTCTTCAAAACTGCCAAATATACTGCCTCTTGTCCAGTTGTTTCTGATAACATTTTTTCTATGTTGATTTAAGCCCATGTGCTAAATAAAAAAAAAGGCTGTTTTAATATGGATCTAACTACTAAATTTAAAACTTTAAGCTAAATACTACCTACTTTCAGTTTTTAAAGTATAGTGGTAATAGGTACAATTTTAGGAAGTTTAACATATCTTTAAAAATAGTTTTGCTAGGGGCAGCTAGGTGGCGCAGTGGATAGAGCCCCAGCCCTGAAGTCAGGAGTACCTGAGTTCAAATCTGGTCTCAGACAGGAGGACCTGAGTTCAAATCTGGTCTCAGACACTTAACATTCCCTAGCTGTGTGACCCTGGGCAAGTCACTTAACCCTAATTGCCTCATCAAAAAGCAAAAAAAAAAAAAAAAAAAAATAGTTTTGCTGATTTGGAACTATACCCAAAGGGCTACCAAAATATACTCTTTGATCCCAGCAGTATCTCTACTGAGTCTGTATCCCAAAGAGATCATTAAAGGAGGGAAAGGACTCACATGTGCAAAAGCATTTGTGGCAGCTCTTTTTGTAATGGCAAGGAACTAGAAACTAGTGGATGTCCATCAATTGGAGAATGCCTGAATAAATTACGGTATATGAATGTTATGGAATATTTTTGTTCTATAAGAAACAACCAGCAGGACGATTTCAGAGAGGCCTGGAGAGACTTACATGAACTGATGCTGAGTGAAATGAACAGAACCAGGAGATCACTGGACATGGTAACAGCAAGATTATACGATGATCAATTCTAATAGTTATAGCTCTAGCTCTTTTCAACAATAAATTGATTCAGGCCAGTTCCAATGATTTTGTGATGAAGAGAGCATCTATATCCAGAGAGAGAACTATGGGGACTGAGTGTAGATTACAGCATAGTATTTTTATCTTTTTGTTGTTGTTTGCTTGCTTTTTTTTTTCTTTTTCTTTTTCAGTTGATTTTTCTTGTCCAGTTTGCTAAATGTGGAAATGTGTGTAGAAGAATTGTACATGGTTAATATATATTGGATTACTTGCTGTCTAGAAGAAAGGGTGAGGAGTAGGGAAGGAGAAAAATTTGGAACACAAGGTGTTGGAAGAGTGAATTTGAAAATTATCTTTGCATATGTTTTGAAAATAAAAAGCTATTATTTTTTTAAAAATAGATTTGCTGGGCAAGGAGTGGTGATGAGGGAAGGGGGAGTGCATAGTGAGGTAATACAGAAAATTGAATTTACTGATGGTTATTTTTTAATGCCACATTAGTTTTCTTTCATGTTCTCCCTCCCACCCACACCTACCTTCAGAAATTTTTTATTTTATTTTTTTTGAAGCTTTTTCTTTTCTTTTTTTATTAAAGCTTTTTATTTTCAAAACATATGCATGAATAATTTTTCAACATTGACCCTTGCAAAACCTTGTGTTCCAGATTTTCCCCTCCTTCCCTCCAACCCCTTCCCTAGATGACAGGTAATCTAACATATGTTAAACATGTTAAAATATATGTTAAATCTAATATACATATACATATTTATACAATTATCTTCCTGCACAAGAAAAATAAGATCAAAAAATTTAAAAATGAGAAAGAAAACAAAATGTAAAGCTTTTTATTTTCAAAACAAATGCATAGATAATTTTCAATATTTACTCTTGCAAAACCTCGTGTTCCATATTTTTTCCCTCCTTTCCCACCATTCTCTCCCTTAGATATCAAGTAATACAAAATACGTAAAACATGTGCAATTCTTCTATACATATTACTATAATTACCATACTGTACAAGAAAAATCAGATCAAAAAGAGAAAAAATGAGAAAGAAAACAAATTGCAAGCAAATAACAAAAAGAATGAAAATATTATGTTGTGATCCACACTTAGTTCCCACAGTTCTCTCTCCATGAATAGATGGCTCTCTTTATCACAAGACCGTTGGAACTAGCCTGAATCATCTCATTGTTGAAGAGAGCCATGTCCATCAGATTGATCATCTTATAATCTTCTTGTTGCCGGGCACAATGATCTCCTGGTTCTGCTCACTTCACTTAGCATCAGTTCATGTAAGTCTCTCCAGGCCTCTCTGAAATCATCCTGCTGGTCGTTTGTTATAGAATAATAATATTACATAGCATTCATATACCATAACTTAATCAGTCATTCTCCAACTGAAGGACATCCACTCAGTTTCCAGTTTCTTGCCACTACAAAAAGAGCTGCCACAAACATTTTTGCACACAATTCCTTTTCCCTTTTTTAATGATCTCTTTGGGATACAAGCCCAGTAGAAACATTGCTGCATCAAAGGGTATGCATAATTTGATAACTTTTTGAGCATAGTTCCAAATTGCTCTCTAGAATGACTGGATCCATTCACAGTTCCACCAACAATATATCAGTGTCCCAGTTTTCCCACATCCCCTCCAACATTCGTCATTATCTTTTCCTGTCATCTTAAGCCGATCTGAGAGGTGTGTAGTGGTACCTCAGAGTTGTCTTAATTTTCATTTCTCTGATCAATAATGATTTAGTGCATCTTTTCATATGACTAGAGATGGTTTCAATTTCATCTGAAAATTGTCTGTTCATATCCTTTGACCAAGAAATTTTTCTTGTAACAAAGAAAAACAACAGAACTAACCAAAAGAACAAATGTGTCTGGAAGCATTCAATAAATTATGCACCTATAGTCTCCTACCTCTGTACTAATAAAAGGAGAATATATTTCATTATCTCTCTCTGAAATCAAGATTAGTCATTGAAATTAATATTCAGTGGCTTTTTGGTATTTTTAGATTTCATTACTATAGTTATTATGTAATTAGTCTCTTGATTCTGTTTTCTTTGCTTCACATAAATTCATGTACCTTTCTACATATCTCTAAATTTCTCATATTTGTCTTTTCATAAGTCATAATAATGTTCTGTTATTTCATAAATTTTCATAAAATTTCATAAATCACGATTTGTTCAGCTAGCTATTCCTTTATCAATGGCTACCCTTTGTTTTTAGTTGTGTTTTTTTCTGACACAAAAGAATTGTTATAAATGTTTTATTATATATGGAACCCTTCTGTTTTTTACCTCTTTGGAGTATATATCTAATAGTAGGATTTCTAGCTGAAAGGGCATGAATGAGTTCCAAGTTCACACTTTTCTAAGCACAACTGCCCTGAGGATTCTTTGAAAAGAAAGGTTACAATTTTGGCTCATGATGAGCCAGGAAATTCTCTTTCCCATAACACAAGGATTTGAAAATCATAATGCCTTCTCTGTTTTACAGAATCAATATTTGTTCCTTCACACCTCCATGTTTTTACTAATTTCTGCAATCATTCTGTTTTTATTAAAATATCTCTTTTTCTATCCATTGCAGGGAGCTGATCCCAACTGCACCAATAATGAAGACAGGCCTTCTTTAACTGTGGCTGTTTTAAATAAGCACCATGAAGCAATACCAGTTCTTCTGCAAAAAGGTGCAGACATTGACCACCAATCAGGACCGTAAGTAATCCCACCTGAATAGCATTAACTAGAGTATTTTCATTTTCTTTAGGAATGAACTACAAATATTCTAGACCTTTCCTTCAGCATTACGAAAATATAATCCCTATTCAATTTAAATGATTTAAAGATGTTTAAAGTCACTCGATCATTGAAAATGTTTCTGTCTACACCTGTAATCTCATAGGTACAAGGAACTTCCCTCCAGTAGAGTAACTTTTTCATCTTAGCATTACTTGGAATATCAAGAGGTTAAGGACTGGCTATATAGTCAATCACACAATGTTTATGTGTCAGATGCCAGAACTTCCTCACCACAATGCAAATCCTCTCTCCACTTCACCAAACTACCTCTGTGTATTGAAAAGGTTATTTTATTTAACCTTCCAAAACTGGTTTAAAAAACAAACAAACAAACAAACAAACATTGGTTTACCTATTTTCAGTGGGTTTTCCATAGAACTCAGTAATTAAACATTAAAATAATAAAACTGCCCTTAATTTAAATTTGTTTGTAAATTTAATTTAAATTAGTTATTACTATTTTATAGCCCTCAAACACAAATACAAATAACATCTGAAGGATAAAGAGAATAGTCCTAAAATTTTATTAAGATTTTGTTTTGGTCTAGACTTGTGATTTCACTGGTACAGGGAATTTATGATGAGTAAACTCCCTCTATTAATTCACTCAGCAGTTGTTTTACAATTTATAGCCTAAAGAGTTGCCTGGCCTCTAAATAATTAAGTGATTTGTCTCAGATCATACAAACTATATGTAATATCAAGATTTTAATGTTCATTTTGCATCTTATAAAGGAAGCATTATTGTCTATCTTAAAATGTGAATGAATAGAGTGCAGAAAGAAATCAGGAATTCTGGATCCTATTCTCAGTGGTATTGCTGATGAACTAGATAACTGAGCATATCACTTACTTGTCCTAAATTCTCCATCTACTATATGGCAAGAATATCTGCTAAAAAGAGACTACCTAATCTACTATCACTCTCAGCTTTCTCCTTCTATTTTTTCCCTTACAAATTTTTTTCAGAATATAGGGTGGAAAACTCCAATTTTGAATACTGCTCCTTATACTTTAATGGATTCATTATTTTTGGATATTCCTGCTGGCACAAACTGAAATGTATCCAAACTCTTAGCCTATATTATTCTTATCTCTATCTTCTCAAAAGCTTCCTTGTAGCTTTTAAAAATTATGTCTTAGATATTATTGCAAAACTCAGGCTTACCATCTGTTCTTGCTATATTACCAGTTCCTAATGTTATACATGCATATCATTTTAGGTGATAGGTTGCAACAGGACATCCTTTTTAACATTAGCAAATACCTTTGAGCATCTGTCTCCCTATTTGATGTCTCTTGATGTTCATATTTAGAAAATCAGTAAACAAAATTATTTCTATGATCACACATTTCAGTGAATCTTGTTTGATTTTACATTGGCATGGAAGACTCGTTGTTAGTGGAAAGCCTTTAAGACTACATTTTGTTCTTCTTCATCAAATATTTGTTGATAACCAACAAACAATAGATGGAGTGAGATTTTTTTTTTTTTTGGTGAGGCAATTGGAATTAAGTGACTTGTCCAGGGTCACACAACTAACAAGCGTTAAGTAAATATCTGAGGCTGGATTTGAACTCAGGTCTTCCTGACTTCAGGGCCACTATGCCATTTAGCATGAAATTTTTTTTTTGTATAGTAAATATACCATTAAATCATCTGGGTAATTATGATAATGTAATTTACTACAGGAAAACATCTGTAAAAGTCTACATGTACTCTTCCGATATTTTCATCAAGGATATCCTAGAATAGAAATCAAAATTCATACAAAATTAGAAGAAAATAAAAGTGGGACAAATGTAAAGTGCATTTATAACAATTTCAATCTGACCTATTTGAACAAACTGCCCAAAAGGAGAAATGGATAAAAGAAAGGACATCAAATATGTTTATAACAATTTCATGCAGAAATTAAATCAGTATAAATAAATTTCTGTAACTGAGAAACCTATGGCCTACAAGCCACATTAGTCAGCGAATGCATTACATATGTGCAAAGTTGAACAATATAGCAGCCAAAGACACTGCCTATTTAGAATATGATAAGATCATAGAATTAGAGCTAGAAGGGATATTAGAGGCCAACCTTCATTTCCTGGAGGAGGAAGCTGAGGCACAGAGAATTATAATGATTTATTCAGAGTCATAGAGCCAGTAATATCTGAGGTATTATTTGAACCCTGGCTTTCTGTGCCCTATTCACTTTATTATGCTGCTACTAAAATATAAATTCACTTAAAAATTCTTATGAAAAAAAATGACGGCAGATTACAAAGTTCTCTGGCTGTCCCCCATGCCTGAAATGCAGTCCCTCCTCCTCTCTGCTTAATTTCTTTTCAGTTTCAACTAAAATCCTATCTATAGGAAGTCTTTATCAAACCTCTCAATTCTAATCGTTTCCCTCTCTAAATTATTACCTGTTTATCCCATACATAGCTTGTTGTCTCCCCATTTACACTGTGAGCTCCTCAAAGGTAATAATTATAGTTTTCTTCTTGTTATATTTCCCAGCCCTTAGCAAAATACATCATACTTTGTAGATGCTTCATAAAGGTTTATCAATTGACTGACAGGGACCCAACTGAGCAAAGTAATACAAGGATAATTAGGAATGAAATTTGACGGAGAAAAACAAACAAATGCAAAATGGAAAAAAAACTACAAAATTTATTTGTGCTTATTTCTTGTTGACAATTTAAAAAAAGATTTAATCTGATAAAGCAAAATTGCATCCCAAAGGCTCATTCCAAAAAATTCTCTCCCATTTGTAATGGGGGCAAACAGGTGAGCTCTCCTTGCTATGATCTGCAGGACTCTAGGCCATTTCCAATGGGCTCTCTGTTCTCTACCTCAACCCAGTGCTTGGTGCTTTGGGATGATACAGACCCTCTTTGTCCTATTGTCATTACAGGAGACAATCTAGAGGCCCCTGATGGTTTATGGCTCTTCTCTGGGGGCTCTCCTTTTATCTATAGCAGAAGAGATGCTGTAGTCCCCATCCTTAAAATCCAGGCCCTTCTCCTAGCTGAGAGCACCAAAAGTTAGGGAATAAGTCTATGAAAATGCTGCCTTCCTAGGAATGGACATCCCTGAAGCATCTATATGGTTTCAATATAGATATACCTGTGGCCTACCAGCAGTAGCTCTAAGTTCTGTAGATCAGAGAGTCACCTGTTTGTCCCCATTACAGATTTTTTTTGTCCAAAATGTACTTGAAAGAGATGTTGATAACCTCATTCAGTGACCCACTGAATCAAGCAAACGATCAAACAAGATGATATATGCTCACCAAAGGTGTTCTCTTCTGTGGTAGAAGAGATCCACTGCAAAGTCCAAGAAGGAGAGGACCTCCTTCCAGACAGAGAGGTCCTTCAGATGTTCCAGTTTGTGAATGACAATGTGCTGACTGCACAGAATGCTGCAGAACCTCCCGAAATCCATAACCACAAAGAGTTTGGCCTAATCACCCACATAAGAAAAACCGAGTGGATGAAAAATGCCTCTTGTTCAGACTATAATGTGCAGTTGAATAGACAGTCTGGAGAGTCTATTTTGGACAGATATTGGTCAGTTGGTTGGTCCAGAACTGAACAGGAGGAGAGGAAATAGCTAGATTCTAACTTTTGAGAAATTGCCAGGTTTTTTTTTAATGACCCTAAGTTTTTCCCAAACTTTAATAAAGTCTCCTCTTTTTGATACCAATATTTTCCCAGTAATGTTATATGCTGTGAATTATGTAATATTACAGTCTCTGAAGATTTGAAGTTGAGTATCACCCCCCAAGGAAAATGGAAAGGAAGATGGTGGGCACAAACAAGTCTGTTACAAACAACAAATTAAAAAGAAGCAATGTAAAGGCTGTTACCAAAGAAATGTATGGACTGAAGCAGTGGGCTAGTCAGTGGGAGAAATGAGATGCAACAAATTGGCAATACGGGCACTCCGCAACATCCTTGTGATGTTGAGAGTTTTCAAAGGCTTCCTGTCCCACACTGGATAGACCCCCATAATGAACTGAGATGAGGATATTGCAAGAAGTGCAGGATGGGCAGGTATGGGTGGGTTGGGATCTGATTTATTGAAAGGAATACCCACATCATTGAGATCACAGATCTGTTTAAATAAATTTTTGATTATTAAGATCAATGGGCAGTTCATTCTCATAAGGAATTTTATAGAAATGAAAAACAGTTGTATGAGGCTGCCCCAGTTATGCATAAAGCCTGGGACTGGGGTGACAGCATACCTTGGCCACTGTGCACCCCTGTGGGAACTGCTGTCATCTCAGTCACGTAGTTTTAGTTTGTAATAGCTTTAGTAATATTTTCCATTTAGAATCTCTCTTTTTAAACTACCTTGAAAATCAATGCCTAAGTATTTTAAAATGTTATCATTTCTAGCGTAATAGGCCAAGGACATTAAAATAATTTGTTATTAAAATGGAAATGTCTTACTCTTGTGAACTGACTTCTAAATAGCATCCCCATTTCTATAAACTGTACTCCTGGTGTATATGAAACTACCTTCATTGGTAAAATTACAAATAACTTGTAAAAATCTTGATCTTTCCTTAGTGTTCAAATTTATTTTAGCCTCTTTTCCAGAATGATTTTTCCTGTGTGTATATGTATGTGTGTGTGTGTTAATGATTTCTACCAAATAGAACATCTATATGAGCAAATTCTTCTAGTATAATGCATAGAAAAATGACTCTGGACAGATAGGACCCATCTCTGACCACTTAGCGTTTGTGTGGCAGTGGATGAATCATTCCTCTGGGCTTGTTTCCTTGTCTCTATCTAAACTAAAGAAATACAATGAAATTGTCTCTGAAGCTTTCTAGCTTTAGAGCTATGATCCTACTCTATTCTTTTTTTAAATAGCAGAATATCTTAATCTGTTGTTGAAGATTTATCATACAGATAATTGTCTCCAATGTTATCATTTGATCTTAAAAGTACTTTGTGAAATCTTTTTTCAGTTTTTTTTTTTTGAGGGCTAATTGCTAAAGTGTTATTAATAGCATTTTTTATGCTGGGCTTATGTATGTATTTTCTAATAGATTCTGGTTTTATAACATTATTAGCTCTGTTGGCCTAATGTACAATGGTAATCTTTATTGGACAAAACCTGACTATAGAATTATGTAGAAGCACTTTTTTAACTGGTCCTAAAATACAAAAGTTCTGTGAGATATCTAACAGAGGCGATGTTTGGTATGCTATGTTCTCCAATTTTCCATATTTGTTTTAACTCCAGAATCAAAATAATGAGTCAAAAATAATTTCTCTTTTCTTTCCCAAATTTTTTTGTTTAATTGAAGAAATTTTTTTCCTTAATTGGTAAGGTTTTCTAGGAAGAAATTTACCTTAATCCACCACACTTTTTAAATTCTGAAGATAATATTTTGGTTGGTATAAGCTATACCAGCTGTATTGGACTAAGCACACTATTTAATGTAGTATGTAAATAGATTGGAAGCTGTCTTTGGATCCCCAGTGTCTAATGTCTATTAGACAATTTACTCTTTCTGCATAAGATTTTTTAATATTTCTTCTAAGTGTAATAATTATAGTAATGATTTATCTGCATTATACAAAACTCTTATAATTCTTCTTATTTTTATCATAATTGTTATTGGTTTGATTCAGATCACATTTAGGTGAAGGAGTAAAGAGGAACAAGTGGCCTCTCCCTGAGCAAAATAGAAGATTATCTCTCTTCCTATCACAGTATCTCAGTGAAGGCAGGTTAAATAAATAAATTAATGTATAGATATACTAATAAATAAATAAATATCAAATCTCATTCTCTCCAAGATTACAGAATGATGTACAGTTGTTAATGTTTAGAATTTTGGGGGGTTATGTTTCTTTTTCAAGATAGTGATCACCGGCAAATAAACATTTGCACTGTGTTCTTCTCTCACCCAGACCTCACCTCTGCCAGACGGAGGGAAGCACAGCCTAGGTTTTTGCCTACAAGTTAGATTTTCCATTGATTAGCTTGGCAAACTGCAGACTGCCTGCTTGGAGTGTTTCATGATTTTGTGTTCTAGAATGAATCTCTGCATCTGATAGAAATTGCTAAGGAGAAATACATGTTCACCAGCAAAAATGAAGACACTTAAAGCAGCCTATATTCTTACTAAATCCGTTTCCTCTAGAAAAAGTAAAACAGAGATTTGATTGAGGCTGTTAGCTGAACAACTTGAAAAAATGACAGGGAAGTAGTATTTGCATAAAGTGCATACAAGTCTCAGTTCTCAAATTACCATATTCAAATATACTAACATTTGTGTTTCCCAACGAGTTAAAATATCTCTCTCTTTCTTCTTTCCCACATTTTTTTTGTTTAGTTGAGGAGAATTTTTCTCTTAATTGGTAAGGTTTTCTAGGAAGAAATTTTCCTAAATCTACCATGATTCTTAGATTCTGAAGATAACATTTGGTTGGCATAAGCTGTACCAGCTGTATCGGGCTAAGCACACTATTTAATGTAGTATGTAAATAGATTGGAGGCTCACTTCTGTCTTTGATCCCCAGTGTCTACATAGTGTTTTGTACTTATCATTATGGTCCCATTAAACATACATTTAATTGAGTCTCTGCTAAATAAAAGAGACTCTCTAGAGGACTTAAGGACATATCACATTTCCACAGTCGTTGTATTCCAAAGTGCATTTTATCACAGTACAATTTTTTGAAGAGTATTGCATGAAATCAATAGTAACCATGAGGGAATTAATACAAACTATTGTCAGTTACATAATTCCATCATAAAATTTCAGATGCTTACAATGTCATTATTGAGAGATTCTCACAGCAAATAAGACATTATTTAAATCTAGTCATCAGTTCAATCCATATTGTTTATAGAACACTTAAACTAAGCTGTGAATGGACTCAAATGCAAAAGATAGCTCTCCTTCATTTAACTTGCAGTCTACTGGAAGAGACCAATTTATGCATATCAGTACAAATGAGGGAAACATAAGCATATATACAACCAATTTCAGTGTTTCTGGAAGAATACATTTAAATAAGAAGTAATCAGGAAGCTGAAAAAGATGAAAGATGAAGATGAAAAAGATGATTGGAATGATTGGAATGACTAAAATAAATGGGATCATGCTGAGAGGAATTATTTTTAAAAATAAATTTTGAAGGAGAAAGGGCTTTGTGGCAAATGTAATAGCAAGGAGAAAACATTCCAGTTTAACTAAATGATTTGTATAAGAGAGAGTAAAATATGAGTAGTGGCAAATAGTTTTACTTGGCAGTCCCAACCTTAGAAGGGAAATGGAGGCTACCTTATAGTAGCACTATTAGATAGCGTTTGAATGGTAAGGGTATAGAGAAATAGCAGCTGATAGAATTTCTTTTAAAAAAACAACAAATGTTGGAATTGCCAGGGGATAAGGTAAAAATATGTGAGAAGAACTGTTTCAATCTTAACTCTTTTAGGGTATACCTATAGGTAAGTCACCCAACATTCTTAAAGCTTCCATTTCCATCATATTTTGTAAAATGTTAAAGCTGAAAAGGCTGCTTTCTCTAAGGTACCAACTCATGATAAAATGGTCAAAAATAAACAGAAATGCATGAAATAAAATACAGAGGATTACAAAGAAAACCAAATATATTGAAATACAGTATAGTTAGCAAAATATTTTTTAAAACAAGTTCACTTAACCTAAGTGAAATGTAAGTTCACAGGTTAAGAACTCCTACTCTAGTGAAACACCTCCATTTCATAGAAGAAGGCAATTGGCATCCTAGAAAGGGGAAATGACATGTTCTGGCCACAAGGTCATTCAACCTTCACTGAAATTGAGACTGACAATCAGATAGAGTTCAAATCTCAGACTCACAGATTTAGAACTGAAAGTGCTCACAGACAACTGGGCAGAAGAAACAGAGACCCAGAATTAGTGTGAAAAAGGACACGTTTACCCTGATGTCCTAACTTCGAGTCCAGGGATTTTTCAGCCAAATTATTGAAATGTGGACTTCAAGCCCATCTCCTGGGTACTGGCTCCCCCAGAACCATAGTGCTCAGGGTAAGCAGCCAAGTGACTAGGTTACCTCAGTCCTGCATATAATAAACAGGTGCATAATAAGCACTTATTCCTTTTCTCTTCCCTTTCTTTTATCTCACTCTCAGAGACAGCTGAAAACTACTTAGACCTGAGGAATTTTTCTCTACTCTTTCCAAAATGCCCTTGTTACCTGTAGGGCCTATGGCTACTGAACATTCCCCTCTGAGAATACCTGACACATAGTAGACAATTAAATGTGGTTGATTGATTGGCCCACCATACTTTTACCACAGTTCTATTGCCTAACATCTCAAGTTTTCAACCAAGAAAATATTGCTCAGTATGTCCCTTCATTGACTTGTCCCATCTGAGGGTCCGCCCCTCTGGGGACCAATGCCTCTCTCGACTCCTGTGCCAGTTGGTAGCTTGGTTTCTGTTTCTCTCTAGGGAAAATGTGTCACAACCCCTGATGTATCTGGTACTGTTTTTTCGCCACTAAAGGGTTCAGAGCAAGGACCTTTTCCTACATCAGACCAGAACTTGGGTCCTGGTATTCTGTGCTCCATCTTCCTACCCTCAGCCAGGAGAGCCCTGGGAACTGAAGCTAGTCTCAGATTTCTTTGCAGATAGTCACTGATAAATCAATAAAATTAAATTAACTAAATTGTGGAAGTTGATCATAGTAAAAGAGTTAGTCTGCTAAAGAAAGGCTTCAGAAAAGACAGCCTTTTCACCAGACACTGAGGAAAGTGAATCTTCATTGTAAAGAAGGAAACTCCCAGAGGCTTTCATGATAATGGATTTTTTAAAAATTCATTCAAAGCAAAAACCCCTTAACTGAAAAATGTCCCCAGATTAGAGTTTTGCAGCCAATGAGAATATTCAAAATTCCTTCTCACACCATCACTCAGAGTAGGTGAGATAGGACATAAAATTATCATCTCTTAATAGGGTAATAAGAGGCTGATTTGGCACCATGGAAAGCACCATCATAAAACCACAGGGTCATAAAATTTACAGCTAGAAAGGTCCTTAGAGACTGCAGAGTCCAACTTCCTCATTTTGTAGGTTAAACAAAACAAGGCCTTGAGATGTGATACCTAAGTCTTTGGAGATAAGAGGGAAGACTAATGATCTAGCCCAACCCTTTGAAAATGCAGACATTTCTGCTGCCTAGCACAACAGCAATAACCTGGACAATCTTGGATTTACTCTGGTAAAGTATAATGGGAAAGTGGCCAACTACACGACTTAATTCTCCTTGGTATCAAGAGTTTTAGATAGCTAAACTATTAGCTAGCCAATGGACATGAAAGATAGGGGATTTCATGACTCAAAGAAGTAGATGTATATTCCACCTGAAATCTGTAGAAGCACCAAGTCACAATTACTTTGAGAGGTCTTGTGATCTCATCAATATAGGAACATCCCATTAAAGGTGACCTAACTCCCTCATTTTATGTGACTTGTCCATGTTCTTTCACAATTCCTCCACAAAGGTCCCTCCCAACATGCTGGAGGGGAAGAGGGGGCTTACATTGTATAAGTGATTGACATTTTAAAATATTTTTATGCCACCGAAAAGGCTTTCAAGATTTCAGAGAGAGAAATCTATCTCTGTTTATCCAGACTTCTTGCAGTAGAATATTGGATCACTCATGACTATATGAAAATAGTTTGACAGTGATTCTATGCTGTGTCTGTGTTGAGTATGGAGTGTCAAATATGTTTGAATATACTATTACTCATTTATTCTATGTAATTACATACTAAAATATAAAAATTAAAGACACTTGGTCTTCTCTGCTACTAACTATATGAACTTAGCAAAGGAAGCCAAGTATCTCAGCATCTCGACCTCAGTTTGCTTATCTATAAAATGTGAGATAGGAATAACTGATTTCCATGGTCCATTCAAATTCCAAACTGCTTTTTTCTTAAGACATCAATCTCACCTTTTAAACTTTGTAAGGTCTATTTTGAATGAATAATTGAAATAGGAATTAAACCGAACTTTTCTCCTTAGTAAATTTCACATTTCATCAAAAAATCCTGGTCTGGAAAATCTTAGGACATCTGGTCCTGGCCCCAATATCTAGAACTAACTCAGCTTTCTCATGAATTGCTTCTTATCCATGTTTTTTACAATGGAAAAGTTGTAACCTCCCTGCAAATGTTACCAGGCTATAATGTTTCCACATGCCACAGTGATTAGACTTGACATCACTGAACATCTTTTGGAAGAATCTTGCTACCAGCAATATGTGTTTTTGATATCACAAGCCTACCTTGACAGATGAAAAGTAATGGTTTAATGGTACTATATGATTAAAATTTCATTCCTTCTCTTCCTTCCATGTACCAGAGCAGGAACATGTTCTATGGCTCAGCAATTCAGGATATAGAGAAGCTGTAAGATATATAGGAAGATTAAACAGGAGGGCCAAGAAAGTCCACAATTGATCTGCATCAAGGATATACCAATTATGTCTGTCTTACAAAGAGCTGTGAGTCTAGAGGCCCAGAATCAGGAATTAAATGGAAGGATCTTTGAATTTAGAGATTGAAGGGACTTTAGAGAGCATTGGCTATTATCCAGTGATTTTACAGATGATGAAACTGAAGATAAGAGAGATTAAGTGACCTTCCCAAGAATACTCCCTTAATTTCTAAGGTTGAATTCAAAATCTAGATCTTGATGACTCCGAGTCCAGTACTCTAAGAAGAAAAAAGGTTGGGAAGGAACATGGAGTTCCCAGGATTAACTCAGGAATAGGATTGTGAAAGGTTATAAGCGCCTAGCTCACATGACTACCATAGAGAAAGGTACTCATATGTCACTGTACAGCAAGAGTTACTAATAAAGGCCAAACCAGCCATCCTAAGAGATTGTTGGATTTCTCTCAGTCAGATCGACTAAGAAGAAAATCAGAGGTAATGAATTTCTGAATAGTTTTTCAAGGCTGAACATTAGTATCTCCAATGGAATATTGATGTCCCCTTAAAATGAAAAGGTTGTGGGACAGTGGAGCTCTTGCCATCCACTGTCCTAGAGCACAGAACCCTTTCAGGGGTGCCGGGCACAGCTCTTGGGTCATGGGAGTGAGGGATACATGGTGTGGGTATACTGGAAGGAAGAGGAAGTTTTGCCAACATGTACCTGTTGTACAGAAATATTAGGTTTTAACCTAGCTAAGCCCACACAATTGCAAAAGGAGTAAGAACTTGCTCTAGTAATAAGAAAGGTGCATATGGGTCAGTCAGTAAGCATTTATTAAACATTATGTGCCAATCACTGTTTAAATTTCTTATAGCCTGAAGCCCAGGGGAAACCACGGAATAAGAACACGGCTCTCCAAGGACTGCTGCCAAGAGGTTGTCTAGCATAAAGAGGCAGCTTTTTTATGTGTGGGGAGCCCAAGAGAAAGCTTTTCTGGGAGGAGGAGAGAGAATAGGGTAGGAATCGCCTTCATGATATGTGGTTTTCCTATTCTGAACTAAGGGGCAAGGAAAACAAATGGTAGAAGGGAAAGATTCCAGGAAGACAAGCTGAAGCCGGTGACTAGAAACCAATATGTGTTTCAGCAGAAAAGTCCAATAACAGTCCAGATGATATTTGGCTGACTGACTTAGAGATGATCATAAAGGGGGGGTGGGGAGCAGTTAAGGATGGCCAAAGTGAATCCAAGAAGAAACAAGGCCCAGGTCCTTATGCAGTTACATAAAGCTGCAGTCTCCAAACATGCATCCCATCAGTAAAGAAAAAATATACCCATCTACGTATTTATGTATTCATGATTTATATACATTCACTACTATGCTAATATATATATTTTTAAAATAGACATAAAAAGAGATTAAAATGACACTAGACTCAGTAAACCATTGGAGTTTATTCATTAGAGCAGTCACATCAGTCTTGTTCTTGAGGAAAATCTTTTTGGCAGTAGTGGGAAGGATGGGAGAGAGACTCCCAGGAGGCTACTGCAGCAAGTGATGACGAAGCCTGAATTAAGGTGGTGGCTGTGGGAGTGCAGAGAAGAAATGACAGTTATGGGCAGCTGGGGTGTATGGAAGCACTGCGAAGGACACCGAGATCTCGGAGATCAGGATGGTGATGACTGACAAATAGGGAATTTAGGAAAAGAGGTGGGCTTAGGGGGAAATACGAAATCTGCTCTACAGCTCACAAATATCTGCTTATCCTGGACTACTTTGTCCTGTTGAAAATGAAAAGGAGAAAGAGGAGAGTTCTATCAGTCCGCAGGCATAGAGCTCAAAGCTCGTTGAAGGCTGCCTGCCTGACTCTTGGGTCCTGGGAAGGAGAAATACATGACACAGGTCTGTTGGAAAGGAGAGGAAATTTTGCTTGTATATCCGTAGTCGCCTAAGTCACTTAGTTTTTAACCATCTGTTGGGAATCTACACAAGCAGAGAAGGTGAGGAAAGGCCTTTTTCTGGGAGCCAGAGGAGGAGGGAGATTGGTCAGAGAGGCAGCATCGATTAAGCGCCATTATGTGCCAGATGCTGGCCTAAGTGCCGAGGAGGCACAGAATGTCAAAGCTCACCCCAAGAAGGCTCAAGTTGTGATGGGGTGACAGGTGATGAGGTTTTACATCCTTTCCTACAGACTGCACCAAGGCAGCACTGGTGGCAAAAACTCGGACCTGGGTTCAAATCCCAGCCACGCTGGGCCTTGGGTAATCCCAGACTCTCCACCGGCCTCTGACCTGACAGGATGCCCTTTCCAACAAAGTCCTGTTTGGCTTCAGAGGAGAGAAGGGAAGGAACAAGAAACCCAAAGGGTTCGAGTTCTGTAGTGCAGGAGAAGGAGCAGGGCAACCAGATGCAAAAAGGAGGGAAAATCTAAGGACGTCGCTTAAAGTGTGAGGCGTTCGCATAGTTCAGTAGTGTCCTTCACAGGGAGGAGACCTTTTCTTTTGTGATTTTCTTTTCCCACTTTTTTGTCTCTAATTCACATATATATGTCTTGTTACATCTTGGGAGGTAGGGATAAAGTGATACTGTAGTGTTCTATTTTATTTATTTGCCTACAACTTGGTATCTTTTAGAGAGGATTTCAGCACATGAATCTGTGGGCTTGGGTTAATTGGTTTAGCTGGTCTAGAGTAGCCTTTCAAATGGTTTCAATAGGCTGAAAGTCTTACTTGGTCTCCAAGTTTTAAATAGAGACCATATCCCATTCACATTTCCCCATGTTATCCAGAATTCCTCCTAATAATCCTCCTATTTTGGTATGTTACATCTGAAAAGAACAAAGATGGCTTGTAGCAATTATACTGACTTGGACTCCCAAAAAGCTCAGCCATCTTGGACTGAAATCTATAGATAACAATGCCTTCATGGAAATTGCTGTAGGGTAGTTAAGAGGAAGAAATAAAACTAAAACAAAGGGGAAGAAAAGGACTGCTTTTCTAAATGGGTGAAGACTACTTAAGCATATGTCTTGAAAGCAGTTCACAACAGACAAGTATAGAGGAAAATAGTAACAAAAATGACAAAAAAGTAAAAACTCAGTATTAGTTTCTACTGCCTGAGTTTATTTCAGAAGCCCATGAAGCCTTCTGACTGATTTCCATAGGCCTGCTCTGATTCCTTTTAGTCCCTAAATACATTGACTAAACTTTATTCTCATGATAAATCAATCCTACAAGATAAACTCACTTAAGTCACACTTAAGTGGTTTGGCCTGTCACATTGGCAAAACAATGTGTATTAAATCCATTATAAACATCTATTAAGCACCTACTATGTTAGGTGCTAGACACTGTTAGGTGCTAGAAATACAAAGAGCAATCCCTGTCCCAAAGTGTTCACAGTCTACTGGGAGATACAACATACAAACTACATATAAACATGTTACATACAGGGGTAAACTGAAAATAAATAGGTGCTACAATTAAGGGAGATTAGGAAATGCTTTCTGTAGAAGGCAAGATTTAGGCCAGGATTTGAAGGAAACCAGGGAAGCTAGGAGGTGAAAATAAGAAGGGACATTCCAGACATGGAGGACCACTGGTAAAAATGTCTTGAAGTTGATTGATGGAGTGTTTAAGGAGTAGCCAGGAGGCCAGTGTCACTGGTCACAAAGTACATGTGCCAGGGAGTATAAGGCGTAAGACTAGAACGATACAGGAGGGGGCAGTTATAAGGATTTAAAACTCCAAACAGAAGATTTTATGTTTGATCCTAGAGAAAACCGGGAACTACTGGAGATTCCTGAGTAGGGCAAGTTACATGACACTTTCAGTAGGTCCCTTTGAAAGCTGAGTGGAGCATGGACTTGAGGTAGGAAATCATCCCTCAGCTGCTGCTGAGGGCCTGTACCAAGATGGTGGCAATGGCAAAGGGAGGGGAGAACGCATATGTGACTGATGTTAGGAATAATAAATACTTGTATAGAAATCTGGCAGATCCAACAAAGTGGTCTCCATGAACTCATATCAGAGTTATTCTACATGTGCGATCCTGTCATAAGTTAGGATGGTGACTCTCCAGCGGTTTGGAGGACAGTGACATCTCCCACTGATTCCCCTTCCTCCTCCCTTTTCTCCTTCAGAGATCCATAGAGAAGGGATGCGGGTAACTTGCCAGGCTAATCCAGCATCCCAGGAATAGGATGGAGAATAGGGAAACTGAAAAGGAGGGTGAGCTTTTCTGCATCCTCTCCCCTCTGCCAAAATGCCCTAGGAAACGCCAACAGCCAGAGGAAAGAGAAATGGAATCTGCTCACTGGGAGCTAATCAGGGGTGGGAAACATGGTTTTGGGGTGAGTGAAAGGAGCCTTCCTCCTTTGCCTGAAGCATCCTTGGGCTGCAGGCCTGTGGGGACAGGGTAGGGATGTTGGGCATCCTGGTTCTAAAGTCCAAGCTGAGATTCTAGTGTGATCATCTCGTGGTCCGGCTGCTGATGCCGTTCCAGAGAAGAGAGTGAACAACAGCAAATACCCAAACAAAGCTGAGGAAAACAGTGAGAAAAAGCCCAAAGACAAAGACAGGATGGACCCGTGATCCCTGATGGCAATGTGGGGCAGAGTCAGAGCCGGAGCCCAGGAGATACCACGAGCCCCAAGCCTTACTTCTCACTGGAGCATGTATATATATCTTGAGAGACAGATATATATACACACACATATACACACATGTGTATATCTGTGCCCTTCACATACACACACGTGTATATCTGTGACCTTCATTTAAGAGAATGTCTTTGATACAAAAGTCAAATGTATTTATTCATATTCATATTGATTTAAATCTAAATTTAATTTTAATTTAAAATTAATAAGACTTCTCTTTTTCTCTGCAACTTAAACTCATTCATCTTCACAGCCTCTCTATAAGCAAAGGATAAAGGAGGAAACTGATATGATCTTCCACAATTAGTGAGTATGTCAGTGATGGAGTTTGAGGTAGAATCCGTGTCGGTTCCTAGCATTGTGCAGTATCTACCCACTAGTGCCCATCCTCTCCTTACAGTATCTGCTCCTGATAATACCGAAGCCCTAGTTAGGAATAAGCAGACTTTCCTCCTCTTCCAACAGGCTGGGAAACACAGCTCTTCATGAAGCATGTCTGCTGGGGCCAGAAGGGAAGAAATGCATAGCAGCTCTATTGAGGTAAGCTCATTGGTTCTTGAGTGAGTCAGATATTGAAAAGAGGGAAAGAAAATGTGGGCATAGAAACAACCCTGCTAAAAAAGGACCTAAAAGGGGTTTTCCCAGTATTGAAAAGCCACCACTATAGAAAAGCCCTATGTTGCCCATTAGATCACAGTAACACTGGATTGGCAAATTTCCAAAGGCACAATGAAAGCATTGTTACTCATCTTCAATATACTTGGATTGCCTAAGAAATATTGCCCAAGACTTAGAATTGTATTTTTATAGAAATAGATTCCCTCGAAGTATAAAATATACAAATCCTATGCTTTTCTTTATTTACCAAATGCACACATATTTCTTAAGCCAGATAAATTCATACCTCTAAATGAAAGCCAAGTGACTGAGCTCTATGATATATGATGAATATAGCTAACTAGACATCCTTTCCCCTAAGCCACTTCCACTTTCATATATTTCATTTGCAGATATAATGCGAGTATTCAAAAGAAAAATGAAGAAGGAGAATCAGCATATGATTTAGCTCTGAAGACTGGGAATGATGAAATCATCTCATTATTTGCTGCAAAACTTGGCCAAGGAAACCTAGACCAACATACCCAGTCTAAGAACCTCAGTCTCAAAGACTTTTGACCCTACTTCTTCCTTACTCCTGAATGCCTCTTTGGTTTTATTTAAAGAAAATTTCTAACACACCACATTTCCAAATACATGCAAAGAGAGTTTTCAACATTCACCTTTACAAAACTTTGTGTTCCAAATTTGTCTCCCTCCCTCTGACCCCTTTCCATAGACAGCAAGCAATCCAATATAGGTTAAATATGTGCAATTATTTTAAACATTTCAATATTCTACATGTTGCATAAGAAAGATCAGATTAAAAGGTGAAAAAAAATGAGAAAAAAAAAAAACAACCAAAAAAAGTGAAAATACTATGCTTTGATCCACATTCAGTCTCCATAATTCTCTTTCTGGATGCAGATGACTCTTTTTATCACAGTGTCTATTGGATCAATTTATTTTTAATTTAATTTAATATTTTTTAATTTTAATTTAATTTTTAATTTAAGTAGGTTGAGTTTAGCTGGTTAGGACATTGTATGCTTATGAGAATTATTAAATGAGAATAGAACCAACACACAAAGCCATTCCCTATTTATTCCTTATTGTGATAAATAATACATCTATACTTTGCTTGTAAACCTCTGAAAATTTTTTCTGTTATATTTATAAACACTTTATGTCACATATTTTTATTTAACCTTTAGCTCTACATATCATGTTTGAATAAATCATTATGCAGCAATATAAAACTGTTTCTTTTTTGGATATTTCAATTTGTGTGTGATCAAGTAGTTCAGAAAGTCCCCCAACTTTTCCTAATGGGATCTACTTTTGATTTCCAACAATTTGATGACCAGATTGGACTAAAGGGTAAGGACATGGAGAATAAGTACTTGAGTTCTTTTCTGTATCTTCTCCCAGAAAACCTTGGGAAGGGAAGTGGTTCAATGGCCACCATCTGGGACAACAACTTGATGGAAATCTTTTGTAAAGTTAATAAAAAATAAATGCCAAAAGAAAAAGGATAAATACATTTCTTATTTGATGCACCTGCCTTTAAAATACATTGGCATTATTTCATTTTCTTTATTCCAGATACCCACAAATGTGACTGCATCTTAAACTTAGCCATCACTTGGTATCCAACTCCAAGATCCTGATTCTGAAGTTCTCTTTGGCCAGTTCCCTGCCCTTAAATTTCTCCTAGTCCCTCACTCTAACTCTATTTGCCTTCTCCACAATTCTCTCCCTATTCTTCCAATAAATCACCATTCTGATTCCACTTGTCACTACCCAACCTAAAATCCTCAGAATTCATTCGGTATTCACCAATACATATCTACATATCGACAATACCTATGTGATAGGAGCAGGGTTCCCCATTTCCCCGCTAGGGGAATTGGTTTTCTCTAAAAGCAACAAAGGGGTCCCTGGAATTTAAATGGCCTTTGTAGAGACAACCTCTAACCCAGGCTCCAGGTGACCTACGGATACAAAAATCCAGGTGGACACAGGGCCCTCTGTCTCACTGATTTCTGAAGACTACAGGTACGCCTTTGCAAATGGAGGCAAGGGAGGTTACATCCAGAGAAACTACTGTATCCTTTCTATATGAGGTAAAAGTAAATTTCCTTTTGTTAACATCCAGCAACTTATGAGTGGCTCATTTAGTCCCGAAATTGAGCCTAAAAGAGATGCTGCTAATTAATCCAAATGAGATAATATTTGTGAAGTGCTTAGCACAGTGCCTGGTACATAGAGCTGCTATATAAATGTTTATGCCCTTTCCCCCTCTTTCCTTGATTCTTTCCTCCCTCTTTCCCCATTAAACTGGCCCCTATTGCCTGCTTTCTCTGTTCTCAAGCTTATGGACTGGGTTCTATTTGTATTATTTAAACTCAGTTCTGCTCAGTAATCTTTTTTCCATACTCTGTAGCATCTGCTCCCAATCTTTTCCACTCGAAACCTTAGTCCTGCCTTCCCACTCACTTCCACCCACCATCAACTTTATATCTTTCCAGGAAGACAATGTGTACACACATTAAGATGAAAATAAATACAAGATAATTTGCTAGGGCTAGAGAAGGAGGTAATAATAGCTAGGATGTGGCGGAGAAGTAGGGTGGGGGGGAATCAGAATAGGAAGTAGCCTTTTATCTGAGCTTTGGATGAAGCTAAGGAGATATGAGGAAGGACTACAGTGTGGTCACGGGGGACAATCAGGGCAAAGACATAGAGAGGGAACATGAAGAATGTAATAGGTGAAAAACAGCAAGGAGGCCATTTTGGTGGAATTGTAAAGAAAGAAAAGGAATTAAAAATGAAAGGCTTTAAATATTAAATACCAAACAGGGCAGTTTGATCCTACAAGTCATGGGTAACCATAAGAGTTTATTGAATTAGTGGGATAACATCATCAGATATGAGTTTTAGGAATGCTTTACTCTTCCTGCTTCTATCGATCCTCCTTCTAGGAAGACCAACAGGTCGATTCTGTTTATTTCACCTCCTCTGCAAACTTCCTCTATTTCTTTTTATTCCTGACTTTTTTTCCTCTGACTATAAACACACTCATGTTTTCCCATCCAAAAAATAATTGCTCCCCAACATCCTTCCCCCACCTGAAGATGATTCCATTTTCATCTTCCCTTTTACTGGCAAACTTTTCTAAAATCAATTCATCTGTCCATGCACATTTATAAAACACTTACTGTGTATCAGAAACTGGGCTAAACATTAGGGATTCAAAGAAAAGCAAAAATATAGTCCCTGCCCTCAAGGAGTTTATATTCTAATAGAAGAAGCAACATTTAATCTACCTATACACATATATGTGTAAATATATATGTATGGACCAGACAATACATATAAAACAGTCTTTTTTGATGTAAATAGGATTTTTTCCCAATTATATATAAGGATAATTTTCAATTCTCTCTCCCTCTTTTTTTTTTTTTGCTGAGGCAATTGGTCTTAAGTGACTCACCCAAGGCCATACTAAGAAGTGTCTGAGACCAAATTTGAACTCAGGTCCTCCTGACTTCAGGGCTGGTGCTCTATCCACTGTGCCACCTAGCTGCCCTCAATTCTCTCTCTTTTTTTTTTAAGATTCTAAGTTCCATATTTTTCTCCTCTCCAAGATGGCAAGCAATCGATATAGGTTATGCATGTAGAATCATTTAAAACACATTTCCACATTAGTCATGTGGTGAAAGAAGAAACAGAACCAAAAAAACTCCAAATAAACTTGGTATGCTTGAAGCTGCAGCCAGACTCCTTTAGTGTTTTCCCTGGATGTGACAGCATTTGCCAGCATGAGTCTTTTTGGAATTGTCTTAAATCATCGTATTAAAGAGCTAAATTAGTCCCAGTTGATGATTCCTGGGTACAATGATCTCCTGGTTCTGCTCACTTCCCTCAGCATCAGCTCATGGAAGTCTTTCAAGGCTTTTCTGGAATCCACCTGCTTATTTTTCTAATAGAACAACACAATTACATTCAGATATCACAACTTGCTCGGCCATCCCATAATGGGCATCCCCTGGATTTCGAGTTCTTTGCCCTCACAATAAGAGCTGCTGAGATAAAATAATCTGAGAAGTTAGAAGGTGACAGAATGGGGGAAAGGTAAGGCAAAGCTTCTGGCAGAAGGTGGCCTGTGAGTTGTCTTGTAGAAAGCAAGGCAGGTACCTCTTGCCTCTCACCACCCACTCATTTCTCAGACCTTTATGGTGTTTTCCATTTTCTGAAACTGCTCTCAAATTCAATGACTTTTCCAATCTTCATCCTCCTTGATCTAGTTTAGGCTCTCATAACCTCTCACCTGGATTATTGTAAAAAGCATCCTAACTGGTTTCCCTGCCTCTGGTTATTCCCCACTAAAACCCATCTTTCACATTGTGCCAAAAGATCTTGGAAAGGCACAGGTCTGGGGGCTAATAAGTGTTTATTATTAAGTTGAACTTTTTTGTTGAGATCAAGGAAATCTAAAGCTAATGACTGTATTATTGCATACACACTAAATAATTTCATTAGAAAATGCCTGAATTTCTACACCATGTACCCACATTTAAAATACTGTTATATTGTATTCCTTTCAAACTAAAATTGACTTTTTCTTTTGGAAACAAGAACTTTGTAATGGTTATAATTTGCATAAGGTATGCATATATTACATGATTTACAAATAGTGAGAAACAGGTTTTCCTAGAGAACTAGAAAATGACATTTTAAGATGTTTGCTTCATAAATTCAATCATTCAGGTTGAACAGCTGTGCAAATTGAGAGACATCTCCATTCCAAATGTTCCCAGAGACTATTTGTGCCCTGCCTATGGAAGGGCCTTCCAAGCTTGTGTTGGTCTGATCAGGCGGTCAGACACCCTGACTCCATGTAGGGATGTCATTTTAGATCTCTTCAAGCATGAAGGTCAACAACCCATCTGAACACCTGATGTGTACCCAGCAGTGTACTAGGAACTTTGGGGAATATATAAAGTAGAAGGCACAGTCTCTGGACCGACCACACTGATCTATTTATTCAGCAGGAATGTAAGATTCAGGAATCAATTGGTGCAGTTAACTAATGCTTTCCCTCCTGCTCTCTTAAAAAAAGAATATGATCTGGGCTCAATTAGGTCAGTGGTTTCTAATAGGATTTTATTTATCCATCATTGGTGACAAGCAGCACATTATTTTCTCCAGCACTGGTTGGAGAGCGTGTCAGGCCAAATCAGGTGATTTGGTGAGGATGAAGAAATAAAAATTCATGTTTATGCTAACTAGCAATGTAGATAGGTAGGTAGGTGGAAAGATGTGGGTGTATATATATGTGTGTGCACATCTATACACACACAACTACATGTGTATAGTATGTATATGTAAATGTGTGTATCATCTCATTCAATCCCCACAAAAACTCTCTGAGGCAAGTAAGAGAAGTAGAGTGCAGGTCTGAAGTTGGGAAGACTCCTCTTCCTAAGTTCAAATCTGACCTCAGACGCTTCTTAGCTGTGTGATCTTGGGCAAGTCACTTAATCCTACTTGCCTCAGTTTCCTCATCTGTAAAATGAGCTGGAGAAGGAAAAGGCAAACCCCTACAGTGTCTGCCAAGAAAACCCCACATGGGCTCATGAAGAATCAGACATGACTGGACAACACAATGTGGAATGTTATCCCCGTTTTAAAAATGAAGAACCTGATTCTGAGAAGTGGCTTCAGCAGTAAATTAATTGCATACTAAGAATGGAATGCAGCAGCTCTCCTCCACCTCCAATGCTCTTTCATAGTGCAATAAAAAGCCTGATTGACTCCCAGCTCTGTGTGAACTTGGGCCAGTCACCTGTCTCAGTTTCCTGATGGGGCTGGTCTAGATCCCCTCTTTCTGTGATCCTTTGGGTTTAAATTTGAGCTCTATTATTTATAACTTGGGTGATTTGGAGCAAATTTTTCAGTTTAAGCTCAGCCTTCTGCAAAAGTTTTTTCCTGGTTCTACCCTTGTCACTTCCTTTTGAATTTACCTTCCAGTGACACTTTTAATATCTTGTGTGTATGTATTTGTTAGTATACCATGTCTTCCATTAGAATGTATCCCCAATACTTAGTACCATATGTGGCACATAATAAGCATTTTGAAAAATTAAATAAATGAATATCAACTAATAATCAATGCTGTTGATAATAATGTTAATTAAAAAATTTATAGTGATCAAATTAATAATAATTGAATAAAATGCAAGTTTATTGACTGACAATTTCCTTTCATTCATTTCAATTGTATCCAACTCTTCATAACCCCATTTTGGGATTTTCTCAGAATAGTTTGCCATTTTCTTCTTTAGCCCATTTTACAGATGAGTAAACTGAGGTAAACAGGATTAAGTGACTTGCCTAAGGTCACCTGTGAGTTATATTTGTATATTAAGAATTGATCTTTAATAAATATTGTTGAATGAATGAATGTAAAATTTAAAAATCAATCTTTATTAGGTACTTACTATGACAGGGACAAAGAATGATGCAGTATCTCAACTCAGTGATGGATTATTTTAGTTCAATTCAGTGTAACATTGAAGAGGAATGAGTACAAGGGAATTATGTGGTTCCCACATGTCACAGAATAGCTGCAGATGGATTCCCACCAAGAGACTCTAGATTTGGGCTTGTAGGGATACTGGACAGTGTTCCCATGAGTGAAGAATGATGAGAAGGCCCCCAGGGTATGACCCCATTTCCTAGGCTTGGCTTCAGTCCAAGGGTTTGAAGGGTTCTACTAAATTTAAATATAAATATGTGTGTTGTATGTATATGGAGAATGAGACAGAGAGAATATATGTATTACATTTATGTTTTATCATCTATTTATAATTTATATGTTATATATAAATAAAATCTAAATATCTAAATTATATATATCATAAAATATAGTTTATAAATATATGCTATATTTATGAGTTTATATATAATTTAAATATATAAATATTATTATAGATAATTTAAACACACACATATATAGAAACTCTCTCATTTTTGTTCTCCTGTTTGTAGCATACTAGTCTAGGAGTATAATTTCAATATAACTTCATTACATTTTCTGCTTTCAAATGGAGTCTATCTACCCTTCCTCCCTTAGTACCTCAGCTGTCTAAAGTAAAAATGTATTTCCTATTCCACTACAAAATCCCAACCTCCCCTTATTCTAGCCTGTGCCAGAATTAATCACACCAGACAAGACTTTAATGGCTGCTAAATTTTTTTATCTAAGAGGAGAAAGGGCAGTGAGTGATGGGTCATGGAGGGAGACCCATTCACTAGAAGCTCTCCCAGCTCCTTCTCACCAGAACAACTCTCCAGCCAACTCTCCTAATGGAGAAAAGGTGGCTGATGTCCAACTTATCCCAGTCTATGATTCTTTGGGTCTTATTAACAAAATTAGAATTACCTTAATGACATCTGGCTGGCCTTTGCAAAATCAACCTTTTTCAGAATTTGGTTTACACAAGAGAGACAGAGATGGAGAGAGCTATCTGCACCTAGAGAGAGAGGACTGTGGGACTGAGTGTGGACCACAATATAGCATTTTACCTTTTTTTGCTCTTGTTTGCTTGCATTTTGTTTTCTTTCTCATTTTTTCCATTTTGATCTGATTTTTCCTGTGCAGCAAGATAATTGTATAAATATGTATAGAAGAATTGCACATTTAACATATATTGGATTACTTGCTGCCTAGGGGAGAGGTGGGAGGAAGGGAGGGAGAAAAAAAATTGAAATACAAGGTTTTGCAACAGTGAATGTTGAAAACTATAAGCATATATTTTGAAAATAAAAAGCTCCACAAATTAGAGGAACATAGAATAGTTTACCTCTCAGACCTGTGGAGATGGAATAAATTTCTGTCCAAAGAAGATCTGGAACTCTTAATTGAAAACCAGATAGATAATTTTGATTATATTAAGTTAAAAAGTTTCTGTACAAATAAAACTAATGCAGACAAGATTAGGAGGGAGGCAATAAATTGGGAAATCATTTTTACATTTAAGGGTTCTGACAAAGGCCTCATTTCTAAAATATATAGAGAATTGACTCAAATTTATAAGAATTCAAGCTGCTCTCCAATCAATAAATGGTCAAAGGATATGAACAGACAATTTTCAGATGATGAAATTAAAACTATTTCTAGTCATGTGAAAAGGTGCTCCAAATCACTAATGATCAGAGAAATGCAAATTAAGACAACTCTGAGGTACCACTACATACCTGTCAGATTGGCTAAAATGACAGGAAAAGATAATGATGAATGCTGGAGGGGATGTGGGAAAACTGGGACACTGATACATTGTTGGTGGTACTGTGAACAGATCCAACCATTCTGGAGAGCAATTTGGAGCTATGCTCAAAAAGTTATCAAACTGTGCATACCCTTTGACCCAGCAGTGTTTCTACTGGGCCTATATCCCAAAGAGATCTTAGAGAAGGGAAAGGGACCCACATGTGCAAGAATGTTTGTGGCAGCTCTTTTTGTGGTGGCTAGAAACTGGAAACTGAATGGATGCCCATCAATTGGAGAGTGGCTGAATAAATTATGGTATATGAATGTTATGGAATACTATTGTTCTGTAAGAAATGACCAACAGGAGGATTTCAGAGAGGCCTGGAGAGACTTGCATGAACTGATGCTGAGTGAAATGAGCAGAACCAGGAGATCATTATACACAGCAACAACAAGACTATATGACGATCAATTCTGATGGACATGGCTCTCTTCAACAATGAGATGATTCAAACCAGTTCCAGTTGTTCAGTGATGAAGAAAGCCACATACACCCAGAGAGAGGCCTGTGGGATCTGAGGGTGGACCACAACATAGCATTTTCATGCTCTCTATTGATGTTTACTTACATTATGTTTTCCTTCTCATATTTTTTTTCTTATAGATCCAGCAAGATAACTATAAATATGTATACACATATTCGATTTGTCAAGTATTCTAACATAATTAACATGTATTAGATTACCTGCCATCTAGGGGAGTGAGTGGGGAAAAAGGGGAAGGGAAATGGGACACAAGGTTTTGCAAGGGTCAATGTTGAAAAATTATCCATGCCTAGATTATGAAAATAAAAAGCTTAATTAATAATTTTTTAAAAGGAGGGAGTTAAGGATTCTAGAGACTGGAAGGGGAAGAGTCCAAAGAGGTGATCGGCACCGTTTGTGGGCTCTCCAGTATGGAAAACACAGACCGAGAATTCCTTTCCCGTTGTAATAGGGGAAAGATTGCAGGATCCCACCCCGGAAGAGAATAATGGATTCACCACGGTTATCAATTCTCTCTGGGTCGCCACTTCACTATGTCCCCGTTAGGAGAGAGTTTGGGAGAGAATCGGGCAGAAGGTCAGTGGGAAAGTTTGTGAGGGATGGGGAAGTCCTCAGGGAAAGGCTGAAAGCGGTTAACAACCCAATTAATTAGGCTGTGAGGTGGAGAATGATTAACCCAATCCCAAGACTCCTAACTTTGACCCGGAGCCTCAAGTTTCTGGCCGGGATCCGGTTTTAGGTGCGGCCTTGCCGTAGCCCTGGGCCCTTCCAGCCCCAGGACAGCGGGAGAGATAACACCTTGGGAACTGGGCGGGCCCGACCTGAAACTAGGGCCCAGCCCCTTTGGGGAAGGTGAGATTGCCTGGGAAAGCGGCTCCCAACCCGGAGCCCCGAGGAGGAGGGGAAGGAAAGCGGGCGCGGGGGTGGAGGCTGCAAGCTCGCGCCTGCTGCTGGGCCTATTGAAGTGATAATGAGGCAGAGGGCTTGCCCCCAGGCGGGGCCTTTGCTGGGGGCCCGGGTTCCGGCTCGTGGGGGAGGGGTGGGATGGAATGCCTCCCAGTCCGCTCCTTCGGGAGTGGGGAGGAAAGGATGGGCGAAAGGGCCGGAGAAGGTGGGCCGGAGGAACTGGAACCGTCGGTTTGAGGTCCCAGGTGAGGAGATCCCAGTCCTGAGAAAGAATCCTCGTTCCCGGGCCCCTCCCAACCCCACCTGCCCCGCGTGCACTTTCCCCGTGTTGCTCCTGGGGACTGGGGTGGAGAAACTGGAACACGAGGGGAGCCCAAATATTATGTCCTGCAGCCTCCGGGAACCGCTTCGCAGCTTCCCATCTTGGGGATTCGGGGCCGTTTTCTTTCTTTTTTTTACAGCTTTTTATTTTCAAAGCATATGCATGGATAATTTTTCAACATTAGCCCTTGCAAAACCTTGTGTTCCAATTCCCTTCCCCCTCTTCCCCAACCCCTCCCCTAGATGGCAGGTAATCCAATATAGGTGAAACATGGTGGAAAAATAGGCTAAATCCAATATAGGCATACATATTTATACAGTTATCTTGCTGCACAAGAAAAATCAGATCAAAAAGGAAAAAAATGATAAAAAATAAAATTCAAGCAAACAACAACCAAAAGAGTGGAAATGCTATGTTGTGGTCCACCCTCAGTTCCCACAGTCTTCTCTGGGTGTAGATGGCTCTCATTGTCACAAGATTATTGGAACTGGCCTGAATCATCTCGTTATTGAAAAGAGCCATGTCCATCAGAATTGATCATCATGTAATACTGTTGTTGCTGTGTATGATGATCTCCTGGTTCTGCTCATTTCACTCAGCATCAGTTCATGCAAGTCCCTCCAGGCCTCTCTGAAGTCATCCTGCTGGTCGTTTCTTACAGAACAATAATATTCCATAACATTCATATACCATAATTTATTCAGCCATTCCCCAATTGAAGGGCATCCATTCAGTTTCCAGTTTCTAGCCACTACAAAAAGGGTTGCCACAGACATTCTTGCCCATGTGGGGCCCTTTCTCAGGAATATTTTCTTAACCAGCTTTAAAGGGATCTGGAAACTGGCTTCCCCCAAACCTCCTAGCCATAGTCCCCTCTACCGTCTTGTTGAGGTTGGGAAGGGATCCAGAAGGTTGGGGTTGGCAGACCAGTGGTGTCATGAGGGCTTTGCAGGCTTGAACCCATATCCAAGTCAATGGGCAAAGTTTATCATAATTGTATCCAATTGAAGCGGGCTAAAGTCCAGAAGAATTTAACAAAGCACTTAGAGCAAGGAGACTCCTTTGTCCAGTTCTTCATGTCATTGATGCAATAATTTTATGGCCTAGAGGTAGAACTGAGGAGTGGTCTCAGGAATCTGGTTATCACTGACCAGCAGACCCTAGGATTGTCCTAAAGCCAGGAGACTTTAGAATCGTTGACCAAGAAATTGTTAGAACAACAGCATCCTAAGGTTAGAGAGTCTCAAGATCACTAATATGTGTTCACTGAAGTTTAAGGGAAGAAATACTATTACATTCCTAGGCTAGAAGACTTTTACAATCCTTGACAGATTGCCAGAACAATAGTACTCCAAGGTTGGGAGGAAAAGGACCTGAGGGTCACAGATTCCAAAGCCAGAAAACTTTAGAATAACTGATGGATTGTTGGGACAGAAGCCCCCTAAAGTCAGGGGACCTTAAAATTATTGTTATATTTCCCCTAGTACCGCATCAGTCTTTAACCCCAACTTCCACCCTGACAGCCCTTTGATTAGCTGCTTAGAGGAAATTGCCATTTTTCAAAGCATTTTTTTCATACGCAGTCTCATTGGAGACCTAAAACTACAGCTGCGCCCAGGAGGCATGCAAGTCTGACCCCTGGGTTTTAATTTTGGCTCTGGATGAGTCAAAAGGATAATGGACAAACCTTCAGCGTAAGTTTTCTCATATATAAAAACATATCTTCTCATAGGGCTTTAGGCCACATGGACTATTGAAAAAGATGATGTAGCTGCTCCCTGGGACAAGTGCCCAATTATCTGTTCCCATGGGTGAAAGGGAAAAATGAAGTTATGTGTAGGATAATCCTCATAAATTAGTACTAAAGGTATTACTGGAAAAGTAACTTGACTTTGTAGAGTTCCACTCTTCAGATGTAGAATGCAGCCTCTCTTAGGTCAGGTCTGCTGCATTGCTCCCTCAGGCTTCCAGGGTACACTGAGGAATCTTTTCTTACCAGTCATGTTCCCCCATTATTACTGCTTACATGTAATCACATTCTCTTTGGTACTTTCCACAGGAAGAGACACTATCTCAGCAGTCTTGAATGCCCCACAGTCCCATTATACAGGTAGGATGGATTCTTATGGAGTCTTCAACCCCCCCCAAAAAAAGCTTCATGTTATAGAGCTTGCCTATTGACATGTTTGTTTCTTACAGAAGGGGGTACAGCTTCTAAGGGAAATATAGTGGTGATCCTGAGGTCCCCTGACCTTAGAATGCTATTGTTCCAACAATCTGTCTGTCAGTGATTCTGAAGGCTTCTGGCCTTAGGATGGTCCTGCAGACTTTGCTGACTGTCAGTGATAACCAAGTTCCCCAGAGACAAGAGTGAAGGAACGCTTCTCAGTTCTACTTCTGGATCATAAAATTAGCATATTAGTGACTTAGAGAACTGGATCTTTTCCTATAAATTTGTCTTCTTGCTCCTGGTTCTTTGCTTAATCTTCTTGGAACTTAGCCCTCTTCAATTGGACTACAGTTAGAATAAACTTTGCCCCTTGACTTGGAGATGGGTTCAAACCTGCAGATTCTTTTGAGACAACTCGAGACACTGATCTATGACCCCAACTTTTTAGGGTTTCCTTCTGAACCTCAACATTTCTGCTGAGTTCAAATCCATTTAGAATAAATATTTTTAAATAATTCCATAAAGTTATATTTTTATCTTTCTTGTTGGTGTGGAAGTGACTTTGGTTTTCAAGAACTTTGTTGGTAAAAAACATAATTTTGAATATGGTAAGTTTTCCAAGGACTCGATAATAATAAGGCCTACTTGATGAATGATTGAATGAAAAAGCATTTATTAAATTTTTACTATGTACATTTACTATGCATGGAGCACTGTGTTAAGTTCTTGGGATACAAAGATAAAGTGGAAAGTTTTTGCCCTCATAGAGTTTACATTCTAATAGAGAGAAATACAAGTGATGCTCAGGGAGGTGCATCTTGGTCTGGAAAGTTAGAGAGATAGTGAGTGGGACCACAGGCTATTAGACTGGCATATTCTTTCCAGAAATAATGGAAGTGTTGGTTTGATTATGGTTCCAAGATTGGATAAGGGGTGAGGGAGAAGAGATATAGGGCAAGCATGGAGCAGCAAGGTAATTGGTGATGGGAAAATAAAGTGAAGTGTGCTCAGGCCATGTGATACTGTGTGCCATGTGAAGTATAATAAAGCTTTTATCTTGTTCCACAAATGCTTCAGAAAACTCATAAGGAACTCATAGTTGTCCATAAACAATTCTTCTTCCTTTTTCTAAGTAGTACCTTTCTTTCCCCTCATATAACCTCCCAGATTCACAGTGCCATCTTGTAGTTTAGATTGAAGGAAAATTAACTTGGGATTGCTTAGAAAAGCAACCTTCTTTTCAATTAACTTCAATTAACTCATGGGGATGCCAGAAGATAAAGGCTGAGTTATTGGCTTTTCCATGTTCCCCCTCCTGATTTAGTCACAGGGCTGTGAGCAGAATGGCCAATATTCCAGCCAATCCCATTTTAACCTCAGGTAAAATTATAGGATACCTGTAATTATGATAGGAGAATCTATGCACTGTATTACTAGTGCCACTTGTGAAACTTCTGGAGAAAAGGGTTAAACCACAGGAGAATGGAAGAAGTTGCCTCTACTCTAGGAAAAACTAAGACTTTGATGGCCTGGTGAAGAAAGTGGCACATGTACCCAGGAAAGCTTAGCTGCCATACAAACACCCGCCCCATCACTGCTTCAGGGTCTCCATCCAGAAGGCAAAGAAGATACAGACCTGATGCTGGAGAAATCTGGCTGTTCCATCCCTCTGTATGCTTCTGGCCGTCCTCTTGAGCCAGCCCAGAAAGGGGACAGAGGTGACTGGAATCACCAAGATAGCAAGGGTCCGTGCAGGGGGCAGATTCAGTCATGATGCTCCTACTTTAAAAAGAAAAAAGTAAACTGCAGTGTAAGGTCCATAGTAATAGTCCCTCCTATGGGAAAAGTAGATTCTGGGGATAAAAATGACAAAAACAAACATTCCCTGCTCCCAAGGAGTTTACTTTCCATTTGGGAAGAAGAACATGGGAGGGGAAAAGGAGGAATAGAATGTGCTCTTCTAGTTGTTCCTCTCTCTCGTTTTCCTTATCCTAAATAAATCCAGTCCCTGGGACTTTTCCCAGGCCCATGTTATGTAAGATTAGCCAAAGGCAAGCAAAACCCAGTTCTCCTTATTTTTACTTTCTCCACTCTCTCAGCTGTGGTCCCCCTGAAGGAGAAGGCCCTCGAGGTGTGTCATCCCTTACCCCCAGTAAATGCCCACATAAATGCCTCGGTTGACTTGGAGACACTTTAACCTGAATGCTTGCCACCCCACATCCCAGCACCCCAGCATCTTTAGCATACCCAAGACTTCCTCCCTGCCTCTTCCCCTCCCTCCCTTCTTTCCTTCTTTCCTTCCTTTATGTTTACTTAAGATTCTTTGTGTCTATGTGAGTGAATTCTTTTCATCTCCACTTTTTTTGCCCTTTGAAGCCATTACAGATCTGAACACCTCTTCTCTGATCTTCATGAATAATTTGGGACCTTAATCTCCAACCACTGTGATCTATAATCTGTTTTGTTCTTAGTGAGGAGTGGAGGTTGTTGCCAGCTCACATTCCCTCCAGGCCAGAGAATAAATTTACTGAGCTCATTGTATGCTACTCAGCACAAGCATGGCTTATTCATTAGCACTGGATGTCTTGCTGTAAACATTCCTGTAGTCTGTGCTTCTGTTCCACTCTGAAGACCTTATAAAACTTCCTCCCAGAATAGATAATAAGGAATAGTGTAAGAGCAGCTCGAGTAACCCAAACTAGTAAAGGAAGATTTGGGACAACAGTTAATTCGGGACCAACTCTTGTTAGGACCAAAAATGTATTCTGAGAAGATGATAAATGGATTTCTGAATGTCTAGGACATCAAGTGGCTGATGGAAACCAAGAAAGAAAGGAAAGGGAGACCCAGAGAAAGGGAGCAAGAGTTTGATCAACTATGAAAGGCCATATTCTGAGATGTATGCAGAGTGATTAATTTTGTATTAGGTGGCAAAAGCAGTTCCACTTTCCCATCCCGCTTTCTTGTTTAGTCCTCTCCCATCTTGCCATCAGCTTAGAGCCATTGGGGGCAGATAATGACCCAGATATGTATGATCTACCTTAAGACACTCATCATAGGGTGAGAATTTCCATTTGAACATTTTAAGGTATCAGAGCTTTACTCCTCCGCCCAGGAAACCCAAAGCCTGAGGCAATAAGGACGTGTTAAATTAATTTTAAAAGATGTCACTAGATTCTGTCCCTTTTTGAAAAGGAAAAAAAAAAATTTCCAAGGTGGAATTAAAACTCTTGATTAAATTGGAAAGGGAATCTCACCATTCCCAGGTTAAGACTAACAATGGTCCTGATGGGCCCTTAAAAGGCTGAGAGCTCACTACCATTTCCATCAGTATCAGATACTGAGAAGGAATTGCTCTGCATCTCTTGGGGAGGGAAGGAAGAGATTTTTCTGTCCTTCCTGCATATAGGACATGGTAGAGTGACTGAGTCAGGAGAAGACATTCCATACAGCAGTTCAAGAAAGTTTGAGGCACAATGGAGCAATAATTCAGTTTGAAGCAGACAGACTCTTTATGGCAATGACTCAAAGGAGAAAGCCCCTTCAAAGAGCACGACCTAGGCAGCAAAAAGGGAATCAACTGTGAATTCTAGGGAAAATTCCACTGGCAACCAAGGCTCAAGGGGTGGTGAGAACACAACTGTGGGAGAATACAACAATCCCACCAAGCTGTGGTATTAACGGGGAAGGAACACAAGGACTCCACAAGAGGACAAAAAGACATCAGTGTCAAATCTTTCTTAACATGATGGTTAGTTTTGATGAAATTTCCATCCCTGCCTCCTTCTTTTTATCCTTTGTTTTAAGGGATAACTCTCTGAGATGGGAAAAAGGGCAGAATATATTTTGAAATGCAGGTGACATTTTTTTAATAGCAATGAAATTTTATTTATAAAAAAAGAAAAAAATTAGTATTTATGGGGGAGAGGGGAGAGGAAGAGAATGGGGCTTCTTTCAGGATCAGAGTCCCTCTAAACCTCTCCCTATTTTGCCAACAGATCATTATTGAGTGTCAGGTAAAGGGGGAATTTCATGGAATTGTGACGGTTAATGGAGAGAACCACACAAGACATATTTTCTCCGGATGTCTGAGAATATGTTTGGGACCCTAGTTTGCTAGAGAAGTTTGCAACTTTCCAATTTCCACTTGTGTTCCTCCCCTCATTCATGAACTAATTTATGAGAAAGGAGCTGGGAAGGGAGACACAGCAATCTCACTTTTCTGTTTCTGACAGTGGTGCAGTTACTAGGACATCCCACCTCAGTCCTGAGTCTGGCCCTGCCCAAGGAGAGCAAATAGGAGAGGGAGCTTTGAATGCCTTCTCCCAGCTCCATTCCAGCCATTATCAGAATCCACTGGCTTAATGGGAGGCCAGGTCCTGTAGCAATAGCTCCTTCTGCAATTGTCCCCTCAGGATGCAACAAAAAGACCACTGGAGCTCAAGCACAAGTGAGGTTCAAACCCCAGCTTTGTTGCTGATGACCAGCATGGCCTTGGCCAAGTCACTTAACGGTGTCTCCAGCTCTAAAACAAAAGAGATTAGAAGAGATAACTCTGAAATTTCTTCAAGCTCTAAATTGATGATTCTACCTAGCGAGATTGTGAAAGGGCCATTTCAATGTCCTTAAAAAAATAATAATTATTGGTAGCACTCAGCTAAGCTTCAGCATGGGTTACTGCTTCCTTTTCTCCTTCCACTTTTCCTCCTCTCTTTGTTATGCCCTAGGATTTTCCATGGCATTCATGGGAATTACTTCACTCAAATGGTGACACTTAAGACTAGAGATTGCTGACACACAGGATAGATTAGATTGAGTGTTCTTTGGTCAGAAATTGCCTGACCTGGCCTTCATTGCCTTTTAAGGAAAATTGTTGGGATTCAAAAAATGAGCCTATTTATTAATCATCTTCCATCTTTTTATTCCTGGCATAATACCTGGCACACAGTAGGTGCCTAATGTTTGCTGATGTGTTAATGTTATTTTCCACACTCCAGGAGACCACATCTCAATTCTTCCACTTGAAACAAAACAAACAAGTACACATACACACACACACACACACACACACACACACAAATATATCAGATTGCTTGCTGTCTTGAGGATGAAGGAAGAAAAACTTGGACTGCAAAAATCTTACAGAATTGAATGTTGAAGCTATTTTTACATGTATTTGGGGAAATAAATTGCTATTGAAAAATTTTTTAAATGACTTTGAGTGACTAAGTCATTTTAACTACAATTATTATAAATTAAAAAATAAAGGATATATGAAGAAAAGCCCTATCTGCATCCATGCTAATTTTGTTGTACATTTGGAGGAAATAGCAAGTTGTACACGGCAGATTTCCAGTTTCATGTGTAATCATTTTTTTATTGTACTGTTATGGAAGTGCTTGTTTTGTTCAATGAATTGAAAGCAAAAGAAATGAAAAATAAATAAAAAGGGGAAAAAGGTAGAGATGCATACATATAGAATACATGTGTGGCCAAGGCAACAGAACTCCTGGTATCACAGAGCCTAGAAGTTCTATTTCTCTTCATAGAGAGAGTTCTCATGCAGAAACTGTACTGGGAAGTTGCTTAGTTGGATCCCTAGGTCTAATCCTTTCCCTAGTTCCACTCATGATTTTCATGATCAAATGTCTAGCGTCTACAGCCTGTCTTTTCTTCCCTATGAGAGGAAATAGGACAGGGTGCTTTGAATGCCTTATACCACCTGTCTAGATTGAGCTGGCTACTCCATAGAAGTCATTTTCAAAATCCACTTGCTTAATGGGAGCCCAGATCCTATTGGAAAGACCCTATAAAATTCGAATCTGCTTCCTTCCTCAGGAACTGCTTTTCAGCATGGTATCTATCTAGAGTCTGTTCTCTCTCACTAAATGAAGACTCAAACTACTGAATGGAGTATGTCCTGCTCTGCTCCTAAATCCATGTCTGATGGAAATGGAGAGGAAGGAGGGGGGTAGAAGGAAGATAAAGAGAACTATCTATCCTGCCCTCCACAGTGCCCTTTGGACAATCAAATATGCCCCAAAGCTCAGGCCTTGAACACAAGAATCTTATTAAAAATTAGTATTTTGCTCCAAATACGTGTAAAAATAGCATTCATTTTCATAAGACTTTGTTTTCCAAATTTTTCTCTCTCCCTCCCTTACCTCCCCCTTCCCAAGTTAGCAAAAATTAATTAATTAATTAATTAATGAGTTCTACATTTATAATCAATTTTTAACCTATTTCCATATGAATCATGTTGGGAAAGAAAAATTAGAACAAAAGGGGAAAACCATGAGAAAACAACACAGTGAAAATAGTACTTTAAATCCATATTCAACTATCTTTGAATGCATTTTGAAAAATAAAAAGCTACGATTTAAAAAGTTTACTGGTAATTCCTTCTTTAAAAAAATAAAAAGAATTAAAAACATGCTACACTCTGCTGAGAACTCACCAAGCGGGTTTCCTCTCTGGGGCTATGATTTTCTATCTTTCTACCTGCCTCCACACACCCACAAATGGGAAGGAAAAAAAGCAAAGGCAAGATTCAACCATTACCTGGGTGAAACTACCTGAGGCTAGACAGCAACTTCTGCCACAAAACCCAGCCAGCCAGTTGTAAACTAAAGTGAATCTGGCTCTGCCGAGCCCTGGGCCGGGAGGAGGAGGGTCTGGGTCTTCTGATATCTCTGATATAGGGCGGCCCTTCACAAGGTAGAGTCACCATTGCAGCTTGCAGGGGAGGCCTGTGCCATTGCCTCCCTCCTAACCCCAAGGGCCCGGCCTACTTTGAGCAGGTTTACTTCTTGAGGCCATTGTTCCCCACAAGGTAGAACCCGAGGATATAATTGATAAGTCTGACTTTGCCTTAGGAGCTCCCTAACCAAGGAGGGCCTCCTCCAGTCACCCTCATCTGTATCAGGCCTCCCTGAAATCATCGGGCCTGGAGAGACTTGCATGAACTGATGCTGAGTGAAACGAGCAGAACCAGGAGATCATTGCACATTGCAACAACAAGACTACATGATGATCAATTCTGATGGACATGGCTCTCTTCAACAATGAATTGTCTCAAACCAGTTCCAATTGTTCACTGAAGAAAACCATATACACCCAGAGAGAGGGGTGTGAAATGTGGACCACACCGTAACATTTTCATGCCTTCTATTGATATTTACTTGTATTGTGTTTCTTTTGTCTGATTTTTTGTTCATTTAGATACGATTTTTCTTGCACAAAAATGATGTGTGGTCCGCTTGTGGCTGTGTCCAAAATGAGGGTCTTGGATTGGAGCTCCCCAATGGCAGAAGGAGGATGCTCTGGGATAAAGTCTATAGCACAAAAACCAGGGCACTGCAGGGATTCCATGAGCTCCAGGGCAAAGTCCAGAGTCAGAAGTACAGCCAGGAAGGGAATGTAGCTCTAGAGTTTCTGTCCCCGAAGCGTGGTTTATTTTCTGATGTTTTACCTTCAGTTTCCACATTCCCAATTGGTGTGAATTTTCAGATAACTTTAGGAACATGTATTTTTTATACTACTTCAAAGGGGTGGATTTTCTACCCTGGGCCAGCTCAGGATGAAGCTGCCTCATCTAGCTGAGCCAGCAGCACACTTCCTAATGACTCTTGTAAGGGTTCCTAATTTGTTTTCCATTTCCCTCCCCAAAAGCTGGTCCAGGATATGCAAATCAGTGATGTGTATAAGGGACAGTGTGGATCCCAGGTCAGGCTGCCGACCTGGACAAGAAGAGCCTTCATCAGGGAGAAAAGTTTGCAGTTCCCACTGCAGTGCTGACCCAGCAATTCCTACCCTATTTTAATATTTACAGAGAAACCTTATGAATCATAGCAACTCACATTTAATGTAGTGATATCCTGAAAACAACCCTGAGGTATGGAGTACAGAAATATGATCCCCATTTTGCAAATTAGGAAACTAACTTGGACGCAGACCTAATAATTTTTCCATTTGTCCAGGAAAGCTTCCCTAAGCATCATTGGATGGAAACATAATTAACACAATTATTTGCTGCCAGCTGATTGGTTTCACCTTGACCGTCATCTCATTTCTCCAGTGGCACACACACAGCCCCTCTCCTGCCTTGCCCCCAATCTCCCACTCGCTACCCTCTAAGCTCATCACCCCAAAACTCACGATCATGGAGATTATTTCAGTTCTGGTACTCTTGAGTAGTTTCTGGCCCTCTGATTGGACGGCTGAAGGGAGGAGTAAAAATTCACAATCCCACTAATCTCTTCCTTTGCCACAGTTGCTCTGTGGCAAAACATGACTCCACCATTATTATCACGCCATATCACCCTTTGGCTGCTGTCTTCTCCCATTGGATTATGAGCTCCTTAAGAAACAGGAACTTTTTCTTTATTATTTTTATTTCTAGAACTTGGCACATAGTAAGTGTTCAATAAGGAAAAGGTGGAGGAGGAGGAATCTAATAACTTTGGTTGAAGCTTCATTTACTTCCTAGATTGCCTCATTTGTAGGGACCAGGCAGGTATAGCAGCCAGTGGGGACATAGTCTAGCTCAGTGACTGGGGCTGGAGTCAGAAGACTCATCTTCACAGGCTCCAATGTGGCTTCTTATTAACCATGTGATCCTGGACAAGTCACTTAACCTGTTTGATTCAGTTCTGTGAAACGAGGAAGAGAAGGAAATGGCAAACTAGTATCTCTGCCAAGTAAAAGAGTTGGCCACAATTGAAATAACTGGGGGCTGGTTGGCAAGGAAATGCTTAGGGACATTAAGCAGAAAGAAATTAGCAAAATGAGAAGATTTAAGATGGCATTTGGCTTGGCATTGCATAGTAGGATCTTGTCAAGCATTTATGGAACCTACTGGCCCATGGACATTTTATCTTGGACTTTCGTACCCATGATACGATGTTGTACTTCCTCTACAATACCTACTACTGTGCTCTGCACACAGTAAGTGTGAAGAGCATGTTTCATGAGCCAATTAGTGAGAAGTATGTCCTAGAATGCATTAGCTCTTAGTAAACAGAATACTAGACTTGGAGTCAGTTAACATGACTTAGAATTCCTTCAAATATTTACTGAGGTATAAGATTGTAAACAAATCACTTAGCTTTTCAGAGCCTCGTTTTTTTTTTTTTATCAGTAAAATGGGAATAATACCTCATAGGGTTATTGAAAGAGGAGCTCTATTACATATGTAAGTGTGAGTTGTGATTTTTCTGGTTAGTGTTGGGGTACTCAGATGTGGAAAGATACTGAAAGAAATCAGTAACTTATCACTAACTTATAACTTCATGGAGTTGGCAAGGGTTATTATTTCTCCCAAAGCACAAAACTTTAATTTGTATCAGAAAAAGAATGCTGAATTTTTATTTTCCTGACTCCAAGGTCAATCCTTTATCTACTACCTGTTGCTGATAGAATAATTCTATTGTGTGATACCTTCATTTATTCATTTAGCAAATGTGTTTGGCAACAAAAAATTATATGCTCCTCACAACAAATTTTTGGCTCATTTTATTAAAAAATTAAGTATTTTGTAACAAAAATTCTTAAACATGCAATAAGTATAACATCCACAGATATTTTTAAAAATGTATAATGGCTTTTTATTTTTCAAAATAAGTGCAAAAAATACATCTTCAACATTAACCCTTGCAAAATCCTGTGTTTGATCTTTTTCTCCCTCCCTCCTCACCTTCCCCCTCTCCTAGACAGCAAGTAATCCACTATAGGTTAAACATGTGCACTTCTTCTAAACATATTTCCACATATATCATGCTGTGCAAGAAAAATCAGATCAAAAAGAGAAAAAAAAAAGAGGGAAAAAAAAAGCAAACAACAACAAAAAAAAACCTTGAAAATACTATGTTGTAGTCCACACTCAGACAGGTGTGTAGTGGTATCTCTTTATATGCACAAATATTGATTAAACAATTTATAATTTTCATATTTAAAACACATAATAATAATAATGGGTAGGCTTGTCTCTCAATTGACTGACAAGTATTTATTAAATGCTTAATATATGCCAAGAACTTTATATTTCATTTGATCTTCACAACAACCCTGCGAAGTAGGTACTATTATTTCCCCCATTTTAACAGTTGAGGAAATTGAGGCAAATGACATGATTCACCCAGGATCACACAACTCACATGTCTGCGACTGGATTTAAATTTCGCTCTTCCTGACTCCAAGTCCACTTAATTGCAAGATGAGACGTACACTTTTGGATATGGACAATGTGGGAATGTTTTTTTGTTTACACATGCATATTTGTTATAAGGTTTTTGTTTTTCTTTTGGGGGTAGGGAGGGCAGAGAAAGCAAATTTTTGTTCATTGAAAAATTAAATTAAAAGTCTGTATGTAGTTCCTTACTCATACCCCTTAGTATGTGTGACTATGAAGCATGTAATTCACCCAACTTGCATAAGGGTCATTTTTTTTTAATTAATACTTTTTATTTGCAAAACATATGTATGGGTATAAGGGTCATTTTTTAACTTAATTGAGTTCTATCAGTTCAGAGTCCACCATAATGCTGCCATGACATCCTTTATTTAAGGCTGGTCCCTGATGGTCCATGCAGTTAGAAGCTAGAATAACTTGTTCTGGCTGGGAATCCCCAATGGCTAACGGGTCACACACTCTTATCTCTGCTTTCTGGCCCTCATGGGGAGGCCGCCACAGAGTCCAACTAGAGCAAGACTGTACACTCAAGGTACTAGTGGACCTTGAAGAGACTCCTGGGGCTCTCTGAGCTTCCTGGTCAGACATTTTATGAAGCATCCACTTCACTCCTTGCTCTGAGGAGAAACTTGACCCAAAAGGCGGATGAAAAGGCCGGACACTCCTGGAGTTGGAGGAAGCTGGAGGGCCTCCTGACTGAGAATCCCCATTGTTCTAACACTCATGGCCTGCTATTCACCTGCACAGAGAGAATACTTACTCAGCCCTCCTGGGCCTCCTGCCTCGGAAGACAGCCGCTGCTGTGGTTTCTTGCACTTCATTCTCGAAGAGGAACAATAAAGTCAGAATCACGTCTTGACTGGCAAGTAAATTGGGTTTAAGTGAGACAGAACTGGACAAAGTCATCAGCGCCCCTCCCCTCCAGAGGCATCAGGGTCTAGATGACTGACCATGGCGCCTGAGGCACTGGGAGATCTTCACCTTCATTTGTCTGAGGCAGTGTCCACTCAGTGACTAAAGAAAGGCCGGGCAAAAATTAAGACAAAAGATGGCCTACTTTGCTTTCAAAAAAGAATCAGTTTGGGAAAGGAAGACCCCTGAGTTCTGGCCAGAACAGAAACAATTTACCTTCTGAGCCACCAAAATCTAAACAATGAGGATAAATTTGCCATAGGGAAAATCCAAGGTTGGATCCCGACAGTACTAGTGAAATTAGAAGCTAGAATAACTTGTTCTGGTTAAGAATTCCCTATTTCTCTGGATTCTCATCATCCCTTCTGATGAAAAATCTGCCATAGAAGCAGTGTATAGCCTGACTGATGTGCTATCAGACCCAGACGATTCTTAGTCCTATTGAGTTAGTCTTTCTTCAATAGTAAGATGAGCCCCATCACTAAGAGAGTATTATGGAAAAGAGTAGATATGGAAAAGAGAATTTTTTTAGGACTAGATACCACCCATACTCCTTTACATTGAAATTTCGTGATGCTGTGATAATCAATAAAGTGTTTAAAAGAAACACATCAGTTATTAGAGCTCACTTCTAAGCAGATTATCTAAAAACCATAACTTAATGGCTCAAATATTTTTGTTTTCCATTGGACTCCACTTAGAATTAGTTGAGAATGCAATTACATTTTTAACCTAAAAATCATGCTAATAAAGTTTCTTAAAATTTGCTTTCTAGAAAAAATTTTTTTTTTTTTTAACAAAGAAAAGAAACCTTATTCTGGGGAATCAGTAGAATAGTCTAGATACACAAGACATAGTATCATCAAATGACCTTAGTAATCTAGTATTTAATACATCCAAAGACCCCAGCTTTTGGGACAAGAACTCACTAACAAAAATTGCTGAAAAGACTGGAAAATTGTATGGCAGAAACTAAGTTTAAATCAGCATACTACATTGCATACCAAGATAAGGTGCAAAATGAGTTCATGATTTATTATTTTTCCCAATTTTAAAACATTTTAATTTAAACTTTTGAGTTCCAAATTCTATCCCTTCCTTCCATTCCTTCCCCCCTTTCCTAAGATGATATATTCAATTATGTAAAATACTTCTATATTATACAGATACATTCACACCCATGTAGACATGCATCTAAAACAATTTGGCTGACATATACTGTAGATTTCTCCTTTGACTTAATTTTTAAATTTGACTTTATCTGAGATCAATGATTACTAGCTCCTTTTTTTTCCTATTAAATTCCACCCTGGATCCTTATGGTGTTTGAGTATGTCTACTTCCTATCCCAGTTAATTCTTCTACTTTAGTTCTACTCTTTAATTTGCCTTGCTATTACTTAACCTTCCCTTATCCACAGATCCCTCCCTTATCTGTTTTACCACCCTTTCCCTCTCCCTTTATTCCATTCCCATTAATCTACACACCTTATCCCACTCCCTTTAATACTCCCCTCCATACTCCATCTGATCTGTTCTATTTTTTCATTCTTTACAATTTGTTTTATTATTTCTTGATCTTTATAGGTTCATTGCTTCCCCTTGACCAATTCTAATTTTCAAAAAAAAATATTTTCTCCTTTAAAACTCTGGATCTCCTATTCTAGTTGGTTGACTTTCTTTTCAAAATCTTGTTTTTCTTGGGTAGTTGTTATTTTTTAAGAAAGTTTTTCCATCAGTGTCTCTCATTTGATTGAAGTCTTTTTTGAGTTCAATAAAGTCTTTCTGGGCAGGTAGCCCTTTGACATTACTCTTTGGGGCAGGGTCTCCTCTGAAGATGAATCTTGGTCTTCCCACTTCCCACAGTAAGTTTCTGTGGTTGAGTTCTTTCTTCTTTGCCTGGTCTTTTTTTTTTTTTTTTTTAATGAGAATTTATTAGTATAACCGCCTCTATTCCCAGGGTAGGGGATTTGGTGCCTCTAGTTTCCCTTCAGCTTTCCCCTCTGGCTTGGAACCCTAAATAAGTCCACCCTCCTACATACTGGCAGCCAGCAGCTTCCTTGCCCCATAGCCTCTACATCCACCCCTGTGGGATGCTGGTTCCTTCTGGTACAGGACAGTACAGCTGGGCCTAGGGTTCCTAATCAGTTGAAGTTCCCTCTATCTTGTTGGACTCAGACCCCCAACTCCCCATGCTGACCAGGAGGTGAAAGGTCCTGTGGTTCTAGCTATTACCTCCAAACCCAGCTAGCCCCAGAGTTCTCTGATTGCTGGGGGGTTTTTTTGTTTTGTTTTGTTTTTAAGTTTTTTATTTTCATAATGTATGCAGATTAACATTCACCCTTGCAAATCCATGTTCCAAATTTTTTTCTCCCTCTCTTCCCCCTCCCCCCTCCTTTAGACAGCAAGTAATCCAATACGTTAAATATGTGGAAAGAGGAGAAAAAAAATTAGAAAAAAAAAAAAAAGCAAGCAATCAACACCCAAAAAGGCAAGAATGCTATGTTGTGATCCACAGTCAGTATCCAGAATCCTCTCTCTGGATGCAGAGGCTCTCTTCATCACAAGGCCATTGGAACTGGCCTGAATCATGTTCACCTGACTGCTGTTTTTGCTGAGCCGGCCTAGTGCTTATATTTTATACCAGTTAAATCCTAGTCCAGGAATCTTTCTTCAGGTCTTCTTGGGCTGTTCTAGGAGGACCCGTTCTGTCCGCCTTGTTTTCTACTGGTCTATATTTACCCTGAAGCAAATTTTGTTTTGTTTGTGGGGAAAATTTGGAAAGTTTGGAATTTTCTGACCTATTCCACAGTCCTCCCTACCCCACTATTTCTTAGCTAGTGTCAAATTGTTTTATAAGTACTACTTTATAATGTAGTTTGAGATCTGGTCCAGCTAGACCACATTCTTTCACTTTTTTTTCAATGATTCACTTGATAGTCCTATATTTGGCATTTTTTAATAGGAATGGGTGCTGTATTTTGTCAAGGGCTTTTTCTATATTGAGATACTTATATTATTTGTTTTTTATTAATATGGCTGATCATGCTGATAGTTTTTCTGATATTGATCCAGCCTTGCATTTCTGACATAAATTCCATGTGGTCACAGTGTATTAACCTGGTGATAAATTTCTGTAATCTCTTAATATGGTACAAAAAAACTTTTGCATCAATATTCATTAGAGATTGGTCTATACATTTCTTTGTTTTGGCTCTTCCTCATTTAGTTATCAATTAATTTTTAATCTGTTTCCATTATTCATTATTGAATATAATTTTTATTGCATTATGATTCAAAAAGGATACATTTCTGCTTTCCTGCATTTGTGAGGTTTTTATGTTCTAATACATTATCAATTTTTGTATAGGTGCCTTGTACTGAAGAGAAAAAGTATGTTCCTTTCTATTCCCTTTCAATTTTCTCCAGAGTTCTGTATAACTTTCCCAGAATTTTATTCACCTCCTTTCCTGTTTATTTTCTGTTTAATTTTATCTAGTTCTGAGAGGGAAAAGATGAGGTCACCCACTATTATAATTTTATTATCTATTTTTTACTGTATTTCATTCAACTTCATAAGAGGGAAGTGAAAAACAAAGTCTGAAATTTTGGAACTCAAACATTTTTTTAAAATGACTGTCTTTACATGTAATTTGGGGAGAAATATTAAAATTTGTCTTAAAAAAGGTATCCTATCTCTTTTTGCAATTTTTCATCCTCAGAGAATAAAGGATGGTCCCTCTTTATCCTGATATAATAGAGGTAGAAACTTCTACTCACATCATGGAGCCTGGACTCAACCCGTCAGATGTATTTCAGATTGCTGGATGCCTTTCCCTAATATAGTTCCCTTTTTTTTTTAAATTATTTCAGAAGGTTGTTAGCAATGGCCACTGGATTCTTCTCTTCTTCAGTAGCCGAGTGGTGGGGGGAGAGAATACTTAAACAACAGAATGGCCTAGCACCAAGAGGAGGGGAGCCAACATTTGAGAAAGGCAATCCTTTTTACCCCTTGCTGAGATCACAGCCACCATCCTGGTGCAGGTTCTCATCTCCTCATACATATACTACAATTGCCCTCTGGTTGGTCTCCCTGACTGTTTCCTCCCAATCCAGTGCATCTACCATTTCATTTATTTATTTTAATATTTTAATTTATATTATATTCTTCATAAAGGGCAGAAAACTAATTTTTTAAAAGGCCAAAATTTCCTAAACTGAGTAAACATTATTTTTCCAAAAACCTTCATAGGATAGCAAAGGAAGCTTTGTTTCCCAGAGTTCTGAATCATTTATTGGACATATATTTTTATTTAACTTACCTTTAATTTCACTATGAGAGGCAATTTGGCAAAATGTAAATGATGTGTTTGCTTTTACTTTTTTTTCTTGGCTCTTCAGGCTTCCCCTTCTATCCCTTGTAATCCTATTCCCATTTTCTAAATTCACAGGAACTTCCTAAGAGTACTATTATTTATAGAATAAAATAAACCAGCATTAAGTTGGTCCTGCCTTGGATCCTAGTCAAGGAAGTTTCATTACTGAGAAATTTTATATTAAAACTTCTTTGTTTTGAACATCACCTTAGGAGGCAAGAACAAAGTCCAGCATGAGCACTGACCTAGAAGTCAGAAAAGCAGCAGCCTGTTCCTTCTTCTATCACTTTAGAAATGATTTCACTTTCAGGCCTCCTGTTTCCAAATCAAATCAAGATTTCTTTGGAGCACAAATGTGACATCTCTAGGGTACTTCCTGATCTTTGGTCTTGAGCCACCACAGCTTAATGGCCTGGCGATTGAGGACCCCAATGTAATGCCAGATACTGAGGGGATGGGAGGTGGGGAAATATTGCAAATGCAGTTCCAGGGAAGAGAAGTTTATAACTGTGAGGGGGTTTGGTTGTTTCCTTTTTATCTAGACCAGTGATTTCAGGAGCTTAGGGCAGATCAACAACTATTTGCAACTTAAAGCCCTAATTGCCGGAGGCACTGAGAGGATCCTAGGGACTTCCTCAGGGTCAAGGAAACCATGAAGTTATTTGGTCTTGATTTAGAGGCTGCCTTGTGCATCAATTAAGCACCTACTGTGTGCCTAGGACTATGCTACCTGCTAGCCCCAAAGTGAAAAATAAGAAAGCCTTCTTCCTCAAAGAACTTACAGCCTATCTATGGAGACATACACATTTGTAAGCATATGAAAAATAAAAGGTAGTGCGGGGAGACACTAGCAAATGGAAAGATTTAAAAGTTACAATTTGGCACTTGAGCTGAACTTTGTTTTCTTGGTTCCTTAGCTTCCCCTCTCTTGATAGTCCTCTCATTTTCTAACTTCACTGGAACTTCCTCAGAGTATTGTTTATAATGTATTCCCTCAATTTTTCCCTTTTATGAAACATGAGTGTGTGTTAGGTGAAGGAAGCGAGCATTTCTATTCCTTTTTGTAGGGAATATGGAATAACTGAAATAGACTCTCCTCCCCCATGCTTTCTCCAACAGTGCTAGGCTTCCAGGGCATTTTTCTGGCCTGATCAGAACCCTTACATATCGCTGGTACATGACTTTTGTTGGATTCATACAGAAGCAATAACTGGTCACCACAGGCCTGATACAAACACACTCAGATCCAAGGAAACATGTAAAAATAGTCCTCTAACAATATGACAGTAGGAACTACTCTACCTCAATCCATCTTCTCTAAAAGAGGGCCTGCATCCTACTGACATTTTTCACATAAGGTGTCTATAGCTGAAAAAAACAAAACTACCAATTAAGGAAAAAGTGAAAGCAGCATTCTAAATTTGGTTCCATCCCTTCAGTAAGTACGGTTTCCCAAAAGGGAACAAACCCCGTGGTGCTCCCCACAGGCCTCAAGAAGCACCTAAATTAACTTGTTTGGAGGGGGTTTACTTTTGCATGACATTAAGGTAGCCCCAGCTCTTTATTCATCTACATTTTTCCACCTATCACCAGCCAATTCACAAGCAGTCAAGCATCTAAATTATTCGTGGCCTATTCCCAAGATCCTTGTGCAAGGTTATGATGGAGGTAACTATGCAGCCATGCAAGCTTGCCAAGACTCCATGAAACTGACCTGATACTAGGCCATATTGCACCCCCATTCAGTGCAGGCCCAGATCAGTCTCCCCTTTCACACTTTGGCTTTGGGGCCATAGTTTACATTAAATCCTCCTCTGGCTGCAAAATATAGAGCAATACAATTGAGAAAATGAATCTTGTTTATTAATAAACTCAAATAGCTTTCTTCACAGAGATTCTTCTGAAATATCCAGTAGTTTTTATAGGCTTAAAGGCTCCTTTAAGAAGAATTATGTAAATATGAGCATAGCTTTTAACAAGCAACTTAATCAAACTATTAGCAAAAGTCTCTATCATTCAATCACCAAACATTTATTTAATAATATTATTGGGTAAATAGTTCTCTAATACATTAAAAATAACCACACCCCTATAATTTTTTTGATTCTTTTCAGATTTTAAAAAAAGATGTAGTAGTGGTTATCCTGTCATCTAGGGGAGGGGTAGGGGGTAGGGGGAAAAAATTTGTAACAGAAAGCTTTGTAAGGGTTAATGTTGAAGAATTACCCATACATATGTTTTGCAAATAAAAGTTTTAATTAAAAAAAAAAGATGTAAAGATGATAAATGCTGGGAAAACCACATATAATCTCTGGACTGGAAGGAAATGTATTTTAATTTAAAAAAAATTTTTGCTTTTTTTCTTGGAGCATAGTAAATCCCAAAATTTCATAAACAGAAAAGGTTCAGAAGTTGTAATTCAATATTTATTGAATGCCTAAGTGCAAGGCACCATGTTATAAAAAATTTTAACTGCCTCTCTTTGCTGAGAGCTTTTTTAAAAAAAACTTTTACTTACAGGTAAACACATGCATCCATATATAGCATATACATACACAACGCACACAAAAACATAACGCCTATAAAACCACCAAAACACAGCTATAAAAATGGAGATTCAATTAAGGCAATGATTACTATCTTCAGGTACTCCTTTACTCAAAACAGTAAAGTTTCACCTGTTCTTTTTATCAAGTATGGGCATGATACATCATATACCAAAGTTAAAGGCAGATTTTCACATTTGGAAACCATAAAACCCTCAGTTATGATCAAATAGAATGAATTTCAATTTGTTAATCAAATCAAAAAGTTCTAAAAACTGAAGGAATTAAAGTAGAAATACTTTTAAAGGAAGTGTCCCTCTTTTAAAGGAGATCTGAATCTTTCTCCTTATAATCACTACAATTTTTTCAAACAAATTAAAACAGTGCCAGCATAGCCCAGCCAGACTGTTACTATGTCACTCCATGGTGCAAATAGGAATTGAATTTGCCCTCTCCCCTCTAGGACAATTTTTAAAGCTAGCATTTCAGTTTGGTGTCCCCTCCCTTCCTTACAGTGGTTTATCTAGCTAAGATTCAGCAGTAGTCACTAATATGAATGTTAGTTTTAAGTCCTCCAGCATGAGCAATTTTTACTGAAATTTTTATGGCTTTCATAAGAGATAGTGGATAAATTTGTATACTGAGTAGCATAGTATAGTGGGAAGGGTACTACTACATTTAGAGTGAGGGAACTGGATTCAAATCCTATCTCTTAGGCAAATCATTTAAACTCTGGGTTTCAAGTTTCCTTGTCTATAAAATGGGAAGATGAGAATATTTAGAATATGTGGTCAGGGATAATCAACTGGAAAGAAAACAACTCTCTATTTGTAATTCCTACAAAACATACCAAATTGAACTTTTGCATAAAACTATACATTTTGGGCAGTAATAATCATGACAGCTAGCACTCTCTGGGTTTGCAAAGGACCTACCTAACATATTATCACACTTGGTGCTCAAGGGTTCCAAACCCCTAATGGCGCTGTCCTTGCTTTTCCCTGGACTTCAGAAATCTTGCTCTTCAGTTACTGTTGGCTCCTCCTAGACCTTTGGTCAGGGCCTGGGCCACTTGTCTGGGGAGGCTCCCACCCTAGCCCTGAAGCCTGGTGTATTCCCCTGCCAGATCTGTCCCTCTCCTCCCATTGCTAAGTTTTTCTACTTTGTGAAGGTGCTCCAGCTGGCTTGCCTTCATTTCCCTTCCAGACTTATTCCTGTTTTTTCTGGATTTCAAAACCAAAGCCCACCCTCACCCCACCCCGCTTCTGTCTTATTCCAGCTCCCAAAAACAACTCAAGGCCAGGGGCTATCCTTCTTTGCTTATATCCCTTGTGTGAGGACAGTATGGTACCTGGCATATAATAAGCATTTAAGTCTCCAAAAATGCTTGTTTTCTTTTTTTCCTTCCATCTTACAGATAAGGAAATGAAGGTTCACAGAGGTTAAGGGACTTACAGAGCATCCCTCGGAAGATGTCCGAGTCCGAATCCGGCCTCAGGCAGTCTTGACTCTTAAGACCAGTGCTCTATAAAATGTGCCACCATAATGGCCCAAGTAGGAATGAAAATCATCCAAAGTTGGGGAAAGTTATCAGAATTCCACATACCCTTTATTCAAACATCTTAATTTATTTCCTTAGACATTATTAGAAATACAGGACAATTTCTGGAGTACAACTCCTATATATTTTTACCTATTTTGAAATTTTAAAACTTCTAAATTCTAGCTCAATAATTATTAGTCGAAATATTTTCCTTTTCATCCTGAGGCAAGCTGAGGAGAGGCCTAAAAGCCATGACATGATGACTAGCTGAAGGAACTGGGGTTAGTTTGAGGAAGGGGTGTGTGTGTGTGTGTGTGTGTGTGTGTGTGTGAGTGAGGGAGAGGGAGGGGGAGAGAGAGATGATTGTGGTCTTTTATTTATTTAAAGGGGAAGAAGGAAAAGGAAGAAAAACTAGATTCATTTGCTTGAGCCCAGAGGGCACAACTAGCATTATAGATAAGACTTTACAAATAGACATTATGAGGACTTTAGCTCAACATGAATTATATATATATATATAATATATTTTAACAATTACAAGAATCCAAAAGTTTTAAAATTTTTTCCCATGGAGAATGTCCCATGGAACACTTATTTTAAAAAATTGTGTATACCATGTCAAGAAGAAACAGTGCTCTCTGCAATATCTACTTTCGTATACCCGTGTATTCCAAGGTATTGGTCTAAACGCCTCTCCAAAAAGCAGCTCAGAAAATTCAATTATTCTAACTCTTTCTACTCCATTCCCCTCAGCATCCCAGATAGGTGGCTTTAGGGCCTCTATTGAGATCATGACAAGCAGCACACCAAGTACCACAACATGTGTTAATAGGCTGACTGAGAACATCAATAACCACAATGATTTTCTTAGTCATAAAAGGACCAAAGCAGAAAGTTCTGTAGTATTCCATAGTTTCATACATCATAGGTATTTTCCCACTGTATTCCATCTAACTCATCGACGCAACCTCAGAAAAAATGCATGTTTACACTCTTTACTCTCCAAGGGATAATATTTGTCATAAAAGTCCAAGACGTATTCTTCAGTCTTGAATCCAAATTTTTGGTACAGCAGCATAGCGGAGTTGCTTGCCGAGACGTGAAGAGTTACATCCTTGCCCATGCAGGTCTGCCAAAAGACAGGGGGGAAAACAACACAAAAATGAAAAAGCCTTTAGGGAAAATGAGTAGGTTAAGAAACTCTTTTAAGTGTAGGTATTTAAGTAGCTGTGAAACGTGAGAAACCAGAGACCTGAAACTGAGACATTACAACACATAGCAACAGCTGGAAGGAGAATGGAATGTTGCTGCTTATGCAAACATTCACAGGACTCAGTTACCCTGCAGGGTTTGGGCTGAGTTGATTTATTTCCCCAGAAAGGAGAGCCCAAGAGTGATAGTCAACTTTACAATCTAATTTACAATTCAATTATATTTAATTATTTCATGACACACAATATCAAACACTTGTGAATAGCTTGGAAAAAAAAAAAAAAGAAGAAAATGAGGTCTGTTTTTATAACTGAGTATTCTCTTGCCAAAATTTTTTAACGTGACAAAATTGATTACTCAGACCCACTGGTAAGGGGCTGACAAGCAGTGTCCATGGACAGAACATATATAGGGTTTAGTTGGTAGATAAAAGGGTGAAGTAGAAAAAAAGCTGGATCTGAATTCAAACCAGCCTCTCTCCAAGCCTCATTTTCCTCAACAGTAAAATGAGACTGCCCCATTAGCATGTGACTCTTAGCAGTTGTTCTGAAGATAAAGACAATGTTTTGTTCATCTTTCTGTGCCAGCTACTGTTACTGTTCAGTCCTGCCATGTTCTTCAGAAAGCAGTGTTAAAATCCTACAATGACCAGATAAAGAAATGCTAAAGTCCTGGAAACTTAAATTTAATTTCAAAGTCTCAGAAATAATTTCAAAAACTTAATAATTACACACACCTAGTGGAACTATGGCAAGAGCACTAAGTCTGGAGTCAGGAAGATCTGAGGTCAAATCCAGCCTCAAATCCTGACTAGCTGGGTGACCATGACAAATGACTTCACCTGTGTGCCTCAATTTCCTGGAAAATGAAATGGGGATGATAAAAACAATACTTACTTGCCAGAGCTGTTATGAGTATCAAATGAGATATTTGCACAACATAGTATCTGGCACATGGCAGACACTTAACAAAATGTTGTTTCCTTCTAACCTTATAATTATTACATCTATATGAAAAATTAAGAAAAATTAAAGATTAGTTTAAGGCTCCCTTCTTTATGAGCAGTGTACACTCATAAAGAGTATAACCAGTAGACCAAACATATTCCTAGAGACCTCAGTGATGGTGCCCAAGGTCTATATTTAACTACTCCTCTCAAATTGATACTTAATCCATCAACCTCCAGATTTTTTCTACTTAATGAACTACATTTTGTTTCAACAAACACATCGCCACTGAATATCCTATAATCCAAATCAGATCCATACCTGAGGCAAACCTAGAGAAGAAAATCTGTGTGATAAATCATAAATGGGCACTGACTGATAATATAACACTTATAAATAAATAACACAGTCTCTTTCCTTGAAAAGGCTTAGAACCTGATGGGGGAAGAGAACATATATGTAAAAAGATAAATAAAACAAAATCCCAGTTATTTGTAAAGAACTGGTAAATACTAGGTAGCTTGAAGCCACAGAGTTGTTAAAGGGGCTGCTGCCCCAAGTGTCAAAAGGCTAATTATATACTAGAGGAAACTTAGCAGACTCATCATCACTCTAACAAGACAAAGAAGGGATCAAGCTATTTATAAAATTCTCATTGTATACCAGGTACTAGTGTTGAGATGGTTACAAATAGACAAAAATACCCGCCTGAACAAATATATCTTTCCAGTTGAAAGAAAACATGTAAATAACTACATACAAGCAACATATTTACTGAGATAAAGATAATATGTATGGGGAAACATTAATAGCTGGGAAGACTCAGGAAAGGCCTTCTGTGCAAAGTGGGATCTGAGCTCTGTCTTGAAGGAAAGCAGGGACACTGAGAGATGAAGATGCATGAGAGCATCTCAGTAATGAGGGTCAGACATGAATAATTTAGATAATATTAACAATAAGAGGGAAAAAGCGCTGTTCAGACAGGAAGGCTTTCAAAACTGCCAACATCTAGAAACTCTGAATCTAGTTCTAATAACTGGAAAAAGAGCATTTTGTCAGTTTTACTCTCCTGAAAAAGTTTACCTATTTAAACCATAATCTTCTATAGAGACACATTTTAAAATGGAGAATTTATAGGAAAATTCCAAGAAAAAAAACATGAACTAACCATTCAGTCTATTTAATGGAAGTGTACAAATAGCATATATTGTTCTTCATGGGGAATATAAACTGTTTTATGGCTGAAATATAACATTCTAACTATAATATACTGCAGCCAGGAAGACCCAGATTCAAATGCCCATGACACAGCAGCTCCACTTTAACCTCTCAAAACTCCCAAACACAACTCTCTTTTAAAACTCAGTTTCAGAGACTGTGCTGACCTTGAAAAGGTAGGAAATGTTGTTTCCTCTAGGAATACCCACTGCCAATGAAATCACAAATACAGGCTTTATTATCCCTACCCCAATAACATGTAATCTTAGAAGCCTCACCCCATTTGTCAGTCACCAACTCATACATTCACAAAGCAATGACAGCAACTTTCAGACTTAAGATGTGTCATTAAATCCTTCTCAAAAAATGAAAAAATGCCCAATTGCAAATAAAAATTAATATTTGAGCAAAGAAATCCAATAGAATTGTAAAGGAATCAGAAATAATGAAGCATACACATAATATGAGTTTTTCAATTACATGACTGTAAAATATTTTCCAGCTCCCTCCCTCCATTTATCATGTCAGTACCATATTGTTGATGACTCACTCCAATAACAATGTCAGAAGGAAACATGAAAAGGTAATAAGTATATATTTTTCCCATTTTAATTTTATTTATCAGGCTTATTTATAAACTTATTTCTTTCAAACCCAAGTCAGCAAAAGGGTTTAAAAAAAAAAAAAATTCATGAATCTTTTCCAATTATTGACTGATCTTATTTTGAGTTGATTTAAGGGCCTTGTTATTCCCCTAGAATATGATCAAAAAGGTCTAGAAAATATATCTATCAGTTATGACCTTCCTTTCCCTTACTCCAACATACCCACTACCATCTGGCTCTCAATAGGTTCCCAAGGGCCCAGAAAAAAACATTTTGGTAGAATGTTGAACTATTCTCCCCAACCTCATTCATCATTCTGACCTACTTCTCCTTCCTGAAGACATTGGCCATAGAATGCTCACACTACTGTTGGCACTATGTCTTATGACCCTCTAAATATTGCCATCTCTTGCCACTGCCCTCTAAGGTCACTTGGACTTCAAAATGCCCTGCCCTCTGTTCTCTAAGAACCAAATGAACTTCCCTATATGTGTGCTTTTCTTGGACACATAACTGCTTAATGCTGTTCCATTCCATTATAAATGTGGATAAATTACCTGAATAAGGTGATAAATCATAAAAGTCGCGATTCCTGCTCTCCTCCATTCAGGATGAACAAACAGAAATGAAATATAAGCTTCATTATACTTCACATCAGGAACCATGAAGCCAAAGGCAATTATGACTTTCTTATACAGAACAACAACACTGAAATCTGGATACTGAAGGCATTCTGACAAGTCAATACCTAAAAAAACAAAACAAAACAAAACCCCCCCCCACAAAACTTAGGATATAGCAACTAACAGCTAATCTTACATCAAGAATTCAAAATATAGGGGGCAGCTAGGTGGCACAGTGGATAGAGCACCAGCCCTGAAGTCAGGAGGACCTGAGTTCAAATTTGACCTCAGACACTTAACACATCCTAGCAGTGTGACCCTGGGCAAGTCACTTAACCCCAAATGCCTCAGCCAAAATAAACAAACAAATAAATAAAAATATAATAATTTGAAAAAATGCTAAAAACACACCATTTACATGGCAAAAAGTAACATTCAAACCAAAAATTAACTCTATAGAGACTTAATGAATTCTGTGTGAAAAGAGAAAGGATAAAATACAGCCAAGTTGAACTAAAAAAAAAATTAGAGTTAGAAGGGACTTTAGGGATATTCTAAACTGATCTCTTCATTTTAGGGATGAGAAAATTGAGGCCCAGAGAGGTGAAGTTATCTGCCCAGACCAACAAAAATTGCAGAGCTGGAACTAGAATCTGAGTTTCAGCCGGCCATATGCTAACTTAGTAAAGTTTCAAATTCTATTAGGAGTGAGAGTAGAAAACCAATTTATCTCATATTTAATAATTTGTTCACATTTCAGTTGTCACCTCTGTAAGGATGACTCCCAAATCAATCTATCTATCTACATACTGTTGTAATATCCTCTGTGGTTTCCCCTTCTGTTTCCAGATGCCAGCTATTCTTTTGTACTTAGATATCCTGCTGGCCTCTCAAATTCAGAAAACTGAACTTAATTGTATCCACCCCTTTCCCTAATTCTCCCCTCCTGAAACTTGTCTACTAAAGGCACTACCATCCCCCAGGTTACCCAAGTCTAAAATCTTGAGAATTTTCCCTCAACCTCCACAACTGATTGGTTGACAAATTATAGGTTTTCTGCAACACTCATCTCTTCCATTTTCTTCTCTTCATTCACAATGCTACTGCACTAGCCCAAGTGGTCACCACTCTTCAGAAAGTACACTATTTGGTCATCTCTCCATGTGTCTTCCCCTTTTCCAATATAGTCAATTGAGAGAGACAATATAGAAGCAATAATGTATAAAATCCACAGTTCTGTGCATATAGACAGACATCTCTATATATACATAAGCATACATATATGTCTAAGATAGACTGGGTAAACAGGAGGCAAACTCAAAGAGATTGAGGGAAAAACAGGAAAGATTCTTAGCAGTTAACAGAAGGAAAGCAGCAATGCCAAGACCTGGAGAAGGGAGAGAATTGCAGGCCCAAGGGCAGCCAGTGACAATACAAGCCTGGAAGATGGTGTTTGAGGAACATCCTGGTGGCCAGCATCACTGTGAGGAACACAATGTAATAGTGGGAAGTCAAGAAGGATCAGGGTTAGGAAGAGCTTTAAAAGGCAAACAATTTTAAATTTGACCTTTAAAGGAACAGGGAGCAGCTGGAATTTAGCTAGTTGGGGGAGGGAAGGGGAGAAGAGGGCACAGTCAGAATTGGAGCTGCAGAAGGACCAGTTAGAAGGTAATTGCTGCAATGGACCCGAAGGAGGTAATGAGAGCCTCCAAGGGAGGTGGCTATGTGAATACAAAAGGAGATGTACACAGATGTTGTAAGAGTAGAAAGAACATGACTTAGCTAACAACAAACTATATGGAATAAGTTCAAGTGAAGGGTTAAGAATTGCACTTGGACTAGAAACTGGGGAGAGCAGCAGGATGGCGTGGAAGGTATTGGAGAGAATATGAAGAGTAACCATCAATAAGCATTTAGAGTAAGCACTATTACTTGCCTGATACTGTGTGTTAAATGGTGGGAATAGAAAAGAAAGGAGACAGCTGGGAAAATGCCTAGAGACAAGAAATAGTGTTTTGTTTGTGGAACAACCAAGAGAACGGGGAAGTGTAAGGTGCATGAAAATTAGAAAGGTAGGAAGTGCTTTGAATACCAAAAAGCATTTTGAATTTGATTCTAGAGACATTATAAAGTCACTGGATTTTGCAGAGTTAGGGGAATGAAATAATGACATTAAGAGACTGAAATGGTACGACCCATATTTTGGGAAAATCACTTTTAGAGAATGAATAGAGGGTGGACTGGAATGGAGAAAGACTTGAGGAAAGAAGACCAAATAGCAAGCTACTGGAATAATAAAATTAGTGAAACGAAGAGATCCTCTAACAGAGTGATATCAGTGTCAGAGGAGTAACTTTTTTTTTACTTTTTGCTGAGGCAATTGGGGTTAAGTGACTTGCCCAGGGTCACACAGCTAAGGAATGTTAAGTGTCTGAGACCAGATTTTAACTTAGGTTCTCCTGAATTCAGGGCTGGTGCTCTATTCCCTGAGCCACCCAGCTGCCCCTAAAAAGTAACTTTGCAGACTTCATCTGCAAAGGTGAATTATACAGTCTCATCTTCAGATTTTCTATGGGGAGGGAGGAGTCAAGGATGGCACTTAGGTTGCAAGCCTGAGGGCCTGGAAAGAAGATGTCACCCTCAGGAAGAAAGCCTGGGATATTAATAGTTTAAGATGACTACAATCAGGAGAAAGGGGAGGGTTGCATAAATCAATCTGAGAAAAACATTAGGTCCTCCACAATCTAACTTTTCTGGCATAATCTTGTATATCATTCACCTTAATGAATTCTACACTCTAGCTGAACTGAACTTGGTACCACCCCCAACCCTGCATTTGTTCTGTCCTCCATTTCCATGCCTGGAAATCACTTCCTTTAACCTCCACGTTTTAGTATCCTAAAAGGCAGTATGGTACAATGGCAAGAGCACTGGATTTGTCAGGAAAGACCTGACTTCAAATTTTGTTTCTGCCACTTTTTATCTTGAACTAGGAAACTAACCTATCAATCAAATGCTTAATATGTGCCAGGAAATATATTAAAATTCTGGAGAAATACAAAAATTTAGTCCTTAACCTTGAGAACCTTACATTTTAATCGAATATACCTCTCCAAGTCTCAGTTTCTCATATGTAAAATGGGGATAGCATTACTTGTAATACTTATTTTCCAAGTTTGGTGTAAGAAAAGCATTTTGCAAATCTGCAAATACTACATATATGTGAATCATCCTCCTCCTCGAGAATTTGCTTCCAGAGAATCAACACACTACGGATTCTTTTTTTCCTTAGCTGGATTTCTCTTCCTCTCCAAATATTCTGGGAGTATTTCTTATGTTTTCTCCCCCCCCCCCCCCATATCATTCCTAATCAAGCACTAAAATGATCCTTGCTCACATGTTCTAAGGCCTGCTAATGGACAGTCAAATCACTAAGCATCATTTGGGAGATAAAATGATCACTCCAAGAATACTAGGTTTAGAAGCAAAAGAACCCGGTCCACGCCTGGCTCTGGGCTCACCTCTGTGACCTAGGATAAGCCACTTACCCTGTCTGGGCCTCAGTTTCCTCATCTGTAAAGAGGGTTGGACTAGATGACATCTAAAGGTCCCTTCCAGCTCTAAATCTATGGTCCTATGAAGTAGAAAACAAAAAATGTCACAACTGATACAAATGAGCCATCTGCTGCTGTTGACAGACATTATCTGATTGAGGAGACCTTGACCTAGATGAGTAAGAATAAGGATCAGGCAGAGCATAGAGTACACTCTGCAGGTGACCTCTACTTTCTCACAGCAGTGAAAACAGGACAAAACATATTCTGAGAGCAGAGACAGAGGTCATGGGAACCAAACAAAGCTACTTCATTACTTTAACTGCTTTTTGGTCTAATCTTGGAAAACTAAGAGTCTAAGCATGAAGGAATATAATGTAGAGGTAAGGGCTCAGGAAAGCTAAATTAAATCTTAACTCTTGTACTGAGTGACCATAGATAATCATTTTATCTTTCTGAGTACCAGTTCCCTAATCCGGAGGGTTATTTTGGACTTAAATGCCTAAGGTCCCTCCCAACTCCAACATTCTATGCTTCTCAGATTTAAAAAACAAAACAAAACAACAACAACAAAAAAACAATGATACGACAAAATAGATAATAAAGACATGTAAAATGTAGGTCAGAGATATCTTACCAGGCCAGAAAAACTCATGACACATAGAATTTATCGTTGGGATGTGATTCGGTCGAACATAACAGTAATCAATTGGTGCTTCAGGTTCTGGTTTCCAATTGGAGTCATTCTTATGTAGATAGGCTCGAATCTCAGCCAGAAGCTGAAGTTTAGGAGGTTTTGACTCATAATCACGCCTCCCAGTATCAAAGGAAGAAAACAAATGAACAACAGCATAAAAAAAAAAAATCCTTTATTATTATAAGCTATTTGATGATCATAAAACACATATATTTGAAAACTCAAGGTAACTTGATCTTTTTTGTAGGGCTGAGGTAGTCAAGAGGTTGACATTTAATTGAAAAGCAGCATAACAATACACTCAAACTATCTTTTAAAGAAATTTTTTATCCCATTAACTTAATGCTGATTAAGAAAAATCTGAATGATGATAATCATATAATCACAGAATAAATAGAGCACAAATATAGGCTCAAGTTTTTTCATGGACTTTTTATTCATTCAATGGGAGAATCCTATGGAAGGCTCCCAAAGGACTGGGCCGCCCTACCTTGCTGCACGATACCATTTCTGATCTGTGTGCCAGAGACAGGAGGACACTAGAACTCTAAGATTCATACCTGGATAAGTGTTACAGTACATACAAAGTGTGATTGAAACTTGGCTGGGTGTTGCAAACTTTGTCTCCCTCAAAAGCATTAAGAATGAAACAAGAGAGAGTAGATCAGAGGGAATTACCAAAATTAAAAATTGGAAGAGACCAGTAATGAAAGTTAAAGAAGATGACAATAGGTGACAAAAGGAAAGAAAGGATGAGAAAGAAATGGAGAAGACTGGCCTTTTTAGGTAAATGAATAGGTGAAAGCTACCCTCATTTTTACTTAGAAATTTTCTCTTCTGCTCCATTCCCTTCTAGGTTCCACACTGAAAGCAAATAGACAAACAAGGTGAAAAGGAAGGGAGACAAGAATCACTTTCAACTGACAAACATGACATTAAACCTTTGCTGCCACATACCTGATATAAGGTTTCAATACTCGAGAAGTATAAGGGCTGACAATACTATGGTCTATTGCCATATCTTCTGATCCTACCAATCGGGACAAAAATTTAGTTGTCTGGTGCCGATATCCTTTTCTGGATGGCAAGGCAGTCTACGACAAAGAAGAAGTGGTTATATTAGGTTACAAAAGTATTCATCAACAATTTAAAGTTTTTTCTGTGACCAGAAAACAATTCCTTTTGTGCTCCCCATCTGAAATCTTATGAACATCATACAACTTTAGAAAATTTGTTCCTAACTTATATATGGTTTGTAATTTGTCCTGATCTGTATAAAAAGTAAAAATGCATTAGCAGTGATACTATTACTATTAAAAAGCTTCACTTTACTATTTTCAGGAAATAAAGAAAATAAAGTAAAATGTTTAGTTGTCAGAATATATCTGTTGGGTCAAAACAAAATGTAGCAATTAAAATGTTAGAAATTTTTTTAAAAAAGAAAAAGTCTGGTCATTTAAAAAAAAACTTATTCTTTTCTACTGCAATCCTTAACACACAACCTCTAAAAATGCCACAACTGTCCAGTAAAAGTACATTAGTGATTCTCTGTATTTGGTATCACTCACTTGATAACGGTCAAGGATTCTGAAGTCCTGACAGGTTGTTCTATATGTGGCATGTCCAGCTGGAATTCTTGATGCTGCTCCGTCTTTGGCTCCATAGATACCATCAACCAAAAGAAGGGCAGCATTAACAACTTGGTCCAAGTCAAAAAGGGGTAATCCTCTCTCTCTCTTGGCTTGCCTGACAAGCAATTTTCGCTTTAGTCTCCTAGCTTCTGGAGTCACAAGCACAGCACTGGGGCAGGCCTCAAGTCTCCTCAGAAGGAGTTTTTCTTCATAAATGCTAATGGGTGTATATTTGGGAGCTTTTGGTTTACTGTCTTTCTCTAGCTGTGTCTTCCTCTTTTCTCTTGTTCTTGTTTGTAAGGATGCACTTGAATCTTCAGTGTCTTCACTATCAGCTTCCATTCGTTCAGTTTTCTCTTCCTCACTTTCTACCTCTTGTTTGATTTGTTCAGGTGCTTTGACTTTCTTTCTTCCTCCCACCAAGGCCCCAGAACTTGATGATGCAGTAGAAGGGGGAACATATTCTATTCCAGGGTCTATAACACCATCTCCTTCCATTTCCTCATCATCTAGATAAAGCATATAAAAACAAAGAATTTATATTTTTTTTTCTTAAAAGCACACACACACACAAAAAAAACTAAATGAACACTCTCTTGGCAACTGAATTTGGCAAATACTTATTAACTGCCAACAATGTAAAAGGCAAAATAACAACTAAACATTTCCAATCTTCAAAAGGTTTATATTCTACTATGCAAAATAAACATTGTTCTATAGGAATGAAAAAATAATTATAAGGATGGTTTAATACAAAAAGAACAGACCTTAAACAGATTAAATTAACAGACCTATTAAGCAGATTATAATAACAGAAGGCAAAAATGACAGAATTGTGAAAAAACATGGTTAAGTTCATTCATGGACAGCAGAAGTACGAGCTAATAAAAATCTTTTAAGAAATTAATTTAGCAGTACTAAGTAAAAGTTACAAAAATTGTAACTTTGAACAACCAGTTTCATTACTGGGAATATAACTTTGCAAGTTTTATCAAAAACAGCTAGCTGTTCAAAGATTTTCACAGAAATACATATACTAGCAAAAGACTGTAACTAAATGTCCAGTGACAGAATGGTTAAGTAAAATGAACATTAATGTAATGGAATACTTTGAAGGAAGAATACCCATACATGATTTCAATGGCATAAGAATGCCCAACATCAAAACTTCGTGCAATGACCTATATGTTGGCAATTCATAAGTAATTTTTAATCTTAGAAAACTGCCTGGAATACTGAAAGATTAAATGTTTTTTAACAGACTTCAAAAACTGTTCAAAGAGACACTGAAATTATGTTGCCATTTTAGGTAAAGATATTTTAAAATAGGCAAGAATTTATTTACTGGCCATAACATAACATGTACAACATTTTGCCTATATTTCTTGACAGTCATGTTATTATAAAGGGAGCAAATTCACTTTGTGAATTTTTTTATTATTTGTCTTTTTCTTCTCTTTCATTTCCATTTCTGTCTTTTCACCCAAATAAGAGTGCTAAAGTCGAACCAATTCTGTCTCTTGTTGGTACTTTTGTTTAAAAAAAAAAGTCTGGAAGGTAAAGATAATAAAATTTTTAGTTTAAAAAAGTATTTGAATATCAGACATCTTTGACAAGAATGAAATCTAAGATATAAAGAGCATTAATAGAGATGTAAGACTAATAATTAGTCAAAGAAATGGGCAAATAATTCTCAAAAGCATACAAATTACAAATCATATCAGAGATTGCCTCAAATTACTAAATAGTATAAATTAAACATCTCTGGGATTTTATCTCACACTCAGCAAATAGGCAAAAATGAAAAAGTATATTAATCAATGTTTGAAGGGCTTCAAAAGACCAGTAAACGAAAATATTGTTGGTAGAACTAAATGTTCAGCCATTTTAGAAAAACAATGTGGAATAATTCTAAAAAAGTGAGTTAAATGTTCATACCATGTTGAGATTCAATTTCTAAGCATATAAAAAAATAGAAAAAACATATAGATTACACATACTCTGAAATATTCATTTTTGTACTTTTAGTGGTAGCAAAAAACTCTACATCTATACAAGTAGATGACCATTAAAACTGGCAAATAGATAAAATATGTGATCAAATATTGCCAAAGAATAAGCATGAAGAATTCAGAGAAACATGGGTACAGGTAGATTTATGAACCAATGCAGAATGAAGTCAGCAGAACCATATACACAAATGGAATGTTTGTAATTCTAATAATCCATTTTGTTCCTAAAAAATTAACAAAATGCATTCCTATTCCTCCTAGTGACAATGGGTATGAAATATTGCCTTTATTCACAGACACAACTGATACATGTTTGATTGGTTTTGCAGAATTTATTTCCTTTCTTTTAAATCTTCTAAGTTATCTTCTCACCCAGACTATATCCCTTTCTGATTGGTGGAGTCTTTATGGGGGTCTATACTTTAGAGATAAATCCAATCAGGTCAATCCTTGCCCAGCTTTGCTTATGACTCTTGGCTTTGCCACCATGACCATGATGAGTGAGGCACCTCTATCACCACTTTACTCCCCACTTTTAGCTTCCCCTTTTAGTATTGTTTTCCTCTGTTAGGATATAAGCTCTTTGCAGAAACCATCTTTTGTTTCTACAGTATACAGTAACATTGTTCAAAGATCAACTATGATTGATTTAATTCACAAAAATGATCTAATAAGACAATTACAAAAGACCCATGATACAGAGAAAAGAATTAAGAATTTGAATGCATTGAAATCCACTATTTTTACTCTTTTGGAGTTTTTTTCTTTCCTTTTTTTTAACCTTGTTATGTTCCTTCTTTCACAACATGACTAATATGGAAATATATTTTACATAATTGCACATGTATAACTTACACCAGAATGCTTGCTGTCTTGGAGAGGGAAGTAAAGGAGAAAAATTTGAAACTAAAAATCTTTCAAAAAAAAAATTAATAAAAAAAAATCTATGTTGAAAATTATCTTTGCATGTAATTGGAAAATAAACTTAAAAAAAAAAAAAAGAATGTAAGCTCCTTGTGGACAAGAACTATCTTAGAACTTTTTTTTTTTTGCTTTTATTTGTATTTTTAATATTTAACACGGTGCCTGACAGATACGGAGTACTTAATACTTGTTTGCTGTCTAACTAGAAAGTGGAAGTCATCAGGGAACCTAGTGGAAAGTATTCAGTGCCAAACATCCCATCCAAAATTGCAGCAAAGAAAAGAACCCGATCCTGTCACGAAGCCTAAATTCCAGAATGAAAACAGAAGAGATGAATAAATCAAGGAACATATAGAATACTATTAAAAATTATTACAAATCTAGAGATCCCCAAAAGAGGGACTAACTCTATGACAACTACAAGCAAAGATGTAAAGAGAAAAAAATACACCTTCAAGAAAGACTACATGATTATCAAGTTAAAAGAAGCAAGATAGAGGCAGCTAGGTGGCGCAGTAGATAAGAGTACCAGCCCTAAAGTCAGGAGGACCCGAGTTAAAATTTAGTCCCAGACACAACACTTTTTAGCTGTGTGACCCTGGGCAAGTCACTTAACCCCAATTGTCTCAGCCAAAAAAAAAAAAAAAAATTAAGAAAAAAGACAAAGAAGCAAGATAAAAAAAGAAACAAAAGGTATTAAGGAAAGAAAGCAAGTTATTGCTTAAGGGAGAAATTGGTAAATCTCATTCAAGAAACAGAATAAGGATAGACCAAATAGAAAATGGAAGACTCCATGAAATAGCAAGAAATAATGAAATAAAACCAAAACAATAAGGGAAAAAAAAAAGAAAATACAAGATATTTGCACCAACCTAGAAAACAGGTCAAGGAATTATCAGTTAGGAACTACTGAACTCTCTAAAAACCATGATTAAAAAACAAAGTCTGGCATTTTATCTCAAGAAATTGTTAAGTGAAAACTACCCAGCAGACCTTTTATAAGCAAAGAGTAAAGACAGAAAGAATCTATAAAGCACCTTCTAAAAGATCCTACGAATACCACAGCCAAAATTCAGAGCACCCAAGTTTAAAAAAACCAAACAAATTATAAAGATTGAAAAATCAAACAAGCATCAAGGAACTAAAATTAAAATCATATTAATTGTAGAACAATTTCTACTATTAACCTGAGATACAGGAATTCAGTATTCCAAAGGCAATAGAAATAAGCTTACAAGTTAAAAAGTTTCTGTAAAAATAAAACTAATGCAGACAAGATTAGGAGGGAAGCATCAAATTGGGAAATCATCTTTACATTTAATGGTTCTGATAAAGGTCTCATTTCTAAAATATATAGAGAATTGTCTCATATATATAAGAATTCAAGCCACTCTTCAATAGATAAGTGGTCAAGGGATATGAACAGACAATTTTCAGATGATGAAATTAAAACCATCTCTAGTCATATGAAAAGTTGCTCCAAATCACTATCGATCAGAGAAAAGCAAATTAAGACAACTCTGAGGTACCACTACACACTGTCAGATTGGCTAAAATGACAGGAAAAGATAATGATGAATGTTGGAGGGGATGTGGGAAAACTGGGACACTAATACATTGTTGGTGGAACTGTGAACAGATCCAACCATTCTGGAGAGCAATTTGGAGCTATGCTCAAAAAGTTATCAAACTGTGCATACCCTTTGACCCAGCAGTGTTTCTACTGGGCCTATATCCCAAAGAGATCTTAGAGGAGGGAAAGGGACCCACATGTGCAAGAATGTTTGTGGCAGCTCTTTTTGTAGTGGCTAGAAACTGGAAACTGAATGGATGCCCATCCATTGGAGAGTGGCTGAATAAATTATGGTATATGAATGTTATGGAATATTATTGCTCTGTAAGAAACGACCAGCAGGACGATTTCAGAGAGGCCTGGAGAGACTTGCATGAACTGATGCTGAGTGAAACGAGCAGAACCAGGAGATCATCATACACAGCAACAACAGTATTACATGATGATCAATTCTGATGGACATGGCTCTCTGCAACAAAGAATTGTCTCAAACCAGTTCCAACTGTTCACTGAAAAAAACCATATACACCCAGAGAGAGGGATATGAAATATGGACCACAACATAACATTTTCATGCTCTCTATTGAGGTTTGCTTGCATTGTGTTGCCTTTCTCTGATTTTCTTTTTTTTCTTGTAGATAGGATTTTTCTTGCATAACTTGTCAAGTATTTCTTTCTTTTTTTTTATATATATAAAGCTTTTTATTTACAAAACATGAGTGATTTTTCAACACTGACCTTTGCAAAAACTTTTTTTTCCCCAAGCTTTTCCCCCTCCTTCCCCCCACCTCCCACCCCTAGATGACAGGTAATCTAATACATGCTAAATAGGATAAATTAAATGACAAATACAATACATGTATACATATCTATACAGTTATCTTACTGCACAAGAAACACCAGATCTAGAAAGAGAAGAAAAAAACCTAAGAAGGAAAACAAAATGCATGGAAATATTCACAGAAAGCATTAAAATGCTGTGTTGTGGTTCACACTCAGTTCCCACAGGCCTCTCTCTGGATGTATATGACTATCTTCATCGCTGAAGAACTGGTTTGAATCACATCACTGTTGAAGAGAACCATGTCCATCAAAATTGATCATTGTATAGTCTTGTTGCTGTGTATAATGTCCTGGTTCTGCTGATTTCACTCAGCATCAGTTCATGCAAGTCTCTCCAATCCTCTCTGAAATCCTCCTGTTGGTCATTTCTTACCGAACAATAATATTCCATAACATTCATATACCATAATTTATTCAGCCATTCTCCAATTGATGGGCATCCTTTCAATTTCCAGTTTCTTGCCACTACAAAAAGGGCTGCCACAAACATTTTTGCACATGTGGGTCCCTTTCCCTCCTTTAAAATCTCTTTGGGATATAGGCCCAGTAGAAACACTGCTGGGTCAAAGGGTATGCACAGTTTGATAACTTTTTGAGCATAGCTCCAAATTGCTCTCCAGAATGGTTGGATCCGTTCACAGTTCCACCACTTGTCAAGTATTTCAACATTATTAACATGTAGTGGACTTCCTGCCGTCTAGGGGAGGGGAGGGAACCGGGGGTAAAATTTGTAATGGAAAGCTTTGTAAAGATCAATGCTGGGGAACTACCCATACATATGTCATACAAATAAAAAGCTTTAATTTAAAAAAAAAAACAGAAATAAGCTTACAATGGAAAATAAATTACTGTGCAAAATGGAATATAATTCTACAGGGGAAAACAGGCCTTTCATAGAAGAGGACTCTCAAGTATTTCAGTAACAATCTATTGTCAACAGTGTCCCTTCAGAAATTTAATGTCTTCAAAGAATAGTAAGCAAGTTAAAGAAAACAGTATCTGAAAATAGATCAGTTCTGAGGATCTGAAGAAAGCAAAAGAAAATATACTAATGTAAAATATATACTAGCAAGAGTAAAAGGAATACATACCAGTGTATAAAAGAGAAAAAAGGGTAAGGAAATTGCTCTTTCTCATAATTGTGATGAGAAAAGTATACAAAAGTTGGAGACAAGATGTGGGGAGCAGACATTCACCTCAAATGAATGAAAGAGAATAGAGAACAGTTTAGCTAAGAAAGTGAATCTGGAAATAATCAGTTAACAAAGGGAAATTATAAGAGGACAAAAAGTAAAGCAAAGCACTAGAATGTGCAAAGGATTATTAAACAACTTGGAAATGGCTGCACAAAGTGAGTTTTGTAGATGTAATGGAATATTATGCTGGAAGAAAGACGATCGATGGGCTATCAAATGCCATGTTAAAATGCTTTAAATCCCTAATAATTAAGAGAAATGCAAATAAAACCAATAATTTTTGAGTACTATCTCATATCCATCAGATTGCCTAAGAAAATTTAAAAAGGAAAATGACAAAGGCTATGGGGTTATAAGCCAATAGATTCATTATGCACTGTTAGTGAAACTGAACTAGTAAAACCATTCTGGAAAGCAATTTGGAATTATGCTCCAAAAGAATTAAACTGCATATATACATTTAGACACTCCAATTCATCTACTATATTTACATCCCCAAAAGATTAGTGAATGAGGAAAAGAACACATATATTCAAAAATATTTATGGCAGTTTTTGTGGTTTCAAATGACTGAAAAATAAGATGTCCATTAATTGGGGCCCAGATGAACAAATTACGTTATAGAAATGTGATGGAATACTATTGTGCTATAAGAAATGATGAAGGAAATGGTTTCAGAAAACACTAGGAAGATTTGTATGAACTGATACAGAATCAAGTGAGTAGAACAATAAATTAGACAATAACAATAATGCAAGATAATTAACTTTGTAAGACAATATTAGTACCTCTGATCACAAAATGACCAACCACATATCACAGTGAAACAATGTGCTATCTATATCCCAGATAGTGAAGTATATCTTCTTTTTGGCAGGAATTGCAGTATGTGTATTTGCAATGGGTTTTATTTTTCTTGTCTTCTAAATGGGAGGGAGAGAGGGTGAGAAAGGAGAATCCAGAAACTGAATTTCTTCTCTAAAAAATAAATAATAGGCTATTTCAGAGCATGTTAGGCAAGACAATTTACAGACAGAAACATTGTAAAGAAACACAACTTTCAAAAACTTTTAAGACTAATACTCCAGATTTTCCTGGGAGGGGCGGAGCCAAGATGGCAGAGTGAAAAAGTGACTCTCTGCATCTCCTCCAATCTTCTCTCAAATCAACAATAAAAAAAAGACTAATACTCCAGAAAATCTAAGAAAATCCATTCACTTAACAAGAGCTAATAAAACACAAAGGTTAAGGACATTTTTGAGTAGGCACAGTGTAGGTTCATTTTGCTTAATTGATAATTTGTTTCAAGGTTTCTCTTTATTTTTGTTTTGTCTTCTGAATTGAAAAAAGAAATTAGTAATGGTGATGTCAAAAAAAGGGGCCACTGAAACTTTAAGAATGGATAAAAGAGAAGAATAAGTTCTAAAAGAAGCACAATCAATTTTGAAAGGTATGTGTAGATTTTATTATTACTTTTTAAAAAGCAAGGAAGTACTGAAACAGATATTGTTTCATATAGAGGGCCTTTTTTGGTGTTTGACCATGTGAACAGAAATGCTCTTTTTTGGTATTTAAATCAGAATTAAAAAAAAAAATCTAAGTGACAGAATATCTGAAAACCATCTTTAGAGTTATATTTTGTCCAGTAGGATGTTAAATGAATGGTAAATATAAATAAGTAGTCAAGAAAATTCATCAAAGTGAAGAAGTTCTGTGAGAGGTTGCAGACGCCAACAGGTAATTCTTACCATGAAATAAGGCTTGTGGTGGCATTACATCTGGAATAAGATCGGCTTCTGAGAGCAGGCTAGGAGTTGCTGAATGGGAAGCTGGAGTTCCAGGAGCAGAAAAATCCAGAGAAGGAGAAGGAGATGGGCTGGTCAAAGGGGTTCTATCAGAGGAACTCAAGGATGAAAAGTCAATCACCTCTCCCTTCTCAAGAACCATGTCAGGCCTTCGGCCCCGGCTGATAAATTTTACTGGGGTGGAAGATGTGCTTCTATCCAAGAAACCAGCTGCTTCTTTCTGGGCTCTCCTAATATCTTTAGCTTCTTGAGTTCGTGATCTCTTCTCCTTCAGTTCCATGGCAGATTCCACAGGATTTCGACTCACTCTTTTCCTAAGCCCCTCCACTGTAATGATGGGATCCAAAGCTGGTTTTGAGGCTAAAGAAAAACAATAAATATCTAAACACTCATTTACTATTTATATACATAAACTCTTCATAGACCATCAGCTCTTCAGCTTGTTTTCAACTCCAAGCTTTCCAGAAATTTCATTATCTTGGAGATAGGTTCAGCTCTGTACTCCATACCTCCAGGCCATTCTCACTAGCCAGTCCCCAGAGATTAGAGAGTTCAAGGGAAGAATAAACTCCTCCCAAGACTTTGGAGAAAGGAAGGCTCAGACATTTCCAACAAAATTCATTTACTATAAGCTGCTCAGCTCAATTTGACTTCCAAGAATCTCAAGCTCAAGAAATGAGTACATTCTAGCAAAAAAAAAAAACCAACCAAACAAAAAAACCCCCCACCATTTTTAGCTTCCTTTTGTATGCTGGTATTTCCCCTTTTCCAAAGCAAGGTCCTAGAAGTCTAGGACAATCTTTCTTTTACAGATAGGCACCCCCATACAGATTAACAAGTCAGAAAGGTGCTTAATAAATGTTTATAGACTGACGTTCAAACAAGTATTCAACCTTTTGGCTATGTGCTTACTACAATGCTTTATTCTCAGAAAAAGCTCTATCAACGCCCAATTATACTAAAATAAAGTTTTATAATATTTCCAAAGTAGGAATTTAAAAAGCCAAAATTATTTAGAAATCAGATTCTGAACAAGAAATTTCCGAATACTTGAAGCAAATTATGGAACAGGAACTTTTATATTATTAATATAATAGGAAGATGTTGAATTTTTTTTTAAAACAGCACATAAAATTCTGTCATACAGAACATACCCAACAAAGTAGCTTCCATGGACACAAACTAGCTATTTCAGTTTTTAAAAATGTGTCCTATCTTTAGGATCTCCTATCTTTAAACCTGATTGAATTTGGCCAGCCTGGCACCTCTATTGTTCCAGGTACCTTTTACTTTCAAAGCAGAGGCAGACAACTTTTCTCCTTCAGGTTTCATTGTTGGGGGCTTATTATGAACAAGTTTCCACCATCCAGGTTCTCCAAATTCCTGAGCACCTGATCGGAAAAATACTGGGCTCCCCACACTAAGGCAACCTGCTACTGTGCTCCACCAGGTTGAAGTCTTTTTCCTAAAAGAAAGGACAAAGCATATTTAAAATCATGAATTATATAAGTTTCTCAACTGAGTTTTTAGGGAGATATAAACCACATTCCCCATATATTTTAGTAAATGTAACTCTAATAGTAAATGGTTATTTTAAGAGGCACCACTGAGATGTTTAAGGAAACAAATTTTAATTTATATAAAGGTTTTAAAAAACATATATGTAGAAAAATGTTTATAGCAGTAGTTTTTGTAGTGGCAAGGAACTAGAAACTGAGTGGATGCCTATCACTTGGGAAATGGCTGGGTAAGTTGTATGTGAATGGAACCAGGTAGATTTCTCAAAGTCTGAGATAGAGTGGATCAGAGACCCTAGGCCTAAATTTCCAGAAAGTCACATGATCCCTATTCTCAGGGGCTTGTAGGGCAGAAAAGGTCAGACCCTAGGTCTAAGCTTCAGAAGTTATTGTCCCACAACAGAATTGCTGACCATTGGGCAATGATTACATCCTTTTCAGTCTATCCAATGAATCCAAGTCTTTTGCTCTATAATTTCATTTTTCCAGATCACCCCCATATACCATGCTGAGCTGGTCAATTGGAGTGCCTGGACCTCTCCTTGCAAGGACCAAATAAATGCTTCCTGTTTGCATATGAAAATGCCTCTAAGCAGGGTTATAGCAAACCATCCCATACATGTATACTATGGAATATTATTGTTCTATAAGAAATGATCAGCAGGGTAATTTCAGAAACTCCTGAAGAGACTTATATGAACTGATGCTAGCTAAATGAGTAGAACTAAGAGAACATTGCATATAGCAACAAGATTATGTGACCAACTGTGATAGACTTGGCTCTTTTCCACAATGAGGTATTCAGGCCAGTTCCAATGGACTTATGATGGAGAGCCATCTGCACCCAGAAAGATTATGGGGACTTTTTATTGTTTTTCCCTTTTTGATCTGCAGGACAATTGTGGAAATATGTATAGAACTGCACAAGTTTAACATAATGGATTTCTTGCTACTAGGGGAGGGAGAAAAACTTGGAACAGGGTTTTGCAAGGGTGAATGTTTAAAACTATCTGCATATATTTTGAAAATTAAGAATTACTATTAAAAAAGGCATTGATGTCAAGAAATTAAATAATTGTAATTCTAATTGTAGTTCAGAAAATTATTTGACCACAGTGGCAGAGTTCACTTTGCCTGGGGACTTGCTGCATCTTTGAAAAAGATCAAGTAGCAACTCAGAACTAGAACTGCAGGGCATGTACCACAATCTCTGGTAAAAAAAACAAAAACAAAACAAAACAAAAAAACAAAAAACTTCAGGGTTATAATTAACTTTGAACTTCCATTTTATGAGAAATTATTTTAATTATAAAGCATGATTGAATAAAAAAATGTCCCAGGACTCCTAAAATGTCAACTTGTCTAATAGGAGTAAAAAAAAAAATCTTTCAAAGTGTGCTTTGAAAATATTATAATAAAAGAAGCTATTAAGATAATTCTTTTATATTGCTTAAAAAATTTTCAATGTAAAGGCCATGGTCTGCTCTCCAGAGACTAAATTATATACATTAGAAAACCCTCTTTTTAGAGGCCGGGAGAGACTTTACATTAACTGATGCTACGTGAAGGGCAGAACCAGATTATACACGGCAACAAGATTATACGATGATCAATTCTGATGGACTTGACTTTTTTTCAACAGTGAGATGACTGAAGCCAGTTTCAATGATCTTGTGATAGAGCCATCTACACCCAGAGGACTGTGGCAATCACAACATAGCATTTTCACTTTTTGTTGTTTGCTTGCATTGTTTTCTTTCTCACCTTTTTTTTCCTTTTTGATTTGACTTTTCTTATGCAGCCAAGATAATTGTATAATTATGTATACATATATTGGATTTAACACATGTTTAAAATATATTGGGATTACTTGCCATCTAGGGGAGGGGATGGGAAGGAGGGGAAATTCTGGAACAAAAGACTTTACAAGGGTCAGTGTTGAAAAATTATCCATGCATGTTTTGAAAATGAAAAGCTTTCATTAAAAAAAAAGTCCTCAAGAATATTATCTCCCAAATTAACTATATTCCACTAGATGGATACTTTACCAAAGTGAGCAAAAGAAAGGGGGCAGCAAAGGAGTATATAGTTATTTAGAAACATTAGAATTAATCAGAAAATGCAAAAAGGTTACTTTTGTACATGGGTACATAAGAAACAAAATATCTTACAGAGATCTCCATTGACTCATTGATGAAGACAGGAAAGATATTTTACTTTTTTGCAAGAGTGGGTGCCAAAGTTGGACTTTTGGAACTGAAAAGTTAGTGTTTATTTCCTACCCTGAAGGGCAAGTCCTTTCCCATTCTCCATTAATTGGATATTACAGAAATTATAGAATGTCAGTCTCCATTTCTCATTACATAGGCCATCCTTACTTTTCTTAAGGGGGAAGATAACCAAGAAGGGTAAGGAAGAGGGCAAAGTGCAAAAGATTCTTTTTCAACTCTCAGGCAGCCATCTATGATTACAATCCCTGCCCCCAAGGAACTTATACTCTTGGGGAGGGGGGGAAGATAACCAGAGGTCCAATTCAAACCTAAAACCTCCATTCCCTGTTTACATTCTTTTGTGGGTTTTAAGGTTTCATTACTCTAATTTAATTTACATAAAACTAGAAGCTAAATTCTCATCCACTTTTCACAAGTAAGAAAAGTATTTGAGATAATAACAGCCTATCTCTGCAACAATGCAATGTCTCAAACCAATTCCAATTGTTCAGTGAAGAAAGCCATATAATACACCCAGAGAGAGGGATATGAAATGTAGACCACAACATCATTTCTATGATCTCTATCGATGTTTGCTTGCATTGGGTTTCCTTTCTCAGATATTTTTTGTTCATGTAGATTGTTCTTGCACAGCAAGGTAAGTATGGAAATATGTATACATATATTCAACTTAACAAGTATTTTAATATAATTAACATGTAGTGGACTTCCTGCTATCTAGGGGAGGGGAGGGGACTGGGGGGAAAATTTGTAATGGAAAGCTTTGTAAGGATCAATGTTGAGGAACTACCCATACATGTTATGCAAATAAAAAGCTTTAATAAAAATAAATAAATAAAAGGGGAAAAAAAATAACAGCCTAATTCTAACTTTAATAGTTTTTAGAGCACATGTCTATATTTCCCTCTTCCTTTCCCTTTCCTCCCCCCTTCAAAATCCAAAGTGATGAATAAGGTAAAAAAAAAATTTAGGAAATAAATCTAGTTATGTTCTCACTCTAAAACCCTTTTCCACACAAGACCTGCTTGTAGAAATGAAGTCCATTTGCCCCAGTCACAAGCCTTTTCTAAAAAACAGTTAGAGCTGTGATAACCATGGCAAAAAGTCATGTTACAAGAGGTTTAGATATAGAAGCTAGAAAAGACTTGCAAATTCTCAGATTTGTACCTCAATCTTCTAAAATAACAGATTAGGAAATGTCTGTCTGGTGAATATATCTTACGATATTAATGTGTCCAACAGACATAGGCTGAATTGTTAAGAAATATGGGAAAGCAACCTCTTATTTTTTTTTAAAGTTTTATGAAGCATGGAAGATTTTCACTTCTCTGAGGAAAAGGTAGGCCCCCAAAGAGAAAATAACATGAAACTGTTTTGAGGCAGCTAGGTGGCGTAGTGGATAGAGCACCAGCCCTAAAGTCAGGAGGACCTGAGTTCAAATCTGGCCTCAGACACTTAACATTCCCTAGCTGTGTGATCCTGGGCAAGTCACTTAACCCCAATTGCCTCAGCAAATTAAAAAAAAAAAAAAAAAGAAACTGGTATTTGATGTCCTTGGTGCTGAAAAACTACAAATTAATTTTTCTATATACTCTCAAGAATTTCTCTAAATACATACACACACACACCTTTTGTGGTAAAGGCAGTTTCTCTCTACACATCATAGCATACAATATTTTACTGAGCCCAACTTCCTTGCATATACAAATTCAAATACTTTCCCAGAGTAGGAACATTAGCCAACTTTTAACATTTTGTCATGAATTTCTTAAGACACATACAATGCCCTAAGATATTTAAGAGGAAAAAAAAAAAAAGGAAAAGGACCCATTTATAGAATAATATTGGCTAAGAATTGGAAATTGAGGAGATGACCATCAACTTGGGAATGGCTGAATAGTGATTATGATGGAATACTATTGTCCTATAAGAATGCAGTTCTCAGAAAAACCAGCAAAGACTTCCATGAACTGATACAAAGTAAAAGGTACTATATATAAAGTAACAATACTGTAAGGTGATCAGTTGCATATGACTTTGCTATTCTAAATAATAAAAAAATCCAAGACAAGTCTGAAGGACTTATGATGAAAAATGCTATTTATACCTAAAGATAGAACCGATGTCCTCTGAATAGAGTGAAGCATCCTTTTTAACCCTTTATTTTTCTTGGGGAGTTTTTTTGGGGAAGGGATTCTATGTTTTCTTTCACAACATGACTTTTAACAGAAATGTTTTTCATAATTTCACAAGTGCCTTCTTGATGAGAGGGAGGATAAGGAAGAGAATCTGGAACTCAAAGTTTTAAAAACAAATGAAAACATTTATTTTATATCTGAGGAAAAATAAAATATTAATTAACATTAAAAGACATACAATATATATACTTTGTAATTAAACAATGTACTTTTAGAAACAGGCGTCTTCAAATTGTTCTTGAGACATCAATAACACCTTCTTAAAATTTTCAACCTAGAACAAATTTAACTTACAATAAAACAGAAAAGATTATTTCACGTCATAAAAGGTGGTGTGTTTATGTGTGTATATATATTATTTATTTACTTATTTATGGACACATAGACAACTAAATTGTTAGTATGGGGTTACTAGTCAAGTTTTCATTTACTTCCTATTTAGTCTGTATATACACTAATAAAATCACAAGTCTAGTCAAAAAAGAAAAATTCCAAGTTTTAATTTAAGTCTGGAACTGAATGGAAATTTCTTACATACACTATATAATGTTCCTAAGTGTATTTTCAAAGTTTTAATTACTTAGGTTCTAAGTATGCTATAGACAATTCATAAATTTCATTTACAAGCAACTTAAAACTTCAGATCCAATGACAAAAAAATTACTCCCAAAAGGTATGCATCATCATGTAGATATAAAAAAGTTACAATGCATTTCAGCTGGAGAAGTAAATTTAATTTGCCTCTGTAAGACATATGCAATTTTTATCTCACCTAAAATCTCAAAGCTTTTAAATTGTTCAAGTATTTTATGTCATTTATAAGTGACATTTCAAAAGAAAGTTATTTCTAGGTAAAGACTACTGTATACACTAAACATTGAAGCTACAAATACAAATAGTTTCTGCTCTCAAGAAATTCAGTCTAATGAGGAAGAAAATATGTAAATATTATATACAAAAAAAAAGATATATACAGGAGATATTGGAGATGGTATCAAAGGAAAGACCTTAAGATTAAGGGGAATTCTTCATGCAGAATGTGGAATTTTAGGAGACCTGAAAATAGCCAGGGCAAAGAAAAGGTAGCTAGAATATTAAATTCAATGGCAAAACAAAACAAAACAACCCTGAGCAGATGACTCCAAACAAACCCCAGTTAACAAGGACAAGCAAATGAGCAAATATCCATCAGACAGCATTTAAAAGACAAAAATTTGGCAAGACATACTTCTTACAAAAAGATAATTATAAAAACAAAAACAAACAAAAAAACCAACCCACTGAAAAAACCTACAGAAACATTTCAGAGCTATAATTTCATTTTCTTCTTTCTTGTCATCCAGCAAAGGTACATTAAAACAAATTCTATAGATGTCAAATTATACTAAGGTAATAGGCTTGCTTCTCCCCCCTTTAATGAACAGAACCTTTTGTGTTGTCAATTCCTTTCTTAACACCAATAATTTGGGAGCAAGAATAGCCATGATCATATATCTCTAATTTAGCAATTCCCCTCATTACAAGGTTTTATAAGGTCACACACTACTGATGACTAATTCACTTAGCAACATTTAAAATCTAAAAGGCTATTTTTACTAAATTTATTTCACTGCTTTGGAGAAAACATACAAGGGACAACATTAAACAGGATAACAGTTATTAAAAATCCTATTTTGATTTGATTAGAGATTTTAGTCATAGCTATGGTCACTGAATTGTGCAAAATTTATTCATCTTATACAAGATATATCATCTAATGAATTCAGAGTTTTGAACAAAATTCCAAGATAAGCAGGTTCCGTGGTAGTGACACTTAATATGGAGGGAAAAAACCCAATGAAACATTTAATGTGCCTAGAATTTGCCCTATAGGGAATATAAAGAGGAATAAAGATTGTCTTCAAGTTACTTTGAATCTAATTGAACCAATATAAGTTTATTAGTTACCCAAAACATCATCTAAGTGTCAAAAGAATGAATACAATTAATTCAATTGCTTTAAGAGTTAAAGTGAGAGGACTCAACCTGGGAAAAAGCACCTTTAATGTCTAGCAATGACCACCCTTTCCTATCCAGAAATTTGCTATCTTTCTTTAACGGTTCCCCTGAAAAAAATTCGTTTTTTATTCGTTATTCTGGATCAGTAGATGCTGCCAACAAAACTTTAAGACCTGGAAAAATCATTGTAAAAACACAAAAGTAATTGTGATTCTCATATAATATATTCCCATTATATTTAATCTGAGTGAATAGGTTAAGATAAGTGTAGTATTATGGTTTACCATTTACAACTTGCAAATTTCAATAAACATTTTTACCTGTTTCCCAGTAAAAAGGTCCAATGTTTCTCAATAAAAGCACAAATATCTTCTTTCCATCTGAAATAACCTTGACGTCCAGTTCCTTCCAGAGACAAATTATACATTGCTAACATGACAACCTGGCACACAAATGAGGGGAAAAAAGAAGCGGAAATACAACAAACATTTAGAATAGCAAGGGAGCTGAGACTTTTAAAGAGAAACTTGATTAAATGACTACAGAAAAAGCAACTTAATTTTAAGTACAAGAATTAAAGCAATTTGACTTATCACCCAGTGAGATTTGAAAATCTTTGTAGACTAAATTCAGCACTCTTTTCACTATATCATGCCTCTATATTTTGTATAAAAAAATAACAAAATCAATTTAGTTCTACTTAGATATTGCATCTGAAGGCAAATTTGATAAGAAAAAAATTTTTTCCTAAGCCTTTCTGTAATTTGTTTTTCTTTTCAAGTATACAATCATAGGATAGCTGTTAGAAATTATCTAAATCAAACTAAATTCCTCAAAGAACTTGCATTAGAATTCAGGTCTTCTATTGTATTCTAGCATTCTTTATACCATAGCAAATAATCAAACTTTCTCCCTATTTCTTATCTACTTATATCTTAAACTGGTTAACAGCATCTCTATAGATGCTGTTAGCATAGGTCTAATGATGGCACAGGTAACTAAAAAAAGGTTTCTAATCTATAAGAACAGTGACCAAAGAACCTCTTGAAAGACTCAACCCAGATGTAAGTTCATTATCAAAAAAATAGTTTAAAGGCTAGGCTGCAGCATGTGATCAGACACCAGACATTCGTCTTGGCAAGATGGGACCCTAAACAGATAGGGTTCCACCTCTGCTGACACCATCCCTTCCTACCAGTAAGACCACCAAGTACACCTGCCATGTACAGTAGAACACTGCAAGCCTGGAAGGCATCTGGAGGTCTCATAACTCAGTTCCTAGAACAGGAGCTGAGAGCTGCAGGAAAGGTAGAGCAGCACACTCAGAGAATGGATAAACTTCATCATCATTTCACATATACTGCAAGCCAAGGACACAAATCCAAGTGTGGAAAGAACAATCCAAAGACAAAATGGATGTCTTGAATCACTTCAAAAAAAAAAATACAATCAGCTTCTAGATAAATCAGACATCTAAGGGAGAGAAAAAAAAAATTCCCATTATGACTTTCAGCTCATTATACTGGATAAAATGCCCCCAGAACACACAATTTAATAGTAAGTTTTAGCTCAAGATCTTCTCCAAATGCAAAGTTCTCCTATACTAATGTGTCTCTGTGCTATCAGCAAAAGACAATTGTTATTTCAGTCTTCTTTAAAAGTACAAGTCTAGCCTTAGAGAGACAGTACTGTTGCTTATTGCCTAGAATACCTTGGGCAAGTAACACAACCTTTCTCAAGAGGTTTTGTACCAGTGAAAGGTGGAGATGAACTACAACTTTAAAATGTATCTTAAAGTATTATATGAAGTCTCTTAGCAGTGTCCCTTTGATGTCTGATTTATCTAGTAGCTGATTATTTTTTAAGTGATTTAAGACATAGGGGCATCAGAAGGGGCCATCTGTTGAAGATAAAAGCCTAGTAAAGACTAAGATGATCTTAACATATAAGACAGTAGCAAAAATACGAATAATTTGCAAAAAGAAAAAGGGGAGAAGAAAAAGTCCATGATGAGTGGTTCCAAAAAAATTTTTTTTCTCCCAGTAAAGTTTTATATAACTATATAGATATAGGGTTTTGAAAGGGAGGAGGAAAGGGAGGAGGGAGAAGCCATGAGAAGCTTGAGAGATGAAAAAAGTTTTGGCAGAGGGAATATATAGTTCTTCTCAAAGCACGTATAGGAGTTAAAACAGACAGGAACTTTAAAGATGAACCAGTTCAACCTTTTCATTTTCTAGTAAAATATAGGATTCTGAACTGTTATGCATGCTTTAAACACATGCATGCTTTATTATTTTTATAATAACACAACACCCAAATTCCTTGAGCCAATTTCTTCAATTAACTAGAATTTGTTTTAATCACATTACTCCCATAAAGCACACCAAATATTCATGAAATACTATAGTCATTCTTCTATAAAAGATTTTTACTTACTTGTTGCCATGTCAATCTCAGCCTCTCAAATTGCTCTTTTCCATCCTCTGAACAATCTGAACAAGTAAATCTAAAAAAGTTGTCACCTTTGAGGTAACTGAGTTGTTCCCTCAGCTGACCTAAAACAAAGTAAAAGACAATTATTATTTTAGCTTTTCAGTATACCTGTATTCAAAAAAAGTAGTCATACTTTTTTCTCAGTTCAATTTTTTCTTAGTTCCTTTGATCTTATCTAAACTCTCTTAGAGGTAGGTGTTCCTATGATGCCAACTTCTTGAAACTTTTTCATCATTGCGCACAAAGAAAAAATTGTGGTTAAGAGAAAAGAATGACAAGGACATTAAAGTATGTGTTATTCCAGTAGTCTTACTCTCAAAACAAACCTCTACAGTTGTTACTAATCTATATCACTTTAACAGACCACTGGGAAAGAGATAAAGGAGGAAAAAAAAAAAAGGCAAATTAAGGCAAGTTTTCAGGACAAAAATGTTACTTGCACACACAAAAAAGATAAAATCCACTTTACCAAACATATCTGATGCTACAGGAATAAACTGCTTCAATATTCCAGCTATTTGCACAAAAAAAGATAAAATTCATTTCATCAAATGTTGCTATATCTAATGCTACAATAAACTGATGCCAGCAAATGAGTTACTGTACTTCCAAAAAAAAATTCTATTAAATGAAGAAATCTAATATAAGAACTTTTCATAGCTTTCTTTATGCAGGAAACCATAATTAAAAACTGCTGTGTGGATAACGACCTTTTGTGTTGCAACTATTTCTATTCAATATGCAACATTCCTAAAATCTGTTTTGCTTTAGATTGTATGGATGCTTTCCCCTAGACTTTGGGATAGGAATATACATCTGATTTTCGTGGCACCTAGAGAAATGACAGTAACAAGATTAAGATTACAGTAATTAATTAAGAGGGAAGTGAGAGGGGGAAGACGCCAAAATTGGATTAGTGTTGGCAAAACAAAGAACTTGAAATATATACCCCTCTGAATATTTCAGACATTGTTTTTAAGTTAAGTTACAATATAATGAAATTTTTTTTCCATTTGCAACACAATACTATTCTAGAATCCAGCAGAAGAATCTCTATCTTTCATATTAGAATATATATACTTAATAACATGTGATGTTTGATTCGTGAAATAATTGTTAAACTAAGTTCTGTTTAGTCAATGAAGTTAATGTCAATAAGGTATTTTCATTTAATTTTTTTTTTATTTTTTTTTTTGCTTTTTGCTGAGGCAATTGAGGTTAAGTGACTTGCCCAGGGTTACACAGCTAGGGAATGTTAAGTGTCTGAGACCAGATTTGAACCCAGGTCCTCCTGACTTCAGGGCTGGTGCTCTATCCACTGTGCCACCTAGCTGCCCCTCATTTCATTTTTTAAGAAAAAAAATCACTAAGCCTTAGAAAAGAAAATGAAAGAAAAATAAAGGGTTCTTACTGGCTGATATCCATTTTTGACATTTATCACAGAAATAAGATAGTTGTTCTTCCATCCAGGACACATCCCCTTCATCACTATTCAGTGAATCTCCACTTTGATCATGAGATAAATCTACTGAGCCTTGATCCTCAGATTCAACAATCAGGAGGGTTTCACCTTCCACTTCACCTTCCTCCAGACCTTCAGAGGTGGAGGTTCTGGTAGCATCATCATCATGACGACTCATCAGGCCACTAATGTGGACATTATTATCCATTCTTTCTCGTCCGGAAAATTTATTTTTTTTTTTTTGCAACAACTCAGTTAATAATGTTCATAACAGATTAAAAAGGGGTTGTCTTTAAAAAGTGTCTAATCACAATTAAAATCACTTCAATGGAAGGAATTGCTCAAGCAGTTTTAAAACTTAAGTGATAAACCACTGTTCTTTTATTTGAAGGTTTAAAGAGCAGAAAAAATTATACTGATGGAAGCAATCATTTAACTTTTGCCACAACATAGCTAAACAAAAAAATTCCAAAACAATCTAAACCAGTTTCATGAGTATTTCAATCACTTCAAAACTTATGTTTCTTGAGACCCCTTTGCCAAAAATAGCTTCTTTCTCTCTGCTTCAAGATGCTCAGTCAAAATAATCTGTTCTTCCAATAGACGAACATTTTCTTTTTTCCGATTTTGCCTCTCTATATCTCTGAGCACTCCGTCTCGAAGCCTCTAAAACACAAGGAACAAACTTAATATCCTGAACACATGATTCTACAATACAAGATAAAATCACCTACTAGTATAATACTATTACTGTAATTATGCTAGATGATTATCTACTAGTATTATTACCAAAAAAAAGGAATAAAAGTGTCATCCTGGGGAAGGAAGGAAAAAGGAAAATTTGGAATTCAATCTTAAAATATATATATATATATATTAATAAGTGCATTAAAAAATAAAACTATCATGAAGATGCATTTCAGACTTCTAAATTTCCAAGTGCAAGTCCAGATAGCTCTTACTCTAATTCATCTAACTACAAATAAGCAATATAATACAGGGCATTTTACACAACCGTATATATTATAACAAAACATTTTCTTAGTATTCTTGGCAAACTTTTGAAGGCTTAAGAGTTGCAGGTGAAGGCTACCCTAGGATATTCTTTAAATTTTTTATTCTGCAAAGCAGATTAAGAGCTAACAATTTAGGAAGAGCACTGCTTTTGCTATAGCTTAAAATTACAATTGGGTACACCAAAAATTCAATTATGATAAATGAGTCTTGACCAAACAATAATTGGGGAAAAGAACATTTTTATTTAATGCAAGAAATCAAGTATAATAAAATCTACTTTGGATGAAATTGTTAAAATAATGGAAAGTGTAAAAATCATCTCACTGATTATCTCTCTATAAACATCAAATATATGTTTAAAAAAAAGTTTGTGTTGTTACATACACATAGACACATATAGACACAGAAAGTAAACAAACAGTAGTTGAAGAGTAGTTTGGGAAGGATACAAGCAGTTTAGGGGATACAGTAAAATGAGAATAGGCTGTTAGCATTCCTATAATCTTCAAGCTGGTATTGAAAAAGTATTCGATATTTCCAAGTTCTCTCTCTAAAAAAGAAAAAGACTTTCTGACTTAGGAAGCTTAGGCCCATCACATTTTAGAAGACTGAACAGTCTAGGGATTCTGCCATTTGAGAAAATATTTGCTGAAGAAAGTGGAGATGTTTAAGTCTGGGAAATAGGAGCCCTGGCAAAAATGATAGCAGTTTTCAAGCATTTGAAAGCATTTGTTCACAAGGAAGAAAGATTACATTTATACTTCTTGGAAAGAAGCAATCAAAGTTGGAAGGAAACAAATTTAGGCTTGATAAATAATAGGCAGGATAGAATCCCAGATCTGGAGTCAGGAAAACTGGGGCCAACCTGGCTTCAGACATTTAGTAGCTTGTGACCTTGAGGCCAAGTGACATAGTAGCTAACCCACACATGGCAATAAACTTTGGGAACTATCTTTACATATTTAATCTCACTTGATCCTCACAATCTTGTGAAGTAACTATTATTATCTCCATTTTACAGACGGAGAACCTGAACCTGAGTCTGACTTGCCCAATTTCATACCTTTAACTATGTGAGACAAGATGCCAACTCAGATCTTCCCACATAGCACTCCGATTCCAGTTAGCTAAAACGTAGTAATTACTAGCAATAGCTAAATAATGCGTCCACAATTAATAAAAGCAGGCATTATCACAACACAAGTTTTACAAAACACCATGCAACTATTTATCTCATTTACTACAACCTCACAACACATCCCAGAGGTAGGTATACAGATAAAGAAATTGGAGCAGACCGCAGTTGACTCACACAACTATTAAGCATGAAGATAAATGTGAATTCGGGTCTTCTCGATCCAAATCTAAGGATCTACCTACGGGAACATCCTGCATATATGCAGCTTACAGCCTAGTTAAGAGGACAAGACACAAACACGTGTAACAAGACTCACGTTTATACACCATTTGTAGTCTTACAGGCCCATTTCTCATACTAATCCCCTGGAGAGGTAATACTAAAACTCGCCCCATTTTGTAGGTGGGTAAACGGAGGATCAGCAAACAAACCAACAGTTAATATCAACCAAGATGATGGCGGTAAAACCTCACTCGGCAGCCACGCTTTCTGAGGACAAGAGGGCGAAAGGAAGGTCTGCTGCAGCGCAGGGACCACGAGAAGAGGAAAAGGAAGTAAAACTGGCGGGCCCGGGTGAAGTCAAGCCGGGAGGCGGAGCTTAGGGGCGCGCAGTGGGCAGTCGCAGTTCCCAGTGTCCCCCGACCGCGTGCTGAGAACGTCCGGAGACACGGGAGGGGGAGGGGAAAGCAGGGTTGTCACGTGGCCCTGACCTGTTGGTCCTGCTTCTGCCGAAAATGCACCCCGAAAACCGTGCCCACCGTGAGCACCACAGAGAGGCCCAGCACCACCTTGGAGCTCCTCGACATCCCTCCCGGGCAGCTGGCCGCGGAGAGGCGGCGAAAGCAGCCGTTTCCCACTACAGCAAAGCGCCAAACGACTAGAAGGCGAGGAGCTGCACAGCGGCGACAAACGTGCACAACGGTGGCGAGCCCCTTCCGGCGTGCGCGTCCCCGGCCCTCCTTCAGACTCTATTGCTGGAAGGCCGGAACGTTCCTTTCAATCACGTGTGCCAGGCGCAAGCAATAGTGAGCGGAGAAATCGAGCGCGCCTGCGCTCTCTTCTCTCTTGGTTTATTGCGGCCTGTTCTGATTCCCTCTGGCCACGTGGTTGCCGCATCCTAGGACACTGTATCATATCTTTCTTTTTTCTTTACTCCTTCTTCCTCCCCTTCCCCCCCCCCCCCGTTTTCCTCCATATAAATATGTCTAAAACTACTTTGGGGAGAAACTTAGAGAAAACGGGTTCCTAAAAGAACTTCTTACTAAAAGGGGATTATCGGATGTGGAAATTATATAAACGTTTAAAATTGTGCATAAAACTTGCAGTTTTTCTAGGCACCAGATTAAGTAAATAACCTGAGAGATCAGTTCTTCCTTCTAGTTTTTCTAAGAACGTGATAAAGAACTTTGTCCCTGGATGAGTTGGGGGGTTAATGCTAAGGATTTTTTCTGGACAACCTAAAGCATTGGCTTTGCTTCCTTTTTCTTACTCACCATTGGCTGAGACTCCTCCATTCCACTTTAATAAATTAATGAACTTTTACAAAGTTTATTAGTCTCTTGTGTCAAGCATTGTGCTCAACTTTGGGAATATAAAAACTGCAGCTGAAACTGCTTTCAGGGAGCTTTCTAAATAAGGTGACACCCTAAACTGGGAACTGACAGTATTGATTTGATTATTGCTCCACAGCTAGGAAAAGGGTTAGGAGGTAGGAAGGAGAAGAATAAGAGGGTAAGTGCATTTCTTCAGGGTTCCAGAATGTTTAATAAAGTGACCAAAAATGACAGTTTCAAAAATGAGATTTCTTTAAAATCACAGTCTCACAGGATTGAAACTAAAATAGACCTTGATTACTTACCATCTCAGGGAAGGGAAGGAAAGAAAGAAAGAAAATAGAATTTGGAATTCAAAAACTTTAAATAAAAATGTTTTAAAATTGAGAAAGGAAAAAACAAACATCTATAATCAAATAAAACAAAGTCCCACATTATATAGATTTGGACGTGGACAATGTGGCAATTGTTTCTCACAAAATCTAAACTTACCAGTGGTTTGGTGTGAATATATATGCATATAGAGAGAGAGTTGTTAATTGTATAACATGTTCTAGTTCTGCTGAATTGATTTTTATACAATCTTCCCAGGTTTCTCAGAAACTATCCATTTATTTCTTATGACACGATAGCATTCCATCATATTCCTATACCTTAATTTGTTTAGCAATTACCTAATTAAGGAGCATCCCCTCAGTTTCCAATTCTTTATGGCCACTAAAGAGCTACTATAAGTATTCCTTTTTATACTTTATAGATTTCTTTATATTAGAGACTTAGTAGCAGTATCATTGAATTATGCACTTAGCTTGTGGGTATAGGTTCAAATTGCTTTCTAGATTGGTTAGACTAGTTTCACAGTTCTACCAACAATTCATTAATGTGCCTGTTTGTTTTCTTAGCCAATTTGATGGTTATGAGGTGCTGTCTCAAGTATAAAATTTGCATTTCTTTATTAATGATTTTGAGCAATCTTTTTATATGGCTATTGATAGCTTGGATTTCTTTCTCTGAAAACTGTCTATATCCTTTGACCATTTATCATTTGGGGAATAGCTTTTATTCTTACAAATTTGACTCATTTCTCTTTGTATTTTAGAAATGAGACTTTTATTAGAAAAACTTTATGTAAATATCCCCCCCAAATTTCCTGATTTTCTTCTAATTTTAGCTATATTTGTCTTGTTTGTGCAAAAACTTTTACATTTTATGTATTCAAAATTTATCTATTTTTTCACTTCTCTTTCTCTCTGGTTTGGTCATGAACTCTTCCCCCAACCATAGATCTGATAATCTCTTATATGCTCCACTAATTGTGATCATTCTTTATGTCTTAATCCTGTATGCATTTTGAGCTTAATTTAATGTAAGATATGGATTGTTGGTCTATATGTTGTTTTCTGCCAAACTACTTCCAATTTTTCCAATAGTTTTTGCTGGATTAATTTATTGCCCTAATATCTGGGATACTTGCTTTTATCAGCACTAGATTACAATTTCCATTTGCTTTTGTATATCTTGTAACTAATCTGTTCCACTGATCAAACTCTCTAGTTCTTTTGTTGTAATTATTATTCAGTCATGTTCAACTCTTTGTGACCTCTTTTGGGTTTTCTTGGCAAAGATTCTAGAATGGCCTGCCATTTCCTTCTCTCTAGCTCATTTTATAGATGAGGAAACTAAGGAAAAACAGGGTTAAGTGACTTGCCCAGAGTCACATAGCTAGTAAGTATCTGAGGGCAGATTTGGATATGAGTCTTCCAGACTCCAGATTGGGTACTCTATCTACTATGCCACTTAGTTGCTATTTCCAGCCTAGTACCAAATTGTTGTGAAGACTACAATTTTGTAGTATAGTTTAAGATATTACTGCCAGGCCCCCTTCTTTCCCAGTTTTTCCATTAACTTCCATAATATTCTTGATCTTTTGTACCTTTGGATAAATTTTGTTGTTATTTTTTTTCCCTAGCTCTATAAAGCAGTTCTTTGGTAGTTTGAGTACTGTGGCACTGAACAAGTAAATTATCTTAAATAGTATTATAATTTTTATTATTTTGACTCAATCTACCCATGAGCAATGAATATTTCTCCGATTATTTAGATGTCTTTATTTTTGTGAAAAAATTTCTCATAATTGTGTTCATTATAGTTCCTTTGGCAGATCTTGTACCTTTTAGAAAAAAATATAATTTCCCTTTTCATCTCTTTAAATTCTATTTTGTTTTGTCTGAGATCATAATTGCTACTCCTGCCCATTTTTTAAACTTCAGCTGAAAACATAATGGATTCTACTCCAGACCCTTATTTTAATGCTATGTATCTTTTGTTGCAAGTGAGGTTTTTTTTTTTAATTTAATATCATATGGTTAAATTCTAGCTTCTAATCTATTCTACAATATTCTTCCATTTTGTAGGTGAGTCGTCCCATTTATATTTATAGTTATGACCTAATTCTATTTTCTTCAATCTTATTCCCTTATATTTTTCCTACTCTTTCTTTCCCTGGGTCCTTTTTAAGAATCTGTTTTGCTTCTAAATACTGCCTCCCTTAATCTATGCTCCCTCTCATCCCCTGTTTTCTTACTGTTAAACCATTTCCCTCCTATTTCTGTGAGTAAGAATTTCTGTACTCCTGTGTGTGTGTGTGTGTGTGTGTGTGTGTGTGTGTGTGTGTGTGTGTGTGTATTCTCCCCTCCTTTAATCAGTTAATATGAAAGTAAAATTTGAATCTTGAGCTTCTGTAAACTTCTATCAAATTACTTGTCTTCTCAATTGGGAGAAGAGGAGAAAGGAGGGGAGAAAATTTGGAACTTAGAATTTTAAGAAAGACAAATGTAAAAATTTGTTTCTGTATGTTGGTGGGGTGGAAATAAAATATTAAATAAATGTATTCCTGATAGTTGAACTTTGGTAGATTGCTGCTGGACTCAACCCACTAAGAGGTTCTGCAGAATTCAGAATTACTGAATTTCTGGCCCCTCTTTGGTCTGGGACTCCTACACTGGTTATTCTATTATATCTTTTCAGGCTGAGCTAAAGGTTAAAATGGTGATTGTTCTTCTTTGGGCTCAGAACCACCCTGCTACATTTTCAGAGCTTGTTCCTTGTTCAGTAATCAGCCAGGGCCCCTCTTACTCATAACCATTCCTCTCTGCCCTGGATCTGTGAGCCAGAACTAGGTAATAAGTGACAGAGCTGCCCAGTGACATCTTGTTTCTGATCCTGGGGCTAGTCCCGGGATCTCTTTCTGCTCTGGTGCTTCCAGAAGTGCTTCGGTTCAGTCTTGTCACCCTTTCCATCTCCAGGCACTCTTCCTTTGTTCCCCTATTGCATACTTCCCTCCCCACTCCCCAGGTGTCCACAGACCTCTCCACCTCTTTAATCTCCTTAAACTTCCCTGGCCTGGAAAACTGACTTGCTGTGACTTCTTGATTTTTCTGATCAGAATTCAGTCTGACATATTCTATAGGCAAATGGCGACACAGTGGATGCATTGGGCCTGGAATCAGGAAGGTGTAAATTCAAATATGACCTCACATATTTACTAACTGTTGTGACCCTGGGCAACTCACTCAGGCTATAATTTGCACTTATTGCTTTAGTTTTCTGAACTGTAAAATGGGGATAATAATTGTATCTTGCTTGAGGGTTGTTGTGAGGACTGAAGAAATAACATTTGTTAAAAAAAAAAAATGTTTAGCACAGGGAGGGCCTGGCACACAGTAAGCATGATATAAATGCTTATTTCTTCTCCCTCCTTGTTGTGGAAGGAGACCTTCTGAGTGAGCTAGGTAAAAATGCTTCCTCTCTCTAGGCCATCTTGTCTCCACCCTCTGACACCTGACACCTGTTATTTTCATTAGGATAGAATGTTGTTGGGGTAAGGAAGTTCTGGATTCAAATATAGCCTCTGACATGTATCAGCTGTATAATAATAGACTTAATCTTGTTAAACTTTAGTTGCTTCATCTATAAAATACCTATATTTTATATATATATCTATATATAAATATCTATAGTAATATCTATATCTATGGTAATATCTATAGATCTACCTCACAGCATTATCCTAATTCTTCATCCAACCCTCTCCCTTGTTTCCCTTTAATTTGGGGCATGTTTTAACTCACCCAATGAAAAGTTTGCCTTCAGTGCAACAACCTTCAGGAAGGAGAATGAGGGGATCAATGAACCTGCAAGAAGCTGTTCCCTGATTTAGTTTCACTCTTAGTTTAGTTTCAGAATGTCTAGGCTCTATCCTCCACAACCCAGCTGCTTAGTAATGCAGATGAGGACCAGGGATTTTATAAGTTTTGCTTTCACGAGCTTGCAAATGCCAGGAGGTGGCTACACAGTTAAGTAAATCATGGAGCTGGAAGTTTCTAGCTGGGAAGAGAAAAGATAAGAGATTAAGCTGGAGAAAGAAGTCTGTCTAAAGCAGAGGCTGCTTTTCAACCTACGCATCAATCCAGCTTAATGGATCTCAAGCCTATAAAACACTAAGGTTTTTTTTTAGGTGGGGAGTTTTACATACAGATCATAGCTACTCATAGACAAGAAATTCTCTATTCCTTGAAGTAAGCACAATATGCATCCAAAGCTCTAAGGCATCTAAGTCTCTCATTTTGCAAGTATAACCAAGGTTTCCAGTTAAACTTAGGGCATTTTGCCAGATTCTCTTGATATGACACTGCCTAGATGAAGAAAGAAGTTTGTACAAAGTTTTGGGGAGGAATGATGTTGTTTTTAATAATCATATGTGGTGGAAGACTCGGGACCAACTCCAGATACATAGAGAGACAGACACAGGAAAGAGGGAGGAAGAAATAAGGGAGAATGAGAGGGAGAAAGGGAGAAAAGGAGAAAGACAGAGACTTTGAAAACTGCAGACATGTATGGGAAACTGGCTCTTCTGTCTGGTTTGTTGCCCTAGAGACTTCAGGGAATTTCTCCAAGCATGAGATTAGGACTTCTTTGGACTGAGAACTCATCTCATCTTATCCAAAGAGATCATTTATTTTCTGTTTTCTGGTACATTCTAATCTGTAGAAGTGATCTAATTTCTGTTTACTTTTTGCTTGGATAAATGGCTTCATTCACTATTCACTATTTTTGTCTTTTGTGTGGTTAGCCTTTAGTAAGGAGTTATGCTGATGGGTGTAAGCTAGGTGTTGAGCTGGTCAGTTGTGCCTGACTCTTTGTGACCCCATGGATAGTCCATAGGGTTTTCTTGGCAAAGACTGAGTGTTTTGTCATGTCCTTCTCCCCTGTGTCCCCATTTTACAGATGAGGTAAAGAGGCCTTAAGTGACTTACCCAGGGTCATACAGGTATCAGTGTCTGAGGCCAAATTTGAACCTAGGTTTTCCTGATTTCAGGTCCAGTGCTTTATCTACTGCACCATTTAGCTGCCCCAAGCTTGGGATAATCCACCAGTAAGGAATAGTGCCCAGGAAGCAGTTTTTTGTTTCGAAACTAAAAACCATGCCCTTGGAACAGCAATATTTAAAGGAGTAGATAGATATACTTCTAGTGCAGTATCCTTCTGAGGGGCTAGAGAACAGAAGGGCCCTTCAACCTGATCTGTTCAAGGTAAGAATCATAGTTTCCTTTGGTGAGGGCTGGACAGGATAGATAGAAATATCTATCAATCATTGCCTCCTGTGAGCTGCATTTAGACAGCACCTTATAGACATACACATCTTTTGTGGGCATGAGCAACTTAAATAAGGATTCTAAAGCTAGGTGCTCTTTCTACTATACTGCTTCCCTTCAGTTTGATTTATTTTTGTCTTATTACTAGTTGAAAAAACAAAGACTAATTACTCATGTAATAACAGATTTAAAGGAATTATAATTTATATATCTACTATCTAGATAACTCAGGAACCTGAGTGAAATTTTGCCTCAATCCATATTTTTATTTTTCTTCCACTATTTTATCTGTTCTTGTCCTCTGTCTATAGTTTCCTTTTTCTTTCTCTTTGTCTCATTCCACTGTTTCTTCTATATTCCCATTCTCTCTCTTCCCCTTTCTTCCTTAAGAAATGTGAATGTTAATTTATTTTTCATTGTATTTCTTAATGAAGTTCTCTGTTTCCTGTTCTTAAATTTAAAAGCAGAAGATTAAAAATTTATATTTCTCTAAGCAAAACATTAAATTTCTTTTTACTTAATGAGTCTTTGGGTTGATTTTTCATTTTTATGGATTCTCAATAGGAAATAGCTTCCCCAGAACAGAGAGCAGATCATGCAATTATAGAAACTTTTTCAACTTTTCACTCTGGAGCTCCATTATCCTTCTTTAAAAAAAAATCATTTAAGAAAAAAATGAATCACCTATCCTAGTTTTCATTTTCTTGAATTACATTGTTTCTTTTCATTTAACATTCTCTAATCCTAAAATGTTATCATTTTAGGAAGACTTTGTTGGTCTTGAGAAACAGTTGTTGATTATTTTCCCATTAATTTAATTCAGCTGTAAGAAAAGTTTTTTGGGTGTTTTTTTTTTTTTTTCTTTTTTTTAAATATCGGAGAGGTGACTAATTTGAACATAGGCTGGGAAACTGAAAGGGAGGGGAAGGTGATCAGCAAACACATGGCAAGTTTCCATTTACCTGAAATTTCTCTAAACAAGGGAAGAAAAACTTTGCAGAGGGGGCAGTAAGGGAAGGGAGCTGCCCTAGCAAAATATCCGTAAGGGCCCGAGCTCAAATTCTTCTCTTCCATTGGCTTAAGTCAGTTAGGGAGGCATAATTTCTTCCCTATGCTACTACCATCTTGTTGCAGTTTCCACCCAAGAATTAATTATTCCCCCAAACCACACAGATTATGGAACCTACTGCTGCTGTTACATTATCACAGTATTTTGGGATAGGCTTGGCTCTTTTTGCTTTCTTTCCCTCAAGCAGTTATGATTCTGGTTCTCCATTCCTTCAACTCCCAACCCACCCAAAGGCAGAAGAAAGGCATTGGGGTTTTATTTTTGTTGTTTAACTCTAACCTTTTCCCTGATCATCCAGAGTCTTCAATGAGGTGTGTGTGCCACTAAGAGAATTATTCTATATAGTTTGATAGAGAGGTTTGGAATCTTATTTCTCTTTAAGGTTATTATACCAACCATAGAAAAATCAAAGGATTCACAAAGGGAGAAAGAAATGTAATGTTGTTGGTTAAACTTGGCTGAGAGTATCTGTTTTTTGTGATTTTTTTTTTAAGATGGTAAAAGGAAAAAGTTACACTACACTATTATTAAAAGCCCTACACCAGGTGCTTAGGGGAAAGACAGAAGCCCCTGCCCCTTTGAAGCTTGAAATCTAGTGGAAACTCTGGCTTATTACTTATCTTTATTCTGTCTCCTGGTATTTCTTTTCTTTTCTTTTTTCTTTTTTTAATTTTTATTAAAGCTTTTTATTTGCATAACATATGTATGGGTAGTTTCTCAACATAGATCCTTACAAAGCTTTCTGTTACAAATTATCCCCCCAGTCCTCTTCCCTCCCCTAGATGGCAGGAAGTCCACTACATGTTAATTATATTAAAATACTTGACAAGTCGAATATATGTATACATATTTCCATACTTATCTTGCTGTGCAAGAACAATTGTATCTACAAGAAAAAAAATCAGAGAAAGGAAACAATGCAAGCAAACATCGATAGAGATCATGGAAATGCTATGTTGTGGTCCACATTTCATATCCCTCTCTCTGGTGCATATGGCCTTCTTCACTGAACAATTGGAACTGGTTTGAGACTTTTCATTGTTGAAGAGTAGCTCCTGGTATTTCTACTGTACTTTTCTTCAGCATGGTTCTGCAAGTACCCAGCTTGCCTCATGAACTCAACAACACTCAGATGACAATGGATTTATGTGTTTCGATTGGTTGCCATACTCCAGAGCCACACATTCAAAAGGACATATTTATTTTAACTAATCTTTGGTTTTCTTTGTCATCCTATGTATTTTATACCTTTTGCACATGTTTAACCTATATTGGATTACTTTCTATCTAAGGGAGAAGGGAGATGTACCATAACATTTATGTACCATAATTTATTCAGTCATTCTCCAATTGATGGGCATCCCTTCAGTTTCCAGTTTCTAGCCACTACAAAAAGAGCTGCCACAAACATTTTTGCACATGTGGGTCCCTTTCCCTCTTCTAAGATCTCTTTGGCTTAGAGGAGGGAAAGGGACCCACATGTGCAAGAATGTTTGTGACAGCCCTTTTTGTAGTGGCTAGAAACTGGAAACTGAAGGGATGCCCATCATTTGGAGAGTGGCTGAATAAATTATGGTATATGAATGTTATGGAATATTATTGCTCTGTAAGAAACAACCAGCAGGATGATTTCAGAGAGGCCTGGAGGGACTTGCATGAACTGATGCTGAATGAAACGAGCAGAACCAGGAGATCATCATACACAGCAACAACAGTATTACATGATGATCAATTCTGATGGACATGGCTCTCTGCAACAAAGAATTGTCTCAAACCAGTTCCAATTGTTCACTGAAGAAAACCATATACACCCAGAGAGAGGGATATGAAATATGGACCACAACGTAACATTTTCATGCTCTCCATTGATGTTTGCTTGCATTGTGTTTCCTTTCTCTGGATTTTCTTTTTTTTCTTGTAGATAGGATTTTTCTTGCATAACTTGTCAAGCATTTCAACATTATTAACATGTAGTGGACTTCCTGCCATCTAGGGGAGGGGAGGGGACTGGGGGTAAAATTTGTAATGGAAAGCTTTGTAAAGATCAATGCTGGGGAACTACCCATACATATGTTATACAAATAAAAAGCTTTAATAAAAAAAATTAAAAAATTAAAAAAAAAATAAGTGTTGGTTAAATGTATTAGACTACCTGTCTTCTAGGGGTGGAGGTAGGGGGAAGAAGGGGAAAAATTTGGAGCAAAAAAAAATTTTTTTTTTTTTGCAAAGGTCAATGTAGAAAAATCACTCATGTTCTGTAATTAAAAAGCTTTAATTAAAAAAAAAAAAAAGATGTCTTTGGGATATAGGCCCAGTAGAAACACTGCTGGGTCAAAGGGTATGCACAGTTTGATCACTTTTTAAGCATAGTTCCAAATTGCTCTCCAGAATGGTTGGATCCGTTCACAGTTCCACCAACAATGTGTCAGACTGAACAACTCTTGCAGCAGTAATACTTGGCAGTTAAGAGACAGTTCTAAATCTAGCTTAGATTTAGGTGTTGATGTTGGCTACCTTTGTCTGATGCTCTCAAAAGATGGATGAGAATGTGTCCTATAAAGGACAGGAAGAAGAGAAGCAGTCATTACAGAACACTAAGAAGACAGAGTTAGAGAGACAGGAGGGAGCCCAAGAGGTTTTGATAACTTTGAAGTCAAATAAGAGAGTACTTGGTAGAAACAGAATGATAAAGAATGTTAAATGATTAGAAGAGATTTCTAAAAAATCATTTATCCTTTCCCACAAAATCTGCCTACCAAAATTCCCTATTTCTGTTGAAGCCACCACAATTCTTTCAGGTACCCAAGAGTCATCCTTGATGATTCCCTTATTTATTCCATCCTTCCATATCCAATCACTTGCTAAGCCTTTTCATCTCTATTTACTCAACCTACCCCATTCTCCTTACTAACATAACTACTACCTTATTTCAATCCTTTTTCACCCAAACTGTTGCAATTGATTTCCATGCTACGGTTTCCTTTCACTCCTACTAACAAAATAATTCTCTTAAAACATAGATCTGACTATAGCTCACTTACTCAAAAATTCTCATTAACTCTTTATTATCTTTAGGATAAAATATATATTTCTTAGTTTGGCATTTAAAGCTCTTCAGAGTCTGACATCAACCAATCTCTCTAGCTTACCTCCTATCTCTCTATTACTGCACAAGTTGTTCCTAAGTCTGGACTGCATTCCCCCATTATACCCAAGGTTGTGCTGGTCATGTTTAATAATCAGCTTAGAGTGGAGGTAGAAGGAGTATACAATACACTTTTAAATGTAATCTGCTAACAAATTTTAATTTGACATTTTTCCAAGTCTTTCTTAAATATAGAAAATCAACAAAACAATCAAGCCCTGATTTGTAGCCTGTCAAGATGTAAATACCCACATTAAAAATTTAACAATGGGCTCTACCTGGTTCCAGCTGGTTCTAGCACACTCCTGTTTCCTTGAAGCTTGAGCTTCAAGACTCAGCTGAAGTATAACCTCCCATGGGAAGCTTCTCCTGATCCTCTTAGTACTCTCTTCTTTCTCAGCTTATCTTGAACTTGTTTGGCTATATTAAATATTGCATAATAGGCAACTGGATGGCACAATGCATAGAGATGTAGAGTCAGAAAGCATAGGAATAAGGAAAGTCTGAGTTCAAATTCAGCCTTAGTTATTTATAAGTTGTGTGACTCTAGGCAAGTCACTTAACTTTTATCTGCCTCAGTTTCCTTATCTGTAAAAAAGAGAATAATAGCATCTACTTGCTAGAGTTATTCTGAGGGTAAGACAAGATAATATTTGTAAAGCGCTTTTCAAACCTTTGAGTTTCATATTATTATGACTATTAATATTGTTGCTCCTTTAGAAAAATGTAAGCTTTTTAAAAGGACTATTTTTATTTTAATTTTGTGTCCCTAGATGCTAATAGAGTGTCTTGCACATAACAAACACTTGATAATTGCATGTTGAATAAATGAATAAAAAAAAAAGACCACTGAATTTGATTATCTGTGAATTTTGAGTAAGAAATTTTAGTGCTATGGTGATGATGAGACCTGATTGCAAAGTTACTTATATTATTTGAACAGTAAAGATTTCAATAATAATAACTTGAATATCAATAAAGGCAGAAAGAACCCCATGGTCCTGACAATCAGATTAATCTGAGGTTTGCTACCTGTGACCATGAACCTGTTTTCTCATCTGCAAAATGAGAGGGTTGGGATAACTAGATTACCCCTGAGGTCCATTCCAGCTCTAGATCTATAATCCAATGAAGCACTGAGAAGTATATTAAAAATTATATAAGATAGCATGCCTTGTGATCTTTGAAAACTTATTTTCATTAAGGGAAAAAGGGAAGAATCATTAGTGAAAATCAACTGAGAATCTCTTAATTGCTCTATTGGCTTTGCATCTTTCATTTTTTTATTTTGCTAGAATAACCTAAAATGACGAATGGGGTAGGGAGTACAGAGGAGATGGGATAAACCCATAATTTCTTTTTTTCTTTTTTTTTTTTTTTACATACAAAATGTTGTTTGTCCTCCATTTTCTTTTTTTTTTCCTTTTTTTTATATATAAAGCTTTTTATTTACAAAACATATGAGTGATTTTTCAACATTGACCTTTGATAAAACTTTTTTTTTCCCAAGCTTTTCCCCTCCTTCCCCTCAACCCCCACCCCTAGATGACAGGTAATCTAATACATGCTAAATAGGATAAATTATATGACAAATACAATACATGTATACATATCTATACAGTTATCTTACTGCACAAGAAACATCAGATCTAGAAAGAGAAGAAGAAAAAACAACCTAAGAAGGAAAACAAAATGCATGGAAATATTCACAGAAAGCGTTAAAATGCTGCGTTGTGGTTCACACTCAGTTCCCACAGGCCTCTCTCTGTATGTATATGACTATCTTCATCGCTGAACAACTGGTTTGAATCACATCATTGTTGAAGAGAACCATGTCCATCAAAATTGATCATCGTATAGTCTTGTTGCCGTGTATAATGTTGTCCTGGTTCTGCTGATTTTACTCAGCATCAGTTCATGCAAGTCTCTCCAGTCCTCTCTGAAATCCTCTTGTTGGTCATTTCTTACAGAACAATAATATTCAATAACATTCATATACCATAATTTATTCAGCCATTCTCCAATTGATGGGCATCCTTTCAATTTCCAGTTTCTTGCCACTACAAAAAGGGCTGCCACAAACATTTTTGCACATGTGGGTCCCTTTCCCTCCTTTAAAATCTCTTTGGGATATAGGCCCAGTAGAAACACTGCTGGGTCAAAGGGTATGCACAGTTTGATAACTTTTTGAGCATAGCTCCAAATTGCTCTCCAGAATGGTTGGATCTATTCACAGTTCCACCAACAATGTATCAGTGTCCAAGTTTTCCCACATCCCCTCCAACATTCATCGTTATCATTTCCTGTCATTTTAGCCAATCTGACAGGTGTGTAGTGGTATCTCAGAGTTGTCTTAATTTGCATTTCTCTGATCAATAGTGACTTGGAGCACCTTTTCATGTGACCGGAAATAGTTTCAATTTCTTCGTCTGAAAATTGTCTGTTCATATCTTTTGACCATTTATCCATTGGAGAATGGCTTGAATTCTTATATATTTGAGTCAATTCTCTATATATTTTAGAAATGAGGCCTTTATCAGAACCTTTGGATGTAAAAATATTTTCCCAGTTTACTGCTACCCTTCTAATCTTGTCTGCATTCATTTTGTTTGTACAAAAACTTTTTAACTTGATATAGTCAAACTTATCTATTTTGTGATTAATGATGACCTCTAGTTCTTCTTTGGTCACAAATTCCTTCCTCCTCCATAGGTCTGAGAGGTAAACCATCCTACATTGTTCTAATTTGTTTATAATATCATTCTTTATGCCTAGATCATGAATCCATTTTGACCTTATCTTGGTATATGGTGTTAGGTGTGGGTCAATGCCTAATTTCTTCCATACTAGTTTCCAATGATCCCAGCAGTTTTTGTCAAATAGTGAGTTTTTATCCTAAAAACTGGGGTCTTTGGGTTTATCAAACACTAGATTACTATTGTCATTGAGTATTTTGTCCTGTGAACCTAACCTATTCCACTGATACACTACTCTATTTCTTATCCAGTGCCAAATGGTTTTGGTGACCACTGCTTTATAATATAGTTTTAGATCTGGTGCAGCTAGGCCCCCCTCATTTGCATTTTTTTTCATTAATTCCCTTGAAATTCTTGACCTTTTGTTTTTCCAGATGAATTTTTTTTTTTCTAGGTCAGTTAAATAATCTCTTGGGAGTTTTATTGGTATAGCACTAAATAGATAGATTAGTTTAGGTAGTATTGCCATCTTTATTATATTCGCTCGACCTATCCAAGAGCACGTGATGTTTTTCCAATTGTTTAGATCTGACTTTATTTGTGTGGAGAGTGTTTTGTAGTTTTGCTCATATAGATCTTGACTTTCCCTTGGCAGATATATTCCCAAATATTTTATACTATCGATAGTTATTTTGAATGGAATTTCTCTTTCTATCTCTTGCTGTTGCATTTTGTTGGTGATGTATAAAAATGCTGATGATTTATGTGGATTTATTTTGTATCCTGCAACTTTGCTAAAGTTGTGGATTAATTCTAATAGTTTTTTACTTGATTCTCTAGGGTTCTCTAAGTAGACCATCATATCATCTGCAAAGAGTGATTATTTGGTTTCCTTATGACCTACTCTAATTCCTTTAATCTCTTTTTCTTGTCTTATTGCCAAGGCTAACATTTCTAATACAATATTGAATAGTAATGGTGATAGTGGGCAACCTTGTTTCACCCCTGATTTTATTGGGAATGGTTCCAGTTTATCACCATTACATATGATGCTAGCTGATGGTTTTAAATAGATGCTACCGACTATTTTAAGGAAAAGTCCATTAATTCCTATACTCTCTAATGTTTTTAATAGGAATGGATGTTGGATTTTATCAAATGCTTTTTCTGCATCTATTGAGATTATCATATGTTTTTTGTTAATTTGGTTATTAATATAATCAATTATGTTAATAGTTTTCCTAATATTGAACCATCCCTCCATTTCTGGTATAAATCCTACTTGGTCATGGTGTATTATTCTGGGAATGATTTTCTGTAATCTCTTTGCTAATATTTTATTTAAGATTTTTGCATCAATATTCATTAATGAGATTGGTCTATAATTTTCTTTCTCTGTTTTTGGATAAACCCATAATTTCAAATTTAAAAGCATTCCATATATGCTTTGCAAGCTTTCCTGTATAAATGGTATTCCATATACAATATCCTCAGGGAGTAACACATAATTTCCTATTTTATCCATATTAGAAGTCAAGAGAGAAACATAAAGAGGAAGGGCAAAAGAGAGGAGAGAAGGGAGTAGAAAAGAAAGGCAGGTTAGTCTCTGAAGCGTTAGTTAACTACTCCTTTCAGAAAATTATTACCTATCAGTGACTTTTGAGGTTTTCAATCATTCTTTTCTCTTAAAATTGTAGAAGATTCCCTACAAAAGTGATAGTAATGGAGCTTATCAGGAGGAAAATTATTCTCTATCTGAAACTGGCATGATCAGAGCAAAGTTACCTAAAAGAACCACATGCAATCCAGCCCAGAATTGGAGATTAGCTACCCCAAGCAAGAACCTGAGATGGAAGCCAACAGAACTGGGTTATTGGTTCTCTCCAACTAACAAGGTGTTAGACTTGGGACAACTACTTAATCTTTTGGGGTTTTCATTAGCCCATTTATACTCTCAGTAGAGTAATAACTTCTATGCTTATACCATTTGGTTCTTGTGAGAATAAAGTAATAGATATGAAAGTGAAAATTTAATAGGAAGGGGAGGGAGTGAGGGAGAGAATTTATAATTCAAATTCTTTTTTAAATGAATGCTTAAAATTGTCTTTACACTTAATTGGACAAAATAAAATACTATTTTTAAAATTAAAAAAGAAAGAAAAAAGAATTTAATAGCACTATATTAATATGAGATATTATGCAGCATTAGTATGGTGTAGCAATGAGAGCTGACTGCCAGAAGAGATGGGTTTTGAGTTCTGGCCAGGCCCCTTACTGTGACATGTAACCTCTCAGTCTTTAGCAAGTACACTCCAACCTTTCTCCTTCAGAGAAAAGCCTATTTTATATTTTCCTCAGAGTTCTAGAAGAATCCTAGAAAGGATTTCCCATTCTTGTATTTCTCATCCCATAGCCAACAAGGATTGCTAGCCCCTATTTCACTTTGCTTTATTGAACTTTGTAGATATTGGGTTTTTGTTTCTTACAAATTGAGGATTAATACTAACCCTGTGAAGAACAAATCTATTGGCGCCATTTTCACAACAGCATATATTCATATCATGTCTCTGTCACATTTTGGTGATCTTACAACATTTCAAACTATTTCATTATTATTATATTTATTATGGTGATCAAGGTTAAGCGTTTTTGATGTAACTAGTATAATTGTTTTCAGATTCCACAAACCTTGCTCATACACAAGATGTGTGTGTGTTCTGATTGTTCCACCAATTCATATTCAAGGTTGCACTCCCTCTCCTCCAGCCTCCCTATTTTCTGAGACACAAAAATACTGAAATTAGGCCAGTTAGTCACCCCACAATGATCTATAAGTGTTGAAGAGAAAAGAAGAGTCAGTCAATATGCCAAGCTTTATTGTCATATTTTAAGAAATTGCCATAGCCACCCCAACCTTCAGCAACTATCACCCCATCAGTCAGCATCCATCAGTATCAAGGCATAACCCACTACCAGCAAAAAGATTACAAGTAGCTAAAGGTTCAGAGGATGGTTTGCATTTTTTAGCAATTTTAATTTTAAAATACCTTAAAATATGTAATGAGGTCTTAGATGTTAGGTGTGATTAGAAAGGAATTGATTAAAATTAATCCCTGAGGCAAGCAGGTAGAAGGCACTGATAGAGATCTGTTTAGCTCCATGGTCCCACCCTCTGGGGAGGTTCTCCCTTCTGAAATCCAAGTTATGTCAAATCCACCCTCTGTGGGATCTCCAGCAGTCTCATGCCTTGTCAGGAATCCTAGTCATGTCCCTGAGGCTAAATTTTCCCTATAAAATCTACTTTATGGGCCATCCCATGGCTGCACCCTCCTTTGGGTCAGTCTGTCACAGCATCTGCCTGGTGGTGTCTTTCCCCTTCCCTTCACCCCATGCTGCATGGTATCTCCCCTAATTCCATAGGCTTTTTAACCCCGCTTCTCCATACAGCCAATTAACTTTTAGGGTGCTAAGTCCCTTTCAGGATTTGCCTTCCAGCTGAGGACATGCCCCAACCTTGTGGAGTTCCCTTTTCCCTGGAGTAATTGTGAGTTTCACTGAGGAACTTGTCTTTCATAAGCTCTCCCAACTATCTTATAGTTACCATTTCTGGTGTCTATGAATCCCTTCATTTTGTCTGTGGCCTATTCCCGTAAATCTACTTTTTGCTAAAGAGAATGGCCTTTGTGAATTCTTCATATGACTGAACCCTAATTTTTGGTGCCTACCATCATCTGGTATCTATATCACCTATATTAGTATGTACATTGGTTTTTTTATTTTTATTTTTTTACTTCCTTCCTTTATTTATTTATTTATTTATTATTAAAGCTTTTTATTTGTATAACATGTATGGGTAGTTCCCCAACAATGATCTTTACAAAGCTTTCCATTGCATATTTTACCCCCAGTCCCCTCCCCTCCCCTAGATGGCAGGAAGACCACTACATGTTAATAATGTTGAAATGCTTGAGAAGTTATGCAAGAAACATCCTATCTACAAGAAAAAAAAAAAAAGAATCAGAGAAAGGCAACACATACATTGGTTTTTTTAGACACAATGTTATTGTCTACTCATAGACTACTGAATAGTGTAAATATAATTTTTGTAAGCACTGAGAAACAAAAAAATTCATATGACACAAATATTTGCTTTGTTATAGTGACCTGGAACTGAAACAACAGTATCTCCAAGGTATACCTGAATTTTTTCCTCCCTCCCATCCTTCTTTCCTCCCTCCCTCCTATTCTTCCTTCCTTGCTTGCTTCCTTGCTTCCTTCTTTCCTTCCTTCCTTCTTTCCTTGTTTCCCTCTTTCTCTCTCTCCCCCATACTCTCCCTCTCTTTTTTCCTGTCCTTCTTTCCTTCTCTCTCCCCTTCCTTCCTCTCTCTCTCTTTCTTTCTTCCTTTCCTTTCCTCCTTCCTTCCTTTTCTTTTCTTTTCTTTTTCTTTTTTCTTTTTTTTTTTTTGTATTTTTAAGTTAAGGAGCAACCTGTATTTTTGTTTTGTTTTGTTTTGTTTTTTTGTTTGTTTGTTTTTATAAAGGGACATTTATTTGGAAGATATAGAAAAAAGAACAAAACAAATACCCACCTCCCCATCTAACACCTCAAGGTGTTCTGAACTTTTTGTTCTTGCACTGTTCTGGCACCTGTATAACACCAGCCTGGGTCTCAAAGAAGCAAGCATTCACACTTCTTAGCACTTAACCTCTCCATTCTTAAGTTCTCTCTGGTTCTGTTGTGTCTGATTCTTTGTGACCCCATTTGGGATTTTTTGGGCAAAGACTGTAGCATGGTTTGCCATCTCTTTCTCTGGTTCATCTTACACACAAGGAAACTGAGGCAAACATGGTTAAGAGACTGGCCCAGCATCACACAGCTAGTAAGAATCTGAAGACAGATTTGAACTCAGGAAGATGAGTCTTCTTGAGTCCAGGCCCTACTCTCTGTCTCTCTCCACTGTGCTACCTAATTAATTCTTCTTCTGACTATGCTCAAATCCCAGAGCCCAGGGCATGGCTGATATTCTTCCTTACTTTCTTCTGGCTATCCTAAACCTCCTATGTCTGAGCCACATCAACCTACCCATTCAGAGCTCCTCACTGTGTGATAGGATCCAGGAAAGCTTGTTCACAACCCTCTGGGAGATGTGGATCCCAGTCCTGCAGGGGTATCTATCTGTGGCCAGACATGCACTCTTACATGTCAAATAGGGATGATGATACTTTCACTCCACATCAAATAAGGTTGTTGTCCAGGTGACTGCTTTGTAAACAGTAAAGTGATAAAAATTATTGCCATATGTAACATAATCTGTTCTTCTGGCAGCCACATTTTCTCAAGAAATTCATCTCAGCCTTTATCCCAGAGACTCTTTATCCTAAAATCTGATCAGTTTCCACCCATCTCAACCTGTTTTTATGGATCAAGCTGTGCCTGAAGCTACCGCTACCTCCCTCTCCCTGCAAAACAAACTCAGCACATAGTGTACCTGATCAACCTCATCTCCCCTTTGTATTTGTCCTTTCTTTTGGAAGGTTACCAAAAGGCTGTAGAGTTTGGAGGCAAAAAAGGCCAAGTGGTTTGGATTCAATATATTGAAATTTAGCGTTAGATGGATCAGCCTGTGGAGTCAGAATTTTCAGAAGTTTCAGATGATTTTAGCTTAGACATATAATAAACACTAAGCTCTTTAACAGAAATCAAGAAATCTCTTGGAAGCACTTCTCTTATACTTATAAGCTTTGTAATGTAAAGCATGAAAGTAAAGTACTCTTGTAGAAAGGAGTAGAACTCCCTCCCTATCCCTCCACTCTCCACCCAACCCCCAAATCTCTGTTCTTCCCAGGCACAGCTCTGGTGTTCTTTCTTAGATCAGCCCTGACCTGATCCACTGTCCCTCCATCCTTTCCTCACTAGTTTTCTCTCCCTCTTAAATCAATTTATATTTACTTTTCTACAGGTTGTATTCATCATGAAGAATATAAGCTCCTTAAAGATAGGGACTGTTTACAATTTCATTTTCATTTTTGTCTCTAGCTCCAACACTAACACTATCCTGTGGACAGGTGTTTAATAAATATTTGTGAATAAAACTGAAATTTTTTTTCTTTTTCTCTGCCATAATATTATTCTCCAGTTTATATCCAAAATAAACAATATTGATTACCATTTTAAGCAGTTATTTTCACCATTTTCTCACACTACTTAAATCAGCAGTCCCATTTCTCTGTGTAATATGAATCCCAAATCCCCAAACTTGTATTTCTCTTCAGATACATTTCAAATTCTGTCTCAAGTGTTCTTTATCTTTCTGTGTTATTAAAGAACAGGTCAGCATCACTCTACTTTTACTAGTTTCAATAATATTGAATTTTTAAAAGGAAGGGAAGACATGGAGAGTTAACTTGAAAAGAAAATCTTATTCACATACCTGAAGGGAGGAGTGACTTTTGAAAACAAAGTGAGTCTAGCCTGAAACCTTTTTGAGTGTTAAATCAAGAATGTCACACCAAGATTGTGGGCTTTGTCTAGCCTCATTTTGTAGGAGGACAGGGCTTTTAAAAAAAGAAAAAAAGGTAGTCACCACTGACTGATATAATTGGCTCTGTGACTTGGGGCTTCAACCAAGACCAGGTCTTCAGCCCCCACCTTGCAGTCCATATCCTGTTACAGTATCTTGAAAGCAGCCACTGTATTCATAAATTAATTATACTTACCATAGGAACTAGGCTATAGGTAATATAGGATATAGTATAGCTAAGTGGTAGGAGTAGAGTATAGGACTTGAAGTCAGGTTTCCTGAGTTCAAATATGGCCTCAGACATTTACTAGCTGTGTGACTCTGAATAAGTCACTTAACTCTGCTTGACTCAGTTTCCTAATCTGTAAAATGAGCTGGAGAATAAAATCGCAAACCATTGTAGTATTTCTATGGGGGAAAAAAAGTAACACAAAAAAAAAACCTCCAAAAGAGGTCCCAAAGAATCAGATGTGACTGAAAAAAATCCTGAATAACAACAATGCAGGATAAGGAGAATAAAGTAAATTCACTAGCAATTTTCAATAAAGTTTTGTTGCATTAGTCAATTAATTAATAATGGAAAACGAAAGCCATGTGGAGTAGTAAAAGAAAAATGAGATTCAGAATCTAAAACCTGGGTTCAAATCTGGCTATGTGTAGATCTAAAACTATATTATAAAGCAGTGGTCATCAAAACCATTTGGTACTGGCTGAGAAATAGAGTGGTTGATCAGTGGCATAGGATAGGATATCAAGACCATCTAGGCAATAACTATAGCAATTTAGTGTTTGATAAACCCAAAGACCCCAGCTTTTGGAATAAGTACTCACTATTCGGCAAAAACTGCTGGGAAAATTGGAAACTAGTGTGGAAGAAATTAAGGCTGGACCTATACCTAACACCACCTACCAAGATAAGATCTAAATGGGTTCATGATCTAGATATAAAGAGTGATATTATAAGCAAATTAGAGGAACATAGGATAGTTTACCTCTCAGACCTGTGGAGATGGAATAAGTTTATGTCCAAAGAAGATCTGGAACTATTAATTGCACACCAGATAGATAATTTTGATTATATTAAGTTTAAAAGTTTCTGTACAAACAAAACTAATGCAGACAAGATTAGGAGGGAAGCATCAAATTGGGAAATCATCTTTACATTTAACGGTTCTGATAAAGGTCTCATCTCTAACATATATAGAGAATTGTCTCATATTTATAAGAATTCAAGCCATTCTCCAATTGATAAATGGTCAAAGGATATGAACAGACAATTTTCAGAGGATGAAATTAAAACTATTTCTAGTCATATGAAAAGGTGCTCCAAATCACTATTGATCAGAGAAATGCAAATTAAGACAACTCTGAGATACCACTACACACCTGTCAGATTAGCTAAAATGACAGGAAAGGATAACGACAGGTGTTGGAGGGGATGTGGGAAAACTGGGACACTGATGCATTGTAGGTAGAACTGTGAATGGATCCAGCCATTCTGGAGAGCAATTTGGAGCTATGCTCAAAAAGTTATCAAACTGTGCATACCCTTTGACCCAGCAGTGTTTCTATTGGGCCTATATCCCAAAGAAATCATAAAGGAAGGAAAGGGCCCCACATGTGCAAGAATGTTTGTGGCAGCTCTTTTTGTAGTGGCTAGAAACTGGAAACTGAATGGATGCCCATCAATTGGAGAGTGGCTGAATAAATTATGGTATATGAATGTTATGGAATATTATTGCTCTGTAAGAAACGATCAGCAGGACAATTTCAGAGAGGCCTGGAGAGACTTGCATGAACTGATGCTGAGTGAAATGAACAGAACCAAGAGATCATTATATATGGCAACAAGACTATATGATGATCAATTCTGATGGACATGGCTCTCTTCAACAATGAAATGTTTCAAACCACCTCCAATTGTTCACTGAAGAAAGCCATATACACCCAGAGAGAGGGATGTGAAATGTGGACCACAACATAACATTCTCATGCTCCTTGATTGATGTTTGCTTACATTGTGTTTCCTTCATCTGATATATCTTTTGTGTAGAAAAGATTTTTCTTGCACAACAATGATAAGTTTGGAAATATGTATACATATATTCGATTTGCCAATATTTTAACATAACATGTAGTGGATATCCTGCCATCTAGGGGAGGGGTGGGGAGTTGGGGGGGAAAATCTGTAACAGAAAACTATGTAAGTAAGGGTTAATGTTGAAGAATTACCCACACATATGTTATGCAAATAAAATTTAAAAAAAAAAAGAATTCTGTTTCCCTGTTCCAGGAATAAGACATACATTCTTTTTTTTCCTATTCAAATTATTATTAAAAGTAGTCTGTAGTGAGTAATACTTAATTTTCCCACTGTCCCACTGTCACCAGAGGTACTTCTAAAATCCATAATCCTCTCAAAAGAAATGGTCATTTGCCTCTTTATATACAATGTAATTTTCACCAACTAGAATGAATGTAACCATTCTATTTATGTGTTTTGCATGACTACTCATGTATAACCTATGTTAAATTGCTTGCCTTCTCAATGTAGAAGGGATGGAGGGAGAGAATTTGGAACTCAAAATGTGAAGAAAAAGTAAAGTTAAAATTGTTTTACATAGAATTGGAGAAAATAAAATATTAAATAAAATTCTAATTTAATAGAATTATATACATTTATATATATATTTTACATATAGATATATACAAATATCTATTACTATATAATTCAATTAATCATTTTATTAAGTATCTTTTATGTGTGAGGAACTATGTTAGTTGCTGAGGATACAAAGCCAAAAAAGAAAATAAAAGAAAGAAAGAAGGAAGGAAGGAAGAAAAGAAAGAAAAAAGAAAAGAAGGAAGAAAAAAGGGAGAAGAAAGAAATGAAGGAAGGAAGGAAGGAGAAAGGATGGAAGAAAGAAAAAGAAGGAAGGAAGGAAGGAAGGAAGGAAGGAAGGAAGGAAGGAAGGAAGGAAGGAAGGAAGGAAGGAAGGAAGGAAGGAAGGAAGGAAGGAAGGAAGGAAGGAAAAGAAAGAAAGAAAGAGCTCTTATATTTTAAGAATTAAACTTTGGTGTTTTGGGCATCCCCTAGCTTAAAGGGCTGGGGGATCCTCCTGGGGTTTTGGAGATACTACCATGTGCAGGATATTATGTGGGTTTGCATTTCTTAAAACTATAAAACTACACACACACACACATTATCATATAAAACTATAGCATAAAATATTTTGGAACACTTAATAGTTGTTCAAAGGACAAAAATAGCTCAAAGCAAAGGCTTTTGCAAATGTCATGAAATGTCGCATTAAGAAAAGTAGCAACAAAACATTTCCCCTATGAACTTGGGGTTGATTTTCCTACAAATATACATAGAATCAATAGGAAAAATGTCATATACATAGAAGGACTCACATGTAGGGAATTCATGGTCAGGTTGTACAATGGATGGACACACACATAATAAGGGACACACATAGAAAGGTTTCTGATGCTGCAGGGCTGTTGACATCTATTGATGTCATTGTACTGCCCTTGTCAGGACTGCTCTCATCAATTGCAGTCTAGTGGTTTCTGCAGGAAGCTTCCCTGCTTTTACTTCTAGGAAACAGCTCTGCTGATGTCTGTGGGATGCTATTTTGTTAAACATGTCTCTACAGATGTTACTTGGCTGTAGTCTCCACTGCCTCTGGCTTCTAACTTAGCTGAACTCCTTGGCTGAGTTACTTGCCCTGCTCTTTTAGCTTCAATCGATCAATAAAAATTTATTAAGTGCCTAGTAGGTGCCAGGCTCTGCATTAGGGATAGAAAAAGAGGGAAGAGACGACCCCTGATCTCAAGGAGCTTATAATCTAATGGCAGGAGACAACATAAAAACAAATATTCCCAAAGCAAACAACATATAGGACAAATAGGAAATAATTAGCAGAGGGAGTGCATTGGAATTAAGAGTGGTCAGGGAAAGCATTCTATAAAAAAAAAAAAAAAAAAAAAGGATTTGGTTGGAACTTGAAGTCAGGGAGGTCAATATGGAGTGAAAGAAGAAGAGTGTTTCAGGTATGAGGGACAGCCAGAGAGAATCCCCAAGTTTCAAGCCCACATATAAACATAGCTCATTTAGAAAAAGCAGGAAAATCTTTGTCCTAGGATGGATTTCTCTTGAAAATTTGACTGTCAAAACATTTATTTTCTCTAGTAGGAGATTCTTAGCCTTAGGTATCAAGTTTCTTGTACTCGGTCAGAAATCTCATCTCATCTTATGTTGAATATTTATAAACTTTCCAGTTTTCATCTCTGAAAGTTAAATTATAAACCAGGTAGTAGTGGTTATTTGTCTAATAATAATCAAACTGGAGTTTGGGATTACCTGGTTTTTCAAACCTACATCTCTCCTGTTTGTCCATGTAGATGAATGGGCAGAGGAAAGGTACAGAGGAAAACTAAATCTAGGAAGCAAGGCCATTGTCTCTGTTACCTACTCAGGTAGATGAAGCTGATTCCCTGCAGTTTATAAAAAACTTGAAGGATCTTGGGAAGATCAGACATGAAGATATCTTCATGATCACTCAAACTTCATAGCAACTTTGCACCTCTTGGTTTCACAATTTTATTGTTTGATCCATGAGACCAATATAATAAGTTGTTCAATTTTAGTTTAGCTTAATTTCCTTTAGTAGAAAACACATGAGCTAAGGCTTAATGGAAGGTTATGCCTTTAAAGGATAGAGGTGAAGAAGGCTTGTTTCAAATATGAAGGACAATGCAAAGACATAGAGATAAGAGTTCCAGGAACACCAAGTAAGCCAGTTTGGCCAGACTGTGGAGTTTCTAAAGTATTGGGGGAATAAGTTTGAAAAGGCAGAGTGAAGCCAGAAAAATGTTTTAAAAGCCAAACAACGGAGTTTAAATTTTATCCCCAAAGCAAAACAGCTACTAAAGAGTCTTTTTTTTTTTTTTTTTTTTTTTGAGGCAATCAGGGTTAAGTGACTTGTCTAGGTTCACACAGCTAGTCTGAGGCTGGATTTGAATTGAAATCCTGATTGCAGGGACAGTGTTTTATCTACTGTGCCATCTAGTTATCCTGAAAGCTTCCTGCGCAAGGGAATAAAATGCTTAGATTTGTACTTTAATGACATTTTTTTGGGTAGCTGTTAGAGGCTGAATTGGAGAATGGAAAGAATAGATTTCAGGGAGATCAATTAGGAGTCTACTCATGGTGTACCAGGATGATGGTTATGTGAGTAAGGAGAGAGACAGCCATGAGAGATGTGTAAATAGAACCAAGAAACCTTAGCGACTGATTGTATATGAAGGGTGAGAGAAAGGAAGAATGATTCATGGATGAACTAACATTTGATTTGGGTCTATGAGAGGCAGATCTAGGGAGAAGCCTTCTTCAATCAAAGATAACAATTTGAGGAAGTATGGAGAATATTCTGGCAGACATTGTTAAAATTGGTTTTACTGAAATAGAAAATAACTTCTTAGAGACTTTCATGAACTGATGCTAAGTGAAGTGAGTAGAACCAGAGCATTGTACACAGCAACAACAAAATTATGCGATGATCAATTCTGATAGAGGTAATTCTTTTCAACAGCAAGGTGATTCAGGCCAGTTACAATAGACTTGTAATGGAGAGAGCCATCTGCATCCAAAGAGAGGATTGTGAATGTGGATCACAACATAGTATTTTTGCCTTTTTTGTTGTTACTGTTTGCTTGCTTTTATTTTCTTTTTCATTTTTTTCCTTTTTGATCTGATTTTTCTTGTACAGCATGATAACTGAAAATATGTATAGAAGAATTGCACATTACTTGCTGCCTAAGGGAGGGAGGGAGGGGAAGAAGAGGGAGAAAAAATTTGAAACATAAGGTTTTGCAAGGATGAATGTTAAAAACTATGCATATATTTTAAAAATAAGTTTAAAAAAGAAAAAATAACTTTCTTTTTGAGTTTCTTTTGCAATCATGACAAGGGATTCAGGATAGAAGAGATGTATTTGAAAATAAGTGATATAAAACAGAATATGTCAATAAAGTAAGTTTTCTTAAGTACATTGAATGGAAAGCATGGAGCTTGTACAGAGTAGTTAATGACTGTAATTATATTTTAGCTGAAGAATGGGTTATTTAAACATAAATTATGTGGACTAAGTCTAGAAAGATAGCTTAAGGCCACATGTTGGAGCCACATTTAAACCTTAAAAATGCTCATTTAAGGAGTTTGCACTTTATTGGGTAGGCTATAGGAAATCATAGGTTTTTGATCAGAGATTTACATCATTATTCTATAAATCTATCATCACAACTGTTTATGACAAATAATCTAATAGCAGTACATATGATAGATTGGAAGAAAAGAGACTAGAATTTGTTGGTACAATAATCTTAGTAAGTTGTAGTAAGAGACAGTGTGAACCCAGATTAAGGTAGTAGTAGTAGGTATAGAGAGAACTGGGAAACATTCTGAAGAGAGAATCAACAGAATTTAGCAACTATTGCTTCTAAAAATTATGCTGGAAAAGTATTCCTATACAAGTTATAGGAATGTACATGAGGGAAAAAGAGAGGAAAGTGAAATATGGCTATAAGGTTTGAAGGATGGAGTGCCTTTAATAGTAAGTTTGAATGGGACTAAAATCAGTAATAGAGTAACAGAAAAAAAATCATAATTCTTGAACAATAGAATCTCATTCCTCTCTGAGTGTTTTGGGAAATATGTCCCATCAAACTTATATCTCTAATGATGCTAGTAAATAAATGGTCTTTCTGTGACTGAAATGAGGGATAGTTAACTCATTTAATGTTTGCAAAACCTTTACATATCCTACATCATCTAATCTTCATAAAAACAATAAATATTATCTCTTTTTGTTTTGGCAAAGAATTGGCAATTGAGGGGATGCCCATTAATTGGAGTATGACAACAAATTGTGGATTTGAATGTAATGGAATATTATTGTGCTGTAAGAAATGATGAGCAGATTGATTTCAGAGAAACCTGGACTTAACATGAACTAATGCAAAGTGAAGTAGCAAAAACAGGAAAACATTGTATACAGTAACAATATTATACAATGATCATCTATGGATGATTTAACTATTATCAGTAATACAATGATTCAAGACAATTCCAAAGGGCTCATGATGAAAAATGCTATCTACCTCCAGAAAAAGAACTCAAAGCCTCCCTTTTAATCTGTCTCCTTTCACAATATGACTAATGTGGTAATATATCTTACATGATTGAACATGTACATCTCATATAAAATTATTAGTCTTAGGAAGGAGGTAAGTGAGGGAGGGAGAGAGAACATTGCTTCTCAAGAGCAATTTTAAATGGATATTTAAAATCATCTTTATGTGTAACTGGGGGAAAATACAATATAATAATAATGATAAGCATTATTAAATACCCACTATGTGCCAAGCAAAGAGCAGTACAACCCTAGCTCTCAAGGAACATACATTCTAATGATCAGTTAGGCTTGGGTTCTTCTGATACTTAGTATATGTGTGACTATAGACAAGACTTCCTTGAAGACGGGAATTTGTTTTTGCTTGTCATATATCCAGTGTCTAGCACACATTAAGTGCCTGGCACAGAGTAAGCTCTTAATACATTTTTATTGAAGACTTATGATGGAAAATGCCATCTACATTCAGAGGAAGAACTATGGTGACTGAATATAAATTGAAGCATATTATTTTCACCTTTTTTTGTTTATTTGCTTTTTCTTTCTCGTGGTTTTTTCTCTTTTGTTCTGATTTTTCTTTCACAACATGACTAATATGTCATAGTTTAAAATGATTGTACATAACTTTTATCAGATTGCTTGCTGTCCTGGGGAGAGGAGAGGTAAGGGTATAAGGGAGAAAAAATTTGGAACTCAAAATCTTACAAAAATGAATGTTGAAAACTATCTTTACATGTAATTAGAAAAAATAAAATACTATTAAGTAGAAAAAATTCTTATTGACTGACATGTCAATTGGTAACCTCTTTAAGCTATACTTTCCTGATCTGTAAGATAGGAATATTAATATTTATTACAACTACTTCACAGTGATTTTATGAAGACAAATGGCAAGGATGTATATTTTGCAAACACAAATATCAGTTATCATTAGACTCCCCCAAATTAAATCACTTTAAGGTACATAATATAAAATCAAAAAAAAGAGTTCAAAACTTTTGAGTGTATATAAATACCATCTATGGACACTTTGTCAAGTCTTCACTCAATTCCTCTGGTGCATACATAATATATCAATCTAGTCACTCTCCAGAATACTTCTGCCGTAGCTCTACATCACTTCTACATCCCTAGTCTTCATTCTTTCTATGAATGGGTCAGACCTAATGACCTCCAGTACAAATTCTGAATATAATGAAATATTGTTGAAGGTATTAAATAGACTGGAAGTCACTGGCCTAAAGCTGACAATTACAAATGCTTCTTCTTTGGAGCCTCTGTCAAATTCATGGATCCTATAGTATCTTTTTTTAAAAAAATAATTTTATTTTTTTTTATTTGCAAAACATATGTATGGGTATATCTTTTTCTTTTTAAAATTTAATTTAATTTTTTAAAGTTTTAAACTGTCTCCCTTCCTCCCTCTCCAACCTGCACTAGAGGTCACCATTTGACAAATGTAAATTTTTATATGTATATAGACAGATAGATATAGATATGTGTATATGCAGAAAGGTATGTGTATACCCATATATAACACACACAAATATCTAAATGTGAAACCAGTTCTTTCTCTGGAGGTAGATAGCTTTTTCCTTGATAGGTCTTTTGCATTTGATTTGGGTATTTATAATACTCAATAACTTAGTCATTCACAGTTATTCTTCAAGCAATATTGCTGTTAATGGTATACAACATTCTCTTGGCTCTACTCATTTCACTATTTAGAACATATCCTTTTTCAGGAGAATATTATACACATTAACATCAAGAGTATGTGATGACCAACTGTGATGGATTGATTTTTCTCAACAATGGGGTGATTCAAGACAATTCCAAAAGACTTGGAATGGAAAATGCCATCTGCATCCAGGAAGAGAATTATGGAGACTGAATGTAGGATTAAAGTATGGTGTTTTCGACTTTGTTTACCTTTTTTCTCATGGTGTTTTCTTTTTTGGTGTGATTTTTTGTGAACAACATGACAAATATGGAAATATGTTTAAAATGATTGTACATATTTAACCTATATCAGATTGAATGCTATCTTGGGGAGGGGGGAAGGTAAAGAAAGGAGGAAGAAAAAATTTGGAACACAAAATCTTACAAAATGAATGCTGAAAATTATCTTTATGTGTATTGGGGGAAGGAATAAAATGCTGTTGAGAGCTATAAAACAAAAAAATACACAAAAAACCCATATAAGATCTTTTCCTTTTTCCCTGATCACTTTGGGAAACAGACCTAATAATAGTAGTATTGCTGGGTCAAAGGGTATTACATAGTTTTATAATTATTTGGGCATATTGTTATTGGATCAGTTCACAATTCCACCAATAATATTAGTGTCCTAATTTTTTCACAACCCCTCCAACATTTGTCATTTTCTCCTTCTATCATTTTGGCTAATCTGAGAGGTATAAGATGATGTCTCAAAGGTATTTTAATTTTCAATTTTCTAATCAATAATAACTTAAAGCATTTTTTTCATATAACTATATATAGATTTGATTTCTTCACTGAAAAACTGTCTGGTAATATACTTTGACCATTTATCAATTAGGAAACAGTTCAGATTCTTACAAATTTGACAAAGTTCTCTATCCGAGAAACTGTCTATAAACTCCCCCCCCCCAATTTTCTGCTTTCTTTTTAATCTTGTCTTCACTGGTTTTACTTATATAAAACTTTTTTAAATTAATGTAATCAAAATCATCCATTTTACATCTTACAATACTCTCTATCTGTTGTCTATTCATAAATTCTTCTATCTATAAGTCTGTTAGGTAACATGTTCCCTGTTCTAATTTTCTTTTCTTTTCTTTTTTTTGGTAAGGCAAATCAGGGTTAAGGGACTTGCCCAGGGTCACACAGCTAGGAAGTGTTAAGTGTCTTGAGACCAGATTTGAACTCAGGTCCTCCTGACTTCAGGGATGGTGCTCTATCCACTGCTCCACCTAGCTGTCCCCAGTTTTTCTAATTTTCTTATGATATCTCCTCTTCTATCTAGTTCATGTATCCATTTTGACTTTATCTTGTTAAATGGCATAAGCTATGGGACTATACTCAGTTTCTGCCGATCTCCTTTCCAGTTTTCTCAATAATTTCTTTCACCAACTAGTGAATCATTATTCCACAAACTTAAATTTTGTCAAACACAAGGTTATTGTAATCATGTACTACAATGTATTGTATTTCTACTCTGTTCTACTAATTTACCTTTCTATTTCTCAACCAATACCAAATAATTTTAATAATTACTCTCTTGCAATATAATTTAAGATCCAGTACTGCAACCTACTTCTTTTACACAGCTCCACAGTATTTAAATTGTTTCTTTCTAGCTGCTTGTAGTATTTTCTCTTTGAGCAGGAAGCTTCAAAACTTATTTATAATGTTTCCATGAATTTTCATCTTGGGATCTCTTTCATATGGTGTTAGGTAGATTTTTTTTTTTCAATTTCTATTTTATCTTCTAGTTCTAAAACTTCAGGGAAGTTTTCCTTAATAATTCCTTCAGGAATATTGATCATAACGTTCAGGTAATCCAACAGTTTTTATATTGTCTCTCATCAATTTATTTTCTAAATCAGTTTTTTTCTGAGATATTTTGTATTCTTTTATTTTTTTTTCATTCTTTTGATTTTATTTTATTATTTCCTGATCTTATGAAATCATTAGCTTCTCCTTGCCCAGTTCTAAGTTTTAATGAGTTATTTTTTCCCTACAGTTTTTGCATCTCTTTTTCCAATTGGTTGACTTTCTTTTCATAATTTTTAAAATTTTCTTGCATTGCTCATTTTTTATTAATTTTTCCTTATCCTCTCTAATTCTTTTTTTAAACCTTTCTAATTTTTAAAGTCTTTTAAAAATTTTTTTGAAAATTCTTTTTTTGGGCTTGTAGCCATTTTATATCTTTTTCTTTGAAATAGAAGTAGCTATTTTGATATCACCATCTTCATCTGAGTTTGAATACAGATCTTCTCTCACCATAATAACTATCTATGGTTGTCTTCTTTCTCTTTTGCTTACTCATTTTTAAGTAACTTATTTCTTGGCTGTTAACTTTATGTTAGGCAGGCTCTAGTCCCAAGGTGTAGGAGACAATGTCTTAAGCTTCGGGATTTTCATGCTGATGTTTTCTGAGCTTTTCTGGGTGCTTGACAGCAGGTACTCCTCTCCACCTCTGAGCCATGACCAAGGCCCCCAACAATACTGTCACCACAACTGCTCTTTTTTTTTTTTTTCTTTATTAAAGCTTCTTATTTGCAAAACATATGTATGGGCAATTCTTTAACATTGACCCTTACAAAGCTTTCTGTTACAAATTTTTCCCCCCTAGTCCCCACCCCTCCCCTAGATGGCAGGAAATCCACTACATGTTAATTATGTTAAAATACCTGACAAATCAAATATATGTATACATATTTCCACACTCATCATTGTTGTGCAAGAAAAATCGTATCTACAAGAAAAAAAATCTGAGAAAGGAAACACAATGCAAGCAAACATCAATAGAGAGCATGAAAATGTTATCTTGTGGTTGACATTTCATATCCCTCTCTCTGGACCACAAATACTCTTACTTTCTGCAGTTCCTTTGGGAGCTACATGCTTCACCTCACCCCTCAGCCCCAGAAGTAAAATCAGGCTTTCCACTTTCCAGCAAGTGCTTATAGCCAACAGGGCCCCACATCTCTGTGACTGCCCTCACAGACACATACTTGCTCCTCCTCAGTGCTCCTCCACTTCACTCCATGCAGTCCCTGCATAGTGTAATTTTCCCTAATCAATCACAGATAATAATCCCTAATTATCTGTGTAATGAAAGTTCCTGAAGCTGAGACTGTTATAGAACATAGCTGTCCCCAGAACTTGTCTCTTGATTTGGTGATTTCTACAAAATTGGAGGTGAGTGGAGAGATTGGGGCAGAATAGATAGATTTGAGAATCATCAGCATAGAGATGGTAATTAAATCTATGGGAATTGATGAGATCACCAAGTGAAATAGTATAGAGGGAGAAGAGAAAAGGACCTAGGAAAGAACTCTGAAGGACACTTATAGTTAGAAGTCAAAGATCTAGCAAAGAAACCAGAGAAAGAATAGTCAAATAGGTAGAAGGAAAAGCAGGAGAGAGAGAGAAGCAACAGAAAAATCTAAGGAGGAGAATACCAAGGAAGAAAGAGTGATCAACAGTGTTAAAGGCTACAGAGAGGTTAGAGAGAATAAGGATTGAGAAAAGGACATTGATTTTGGCAATTAAGATATCATTGGTAACATTGGAGAGAGCAGTTGTGGACAGCCTTTTCCAGAAGTTTCTAAAAGGTAGAAGAGTTATCCATTCCAAATAAAAGTAGGGAAAGGAAGTATCCTTGCTTTGCTCCCATATTTATTGAGAAAGTTCCTACTATTTTTTAGTTACATATAATGTTGACTTTTGATTTTATATCTATATTCACTTTTAATTATATATGTAAATGTGTGTATATGTATATGTCAACACATATACATATATACTTTTTTTTTTTTTTTTGCTGGGCAATTGACTTGCCCAGGGTCACACAGCTAGGACGTGTTAAGTGTCTGAGACCAGATTTGAACTCAGGTCCCTTCCTGACTTCAGGGCTGGTGCTCTATCCACTACACCAACTAGCTGTCCCTACACATATATGTTCAAAGGTACTTCTGTGCTTAAGTTTTCTAGGATTTCTAGCATAAATAAGAGTTATACTTTTTCAAAGACTTTTTTTTTGCATTTGTTAACATAATCATAAAGCTTTGGATTTTTCATATTACAACATTGAACTATCCTTGCATCCCTGGTATAAATCTAACTTGATGATAATGAATAATTTTTCATGTGTTACTGTATTATTATCTTTTTAAATTGCAATTGGTATTAATGATATTAGTCTATAGTTTTCTTTTTTTGTTTTGTCCTTCCCTGGTTTAGATATTAGTATTATATTTGGGTTTTTTTGAATGATGAAAAAATTGTTGGCTTTTTTTTGAGAATAATTTTCTTTCTTTTGTTAGATTTTTTCTGGTTATATATGTACATAATTTTTTAAAAAATACTTATTTTTGCTTTTATGTAAATATGGGATATATTTTATTTTTTAAATATCTTTTTATTTTCAAAATATCACAGTCATATAAGAACTTTGAATTTGTTATCTTCTGATTATGTTTCATCTCCTTGTCATTATAATAACTTTCTATGGTGAAAGAGATTATCTCAGAGAAAACTGGGAAGACTTGTACAAATATGGAACTTGTGAAAAAAAATTAAGGACTAGTTTACTTCATTATTCCTAAATTAAATGAGGTAAAAGAGAAATAAATCTCTTTAATCATTTAATCCTACCTGCAGGTTTTACCTACACCTGAGATAATCCTGCCACTATGCAGGGGAGATAAAATGACCAAATATTTAATATATTTGTTACCCCCATAGCTGGCATTATAAGCGTGACTGCTTTTATTACCCCAACTTGATAATCTGATACTAGCAATTGGGTTTTTCCTTTATATACTAGAAGTAAAGCATCACTTTGTCTTCCTTTCCCAGAGGAGACCTTTTTGTGTTTAATTGTTTTTCAGTCCTGTCTAACTCTTCCTCATGCTTTTTGGGGTTTTCTTGACAAAGAAACCAGAGTGGGTTTGCCATTTCCTTCTCTAGCTCATTTTACAAATGAGGAAACTGAGGCAAGCAGGTTCATTATTTGGAAAACTATCAGCATAATTGGCCAGATCAATAACAAAATTAATAGATATTTGATTATTTCAATAGATGCAGAAAAGGTTGTTGACAAAATTTAGCACCCATTCCTTTCAAAAAACATTAGAGAATATAGGAACAGAGTTTTCCTTAAAATGACAAATAGTATCTATCTAAAATCATCAGCAAGAATTATATGTAATGGGATAAACTAGGAGTTTTTACAGTAAGATCAGGGGTGAAAAAAGGATGCCCATTATCACCACTATTATTCAATATTGTACTAAAAATGTTAACTTGTGCAATAAGAGGGAAAAAAAGAAATTGAAGTAATTAGACTACGCAAAGAGTAAACAAAACTATCACTCTTTGCAGAGAATATTATGGTATATTTAGAGAATCCTAAAGAATCAACTAAAAAGTACTTGAAATTAGCTGGTTACAGGATATAAAACAAACCCACAGAAATCACTGGCATTCCTATACATTATCAACACAGTCCAGCAGCAAGAGATAGAAAGAGAAATTCTATTTAAAATAATTGTAGACAATATAAATTATTTGGGAGTCTACCTGACAAGACAAACCCAGGAACTTACATGAACACAATTACAAAACTTTTTACACAAATAAGGTCAGGTCTAAACAACTGAGAAAATGTCAATGGTTCATGCATAGACCTAGCTAATAAAATAAAAATGACAAATCTACCAAATTAATTTACTTATTCAGTGTCATACTAATCAAATTATGAAAAAGTTACTTTATGGAGCTAGAAAAAAATAATAACAGAATTCTTCTGGAAGCACAAAAGGCCAAAAATATCAAAGGAATTAATGAAAAAAAAATGCAAAGGAAAGTGACCTAGACATATTGGATCTAAAACTACATTATAAAGCAGCAGGCATCAGAACTATTTGGTACTAATACATCTGTATTCCAAAGAAATTATAAAAAAGGGAAAAGGATTCACATGTACAAAAAATGTTTATAGCAGCTCTCTTTGTAATGGCAATTCTAAATAATCCATCATGGAAAATGCTATTCACAGCCAGAGAAAGAACTATGAAGTATGAATGTAAGTCAAAGAATACTTTTTTCACTTTTTTTCCCTTTTCTCTTGGTTTTTCCCTTTTGGTTTGATTCTTCTTCCACAATGTGACTAATGTAGAAATATGTTTACTATCATTGTATATGTATAATTTATATCAGATTGCCATCTTGGGAAGAGAAAAGGGAGGGAGAAAAAAAGGAAATCAAAATCTTATAAAAATAAATGTTGAAAACTATTTTTATATGTATTTGGAAAAAAATAAAATGCTACTAAATGGGGGGAAGTAATGATTTTTTTAAAAATCTATTTAAAAAAATCTATTTGTACTGGCTAAGAAATAGAGTGGTGAATCAATGGAATAAGTTAGTTACACAAGACGCATAATAATCTACTGTTTGATCAACCCAAAGACTATATCTTCTGAAATAAGAATTCACTATTTGACAAAAGCTGCTGAGAAATCTGAAAAACAGTATAACAGAAACTAGGCATAGGCCAACATCTTACACTATATATCAAGAAAAGGTCAAAACATAAAGGTTAATATTATGAGCAATTTAGGAGAGCAAAGAATAGTTTATCTGTCAGATCTATAGAGAATGGAAGAATGTATGATCAAAGAAAATGTAAAATAGATACTTTTTTTTTTTCCCTGAGGCAATTGGGATGAAGTGGCTTGCCCAGGGTCACACAGCTAGGAAGTCTTAAGTGTCTGAGGTCAAATTTGAACTCAGGTCCTCCTGAATTCAGGACTGGTGCTCTATCCACTGTGCCACCTAGCTGCCCCAAAACACTTTTGATTACATTAAATTAAGAAATTTTTGCACAAACAAACCCACTACAGCCAAGATAAGAAGGAAAGTAGAAATCTGGAAACCAATTCTTACAGCTAGTGTTTCTGATTGGCGCCTCATTCTCAGATATGCAGAGAACTGAGTCAAGTTTGTACAAGCCATTTCCCAGTTGATGAATGGTTGGGGAAGGGAGGGTGTGAGTAGGCAATTCTCTGATGAAGGAAGTATGACTATCTATGGTCATGTGAAGGAGAGCTCTGTATCACTATTGATTAGAGAAGTGCAAGTTGGAACAATCCTGGGAATACTTCACCTATCAGATTGGTTGATGTGACAGAAAAGGAAGGTGATTATGTGTTGGAGAAGATGTGGGAGAGTATGATTACTGATGCATTGTTGGTGATGTTGTGAACTGGTCCAGCCATTCTGGAAAGCAATGTGGAACTGTGTTCAAAGGATTGTAGAAAATACATGCCCTTTAGTACAGTGATGCCACTGCTGGGTCTATATCCCAAAAAGATCATAAAAAGGAAAAAAGTAAAGGGGATCCAGATTGGATCCAGATGTACTAGAATATTTATGATAACTCTTTTGTAGTAACAAGGAATTGAAAATTGAGGAAATAGCCCTTACTTGGTAGCAGAGAACGTGCTTCTTCCGAAGATGTCATACTTCCTCCCTATGGTGATGGGTTGCCATCAGTATATCTCTTTTTGCAATCTTCCACAGTTGACTCCAGCATATGTCACAACTGTCTCCTGAGCCTGAGTGATTGCTACTGCTTCTTGACTGGTCCTTAGACTACTCTACTGCTACCATTTTGGAAAATAGGAGCAAGGAATTCCTCATTCTACTCTCATTTGTTTCTGCTTTACAAAATTCCTTGTTATGGTCCTGCTGCCTTGTTGGAAAGCAGTTATTCCCACAAAACATCAATATCATTGCTATGAACAGCAATTAGAGTTTGTTGCTATGAATAGTTTATTTTAAAACTGTTTTTTTTTTTTTTTTTGCTTTTTGCTGAGGCAATTGAGGTTAAGTGACTTGCCCAGGGTCACACAGCTAAGGAATGTTAAGTGTCTGAGACCAGATTTGAACTCAGGTCCTCCTGATTTCAGGGCTGGTGCTCTAACCACTGTGCCACCTAGCTGCCCCTGTTTTTTTTTTTTTTTTTTTAATAAAATTTCTGGATCCAGTTTCTTCACCTAATACACATCATTTTAAAAATGGATCACTGGATTCACTAGAAGTAGATAAGAGCAATGGCCCTGGAAACAAGAAATCTGAGTTTACAGTTCCAATTGTTCAGTAAAGAAAGCCATATACACCCAGAGAGAGGGATATGAAATGTGGACCACAACATATCATTTCCATGATCTCTATCGATGTTTGCTTGCATTAGGTTTCCTTTCTCAGATATTTTTTGTTCATGTAGATACGATTGTTTTTGCACAACAAGATAACTATGGAAATATGTATACATATATTGGACTTGTCAAGTATTTTAACAAAATTAACATATAGTGGACTTCCTGCCATTTAGGGGAGGGGAAGGGACTGAGGGGAAAATTTGTAACGGAAAGCTTTGTAAGGATCAATGTTGAGGAACTACCCACACATATGTTATGCAAATTAAAAGCTTTAATAAAAAAAGAAAAAAAAGAAATCTGAGTTTAAATCCCACTTCAGACACTAGCTCTGTGACTGAGTAAATCACTTAATCTTTAACTGTTCTCAGTTTCCTTACTGTAAAATGGGGATCATAGCACCTGCCTCATGATATTGTTGTGAGGATCAAATGAAATAATATTTGTAAAACATTTAACACAGTATCTGGCATCAATACGCACTTAAATACTTGCTACCTTCCCCTGCCCTTCACAATTAGAAGATATGAGGAAGGCAGAGACAAGGTGGCCAATTGACAGGAGACAATGTAGCTAAGTTCCTCAGAAATTTTGGAATAACACAACACTCGAGACCCCAAGAAAGTGGAAACAGGACCAGTCCAGACCTTCCCTCCAGAAGTACCATAGAGCCCAACCCTAACATGAAGTCTCTGAAAGAATGAGCAAACAAAGAAGAATCCCACCAAAATGACATTCAGGAAATAAAATCAAAAGAGAATAGTTCCAAAAGATCTACAAGCTTTGCCAAAGTAAAAGCATAGTTTGGTCATCAACTCAACTAAAAATCCTAGAAGAGATAAAGCAAAAGGGTTTTTTTGGTTGGGTTTTTTGGGGGTTTTTTTTTTTAGAGTTTTTAAATGTTTTATTTTGTTCTTTTCTTTTTACAAATGGAATGAGTGTTTGAGGGAAAAAATGGAAAAGAAATGAGAATTATGGAAGAAAGAGGAGGAAATTAACAGTTTGGCAAAAGAAGTACAAAACCTTATACAACAAACTAAAAATTAAAATAAACCAAATTCAAGCCAATGACTCCATGAGGTAACAAGAAATATTATGTGCAGTAAGATAACTGTATAGATATGTATACATGTATTGTATTTGCCATATAATTTATCCTATCTAGCATGTATTAGATTACCTGTCATCTAGGGGTGGGGGGGGTGGGGGGAAGGAAAGGAAAAGCTTGGGGAAAAAAAAAGTTTTTTTGCAAAGGTCAATGTTGAAAGGTCACTCATATGTTTTGTAAATAAAAAGTTTTTAAAAAAAATAAAAAATAAAGGCATGGACTAATGGAAAAAAAAACAAGAAATATTAAAACAAAGTCAAAAGGCTGAAGAGAAAAAAAAATGTAAGAATAGCAAAACAGCAAAAACAGCTGCCTTGAAAAACAGATTGCAGAGAAATAAGAATCATTGGACTATCTGAATGTCATGACTTAGAGAGAAGAGAGAGAGAGAAGAAAGAGAGAAAAGAGAAAGAAAGTGTGAAAGAACAGAGATAATGTATTTCAAGAAATCTTTGTGTGTTTAACAAATTTTCTTTTTTTAAATATATATTTTATTTTTCCAAATACATGCAAAGATAGTTTTCAACATTTGCTTTTGCAAAATTTCTTTCCCCTTTCTCTTCTCTTCTCCCCAAGACAGTAAGCAATCTGATATAGGTTAAACATGTACAATTCTTCTAAACATATTTCCATATTTGTAATGCTGCACACATAAAAAAAATCAGATCAAAAGGCAAAAAACAAAAACAAAAAACAAGTAAATAACAATAAAAGGTGAAATGTTATACTTTGATCTAAATTCAGTTTCCATAGTTCTCTCTTGGGATGTGGATGGCATTTTCCATCACAAGTCCATTGGAATTGTCTTGGATCACCACATTGTTGAGAAGAGCCAAGTCTATCACAGTTGAACATCACATAATCTTCTAGTTACTGTGTACAATGTTCTCCTGGTTCTGCTCACTTCATTCAGCATCACTTCACAAAGATTTTTCCAGGCTTTTTTGAAATCAGCCTGCTCATCATATCTTATAGAACAATAATATTTCATTACATTCATATTCTATAACTTAATCAGCCTTTTCCCAACTGATGGGCATCCACTCTCTTTTCAGTTCCTTGCCACTACAAAAAGAGCTGCTACAGTTTTTGCACATGTGGGTTTTTTCCCCTCTTTTATGTTCTCTTTGGGATACAGACCCAATAGAAATACTGCTGAATAAAAAGGTGTGTAGTTTTATAGCCCTTTAGTTCCAAATTGCTCTCCAGAATGGTTATCATTTCACAACTTCATATTTCAAGAAATCTTAAAAGAAAATAGCCCAAATCTCTTAGAACCAGAGAGCAAATTATAAATAGAAAACATCTACATCCTGAAAGAAAATCCTCAGAAACATCATAAACAAAACACAGGCAGCCAGAAAAAAAGAATTCAAGTACTAAGGAGCCATAGTCAGGTTCACCCCACAATTTAGCAGTTACTACTGTAAAGAATCAGATAACATGAGGAAGTTAGATGAAGAAGTGGATAGGCATTGGCCTTGGAGTCAGGAGGATCTGAGTTCAAATTAGGTCTCAGACACTTAATACTTCCTAACTGTGTGACATCATTTAACTCCAATTGCCTAAGCAAAAAAAAAAAAAAAAAAGAAAGAAAGAAAGAAAAAGAAAAAAAGGAAGGAATGAAGGAAGAAAGAAAGAAAAGAATCAGATAACATAGAATACAATGTTCCAAAAGGCAAAGGCTATAGACTTACAGGCAACAGTAACTTAGTAAAACTGAGTGTAATACAATAGAGCAAAAAATGGATTTTTAATTCATTCCAAGCATTTATGATAAAAAGAACAAAGCTGTGGAAAACCCTGAACTTCAAAGGAAAAGGAAAAACATAAAAAGGCAAATATAAATGAACAAGGATAAAAAATCAAACAAGGGTAAATAACTGATATACTTATGAAAGGGGATCATACTGTCCCCTCTGATTCCTCTCATTATTAGGGTTCACAGAGAAAGTCCAATTGGACAAGAAAGGTTCTGTTATGCCTTGATGATCTTATAAAAAGAATGGAGAAAGAAAAAGGAAAATTAGGGGAAATTATTTCACATAATAAAGGTGTATAAGTAGATATCTAGATACACAAACAAGGATGAGATAATAAACCTCACTGTCATCTGGAGTCATCAAATTAAGGAATAATACACAGATAGTTGGGTATAGAAAAAAAAAATCTCACTCAACAATGAAATAGGAAGAAAAGCAGAAAAAGGCATAATAGGGAATTATGAAAGGATATATTTAGTGAGGAATTGACCTAAACAAACAAATTCTAAATATGTGCAAAAACATTATAGCTCTTTTTGAAGTAATAAAGAGTGGGAATCTGAGGAGGTTCCCTTAAATTAGGGAATGGATGAACAAGTTATGGATGTAACAGAATATTATTGTGCTGAACTTTTATCAACATAAAGATGAAACAGGTTTCCAGAAGACTAATGATGAACATATTACTCACCTCCTGATAAAGAGGAAAGAGACTCAGAAATGCAGAGTGAGACAAATCTTTTCTAGGACATGGTCAATGAGATCATTTGTTTTGATTAACAACACATGTCTGTCTTGATGGAGGAAAGCGAAGAAGAAGGAGGAGAAGAAAGAAGAGGAAGGAGGACGTAAAAGGAAGGAAAGGAGAAGACAATTTCTAGCTATGTCTGTGGACAAGTTATTTAACCCCTTTAACTTTTATTTTTCTCATCTTAAACTGTGATCAAAATACTTATGATACTTAGTAGTACTACCTACGTCATTATAAATGTGAACTCTCATTAACAAATCATGATGAGAATCACTTCTGTGACCAAAATTGTAATGAAAATCAGAGACTCTCCACTTCAATTCATATCTGAACAAGGTATGTTCCCTCTCTATTTAGCATCTCTATCACACTCAATGATCTTTGTTTGAAGATTTCTAATGAGCCTATGACCTCCTAAGTTATCACCTTTCACTTTAAGATAGCTCTAATTATTAGAAAATTTCTCTTTTCAACTTCAACCCATGGGAATTGACCAAGGAAATTATCTGATCATCTTGATGAGTTTATAAAGAGGTGAGTGAACTTTTAAAAGAGACTTTGCCTCTTCTTGTAAAGGAGATAATCCTTCCCAATTGTTGGAACCAGCAGGAACTGATTGGTGATAAATTGTCTGACTATTATGAAAAGAACTTATGCCTGTTGACTATTAAAGAGGGGTTTGGTTAACAGCGGATCTTTTCTTTCTTTTTCCATTTTGCCTTTTTTTTCTTTTCTGTTTTTAGATGACAAGTCAGAGACAAGTTGAGCAAAGACTAAGTCTTAGACCTTCTCCTTTAAGGCCTGCTAATGGAGTGTCTTGGGACAGAAGCCCAGGGATGTACTCTTGTCTGCAAAGACTGGCAGAAAATTTCCTTGACCCAATTTCCTCAACTTAGAGTGCTTGGATCGGCCATGAAGATACAGTAGCAGAAGCATATACGCAGTGTGACAGTTGAGGAGAAAGGAACCAAATGGACGGACTGGTGGGAGCTGCTAAATCTTTCAGATTTCTGGAGTAGTAAGAATAGTTTTTATAAAAGCCTCATAAATTAAAAGAAAAAAGAAGTTCACAACATAGTCCTAGAATCCCGAGGTCTCACAAAAGAAGGGGGATACCTGGACAGGGCTGACTCCAAAGTTGCCTTCCTGGAAGAGAAGGGGAGTTTCTGGGCAATACTAGCTTCTTGGAGAAAGAAAAGATTTATATATCTGGTCACTGGAGCTGCCTGCAAGGGACTAAATCCATCACCATCACCATCGTCATCATCATCATCATCATCACAGAATAACAATAATAACAACTCTTTATATAATGCCTTCTATGTGCCAGGAGCATGCTAAGCACTTTACCAAAATTATCTCATCTGCAGAGTAATTAAGTAATTAATAATTATCCTTATTTTATATTTGAGGAAACTGAGACAGACTGAGATTAAGTGCCTTGTCTATCCCCACACAACCATAGTTTGTAGTTTGATGTTTGATAGTTTGATAGTTTGTAGCTAGATTTGTTCTGAGTTCTTCTGACTTAGACTTTGCTTCCCATTATTATTAGAAGTTATTTGAATTGTGTAGGTCAATGAGAAGGAAATTGATTCTTTGAATGCTTAAAATCATTTCTTTTCTAACAAGAGTTTAAATCCTAAGTGCTGAACGATAAGGCTAAATGTCCATAAGGGTCTAAACTTTTTGGTGACCAAAAAAACTCACTGGGGACTTGAGAAGTTTCCTTTGTGGCAAATCCAAGGTTATTTCTCATCACAGGGGAATTCAATCCACAGAATATCTCTAGGAGCTTGGAGACTCTATAGAATCCCAAGCAGATGTGGGGGGTGCATCAAAGAGGAAGTAGAATTCTATCAATTGTTTAGGTATTACTAATAATCTTTTATACATTTTTGCATTTCCTGTCGGATAGAATAAAAGCTGTCCTGTAAGCAATATACATTGTTAAATGTGTGTCTAGTCTCTAGAAATTCTATTTTGGATCTGATTTTCACTAATAGGAAGGAATGAGTTACAGAGGTAGAAATTATGGAATGCTTAATAATTATGGAATAATTAAGGTATTTACAATATCTCTCAGACTTTATGATCAAGGAGAGGTGATCCAGGCATAGTCTGGCATATACCCTAAATGTGGAAAAAATGGATTTCAGAAAATTCAGAAAGTAGGATACCATGATTTAAAATCCTAGAGAGAAAGTAGGCCTGAGAAACTCACAAGAATGAAATATTTAATACCAATTAGAAGGAAACATTCAGTCAACTTTGGATAACAGGGAATTGATACCCAAGATAAGAAGGGAAATGAAAAAAGAGGATCTTGATGCCCTTGACAATGAAATCAAGTCACCTGGCCCATTAGATGGACTATATCCTCAGTTACTTATGAATCTGGCTGATAGAAATACTGAGCAACTGCCAGTGATAGATTGGGTTTTTGAAAGATCACGAAGAATAAAAGAAGTAATTAGAACTAGAGAAAGGTAAATGTTGCCTGATTTTCTAAAAGGGAAAAGAAACAAGGCTGAAAACTAAAGGTCAATGAACTTGCCTTTGATTCTTAGAAAATTCTAGAACAGGTTGTTAAAAAGTTGATTAGTTAACATCTAGAAAAGTAATGATTTAAGAATATGATGAGAACTTAACCTATGTGCATTAATTTTATTTCTGCAGAAGCTTTTCAGTTTCATATAATCAGGTTTAATAATTCAATTTTTTGGTAATTGACTCTATCCTTTCTTTTGTTAAAAATATATCTCTTATTCATAGTTGTGAGAGATATATGATCTGCTTTTCTTCTAATTTTTTATAGTATTATCTTTAATATCAAAGTATCCCTTTGAAGTATATTGTGGAAAATGGCATGAGGTATTATAATCCTAATGTCTACCAGACCGCTCTCTAGTTGTCCAGCATTTCTTATTCCTAGGATAGTTAAGTGGCACCCTGGATAGAACTAGAAGCTGGAATTAAAATCTGGCTTTAGATACTTAATAGCTTTGTGATGCTAGGTAAATCACTTAATCCTGTTCATCTCAGGTCCTCATTTTAAAAGAAGCTGGAAAAGGAAATGGCAAAGCATTCCAGTATCTTTGTCCAAAACAAAAACAAAAACAAAAACAAAAACCCTTGGACATGATTGAAACACCTCAATACAATATTTCTTATTAAATAAAGCGTTTTTTCCTAGGTGATTTGTGTTTTTCAGTTTATCAAACAGTGGGTTATTGAATTCCATGGCCCTGATTCTCCTTGTCTAATCAGTTCCATTTATGTGCCTCTATTTTATAACCAAAGGTAGATAGTTAGGATGACTATTGCTTTATAAAATAGTTTAAGATCTGGAAATGCTATTTCTTTTTCACTTCTTTTCTTCATTTCCCCAGTATTCTAGGTCTTTTATTTTTCTAAGTGAAATTTATTATTATTTTATCAAGTTCCATAAAGTATCTTCGTGATAATTTGTTTGATATAACACTAAAGTGTAAATTGACTTTGAAAAAAGAAAGAAAGAAAATGATGGTGAATATGTTAAAAATGCAGATTATTATTTTTTTTTTTACAAAAGTTTTTTATTTTCAAAGCATCTGCATGGACAATTTTTCAACATTGATCTTTACAAAACCTTGTGTTCCAATTTTTCTCCTCCTCCCTACCCTCTTCTCCAGACAGCAAGTAATCCAATATATGTTAAACATGGTAAAAATATATGTTAAATCCAATATATGCATACATATTTATACAATTATTTTGTTGCACAAGAAAAATCAGATCAAAAAGGAAAAAAAATGAGAAAGAAAACAATATGCAAGCAAACCACAAACAAAAGAGTGAAAATGCTATGCTGTGATCCACACTTAGTTTCTACAGTTCTCTCTCTGGGTGTAAATGGCTCTCTTCATCACAACATTATTAGAACTGGTTTGAAACATTACATTGTTGAAGAGAACCATATACATCAGAATTGATCATCATATAGTATTGTTGTTGCCGTGTATAATAATCTCCTGGTTCTGCTGATTTCACTCATCATCAGTTCATGCAGCTTTCTCCAGGCCTCTCTGAAATCAACCTGCTGGTCGTTTCTCACAGAACAATAATATTCCATGACATTCATATACCATAATTTATTCAGCCCCTCTCCAATTGATGGGCATCTATTCAGTTTCCAGTTTCTAGCCACTACAAAAAGGGCTGCCATAAACATTTTTGCACATGTGGGGCCCTTTCCTTCCTTTAAGATCTCTTTGGGATATAAGCCCAATAGAAACACTGCTGGGTCAAAGGTTATGCACAATTTGATAACTTTTTGAGCATAGTTCCAAATTGCTCTCCAGAATGGTTGGATCCGTTCACAGTTCCACCAACAATGTATCAGTGTCCCAGTTTTCCCACATCCCCTCCAACATTCGTCATTATCTTTTCCTGTCATGTTAGCCAATCTGACAGGTGTGTAGTAGTATCTCAGAGTTGTCTTAATTTGCATTTCTCTGATCAATAGTGATTTGTAGCACCTTTTCATATGATTAGAAATGGTTTCAGTTTTTTCATCTGAATGGTCCTTTGACCATTTATCCATTGGAGAATGGCTTGAATTCTTATAAATTTGAGTCAATTGTTTCAACTTCATCAGAACCTTTAAATGTAAAAATGTTTCCCCACTTTATTGCTTCCCTTCTAATCTTGCCTGCATTAGTTTTGCTTGTACAAAACCTTTTTAATTTAATATAATCAAAATTATCTATTTTGTGTTCAATAATGAACTTCAGTTCTTCTTTGGCCACAAATTCCTTCCTTCTCCACAGATCCAAGAGGTAAACTATCCTTTGTACTTCTAATTTTGCTTATAATATCACTATGTCTAAATCATGAACTCATTTTGTCTTTATCTTGGTATAGTTTCATGGAGATTAAATTTAAAAGTGTGTTACAGATATTCCTCATCCACCACCCCACCCAAAGTCAGTTGTTAAACATTTTCCAGCTCACCCCTGCTTCTGGGGTTCTTTGAGGGTGTGTACTTCTCATATTATAGCTCCACAGTTTCCAAAGGTGTGTTTCTCAATAAATACAATTAGCTTTAAGATGGGACCACTAATAGCAGAGCATTTAGTGAGATGTCATAGAACTTTAAAAAGAGTGGATCCAAAACATTCCTGCCACATAGCTTGGGGCATTCTCCCACAAATACACCCAATATTCATTCAGGGGAAGAGTGGGCACTAAACTAGTAGTGTGAACATGTATAGCTAAGGGAACATACAAAATGCTGCAGGGCCTCTAAGCCTTTTAATTCCTTTATGCAGCTTTCTTAATTGCTAGTTCTACCCCACTGTGATCATAGCTAACTTTCTTTTCTGCTGAAAAAGTCCAACTCCTTGAAGTTATTCCAATACTACCTCTCCATGTTGACATCTCTCTGGAGAGCATATCTCCGTTTCCTTCTAACTCCTGCCTGAATTCCACATTATGAAGGAATTCTTGAAATATTGAATAGAATGTTTCCTTGGGGTAAGTAGGTCCCCTTCCAGGGGGGAAAGGGAAGAAGAGAGATTAGAAAGGAAAAAAAAAATTATCACACACCAATTGGTAAAGAACTGAATGTTTCCCCATCTGCCGACTCTTTACTGTCTCCAACTCAACCTGCCTTGGTGGTTGGCAGATTTAGCTATTTAAAGACCCCTTTAGAAGCTTTTACAGCAGCTAGGTGGCCCAGTGAATAGAGGGCCGAGTCTGGAGTTAGGAATACTCTTCTTAGTTCAAAACCTTATCAGGTCTCTGAGAGTCTGAAATGATTGACCAACAAGGAACCCCTTTATGAATCACCAATACATCAGCCCTACCAATGACCAAGCTTCCTATAATTCCACTGAAGAAAGGTATTCATACCTGTGATGGAGTCTTTAATGTTAGGTGTGGTTAGCCAAAGAATGGATAAAAATTGATCCCTGAGGAGGGCAGGGAGAAGGCACTGGTAGAAAGTTAGCTCCATGGTCTTACTCTTTGGGAAGGGGGTCCAGTCTGTTGGAAATCCAAGTAATGTCAAATCCCTGAGTCCCACCCTCTATCAGGATCTCCAGCAGTCTCATGTTGTCAAAAATCCTGTCATGTCCCTGAGGTTAAATTTTCCCTATAAAACCTACTTATGGGCCATCCCATGGCTGCTGGCTTCCTCTAGGTCAGCCTGTCATGGGCACTCTGCCACGTGGTACCTTTCTCCTTATCTTCCCCATGCCTCGTGGTATCTCCCCCAACTCCACTAGGCTTCCCATCCCACTTCTCCTCACAGCTAACTCTTTTAGGGTGCTCAGTCCCTTTCAGGATTTGTCCTGCCAGTTAAGGGGATGCCCCAACCTCATGGAGGGCTCCCTTTCTACTGGGTAATTGTGAATTCCACTGAGGAACTTGTCTTTCATATGCTCTCCCACTCTATTTCATATTTGCCATTCCTGTTGTCTATTGCATCTCTTCATTTTGTCTGTAGCCTCTTCCCTAAATACATCTACCTTTCACCAAAGAGAATGGCCATTGTGAGTTCTTCCTATGATCAAACCCCACCTTTAGGGGCTGCCATCATCTGGTGTCTACCTCACCTGTAACAGTCCCCAGAGCATCCCTACCTTATCTGTTCTAGGTTTAAGTACATCAGTCAGCTGGGGGAGATAGGGGGAAAAAACCTGCCAAAGACATGATAAGAAACAGCCAGAATGGATTTGTCAACAAAAACAAGTCAGTCTAACTCCATTCCTGTTTTTGATAGGATTTGTTGTTATTGTTTTTAAATCTTTCAGTTGTGTCTGACTCTTCATGACCTCATTTTGGCTTTTTCTTGACAAAGATACTAGAAGGTTTTGCCATTTCCTTCTCCAGCTCATTTTACAGATAAGGAAACTAAGGCAAACAGGATTAAGTGACTCGCCCAGGGTCATACAATTAGAAAGTATTTGAGGTCAGATTTGAACTCCCTAAGAGGAGTATTCCTGACTCGGGCTTGGTACTCTATCCACTGGGTGGATTGATAGGGTGATTAAACTGTTAAATTAGGGACACAATGCAGATATTGTTCATGTACATTTAGTAAAAATCACAAAGTATTTCCTATTCTTGTGAAAAGGAGAGAGAAGAGGGCCAGATGATGATACATTTGGATGGATTTGAAACTGACTGAATGGCAGACTCAAATATAATTCATTAGTGGTTTATTATCAGGACTTGGCAGGAGTGCCCCAGGGATATGTGCTAGGTTCTATAAGTTTTAACATTTTAAAGATGTAGTTTGTAAAAAACCTGCTTATCAGATTGGAAGGAGACACAAAACTGGGAGAAATATTCAGCATACTGATGGACAGGCTCCAAAAGATCATAAGCTAAAATATTGGGTTGAATTGAATAGGATTGAATTGGAGTAAAGTTAGATTTCAATTAAAAACAATCAATCAATCAGCAAACATTTACTACATACCCAAGCCCTGTTCTAATCACTCGGAATTGAGGCCAAAAGCCTCTGCCCTCTAGAAAGGGAAGAATCTAGTGGGGAAAACCAATATGTAACATATATAAAAATATAAGAATAAATGCTCGTATATGTGTATATATAAATATACATAAACACACACAATAACAAACTATATACAGGATAAGTAGAAAATAATTAGCAGAGATAAGGCACCAATTTCAAAAATACAAGGTGGGGAAGGCCAGATTAAACAGCAGTTTTTCTGATCAAGATTTGGGGTTCTCTTCCTTTGATCCAGCAGGTCATTATTGGGTCTATATCCCAAAGAAATCATAAAAGAGGAAAAAGGACCCACATGTGCAAAAATTTTTATAGCAGTTCTTTTTGTAGTAGCAAAGAACTGGAAAATGAGAGGATGCTCATCAATTGGGGAATGGCTGAACAAGTTGTGGTACATGGAGATAATGGAATATTATTGTTCTATAAAAAATGATGAACAAGCTGATTTTAGAAAGGCCTGGAAAGATTTACACAAACTGATGTTGAGTGAGACAAGCAGAACCAGGAACACAATAACAGCAAGAATGTGCGATGATCAACTATGAAGGCTTGGTTTTTCTCAGTGGTTCAGTGATCCAAAGCAATCCCAATAAACTTTGGACAGAAAATGACATCTGCATCCAGAAAAAAGAGCTAAGCAGATTGAATGTAAATCAACATGTACTATATTCACTTCTTTTTTCTGTTATTTTATCTCTTCCATAGTTTTTCCCTTATGCTCTGATTTTTCTCTCCCAACATGATTCATAAAGCAATGGGTATTAAAAATAAATAAATAAAACTTACTACAATAAAAAAAGTATTAAAAAAAAAGATTTGGGGTTTTCTGCAAGTTCAATGAGTGTTAACAGAGCCTCCAAACTGTTATGCTGAAAGAAATGAAGCAGGGAACAGTTTCAGAGAAACCTGGGAAGATGTATATGAATTGATGAAGAAAGTGAGCATAAATCAGAACAATTTATATAATACAGTATTTTTAAAAAACAAACAATTTTGAAAAATTTAGAAATTCTTATCAACACAATTCCAGAAGACTCAAAATGAAACAATGGCTTCAAAATAAAAAATCTCTCTCTCTTTCTCTCTCTCTCTCTCTCTCTCTCTCTCTCTCACACACACACACACACACACACACACACACACACACACACCCAATGTTTATAAAAGATATTTTATTTTTCTGGCTTTGTCAGTTCATTGGAGGTGCATGGAGGTGAGAGGGAAAGAAATAAAATAAATATAAAATAAAATTTAGTTTTAAAAAATAGTACCAGTGGTAATGTAATCATGGGAGAGGTAGGGATAGTCCAACTGTTTTGTACCCTATTAGTCCATACTTGAAGCTCAGTTCTGAACATTAGATTTTAGGAAGGATGTTACTAAAGTAGAGAGTTTCCAGGGAGGAAAACTAGGATTGTAAAAGTCTCAAAATCATGCTATAAAGAGGCAGACTGAAGAGACTAGATGCATTTAATTTAAAGAAGAAAAGATACAGAGGGGGCCTGATGGCTGCCTATAAGTATATGAAGAATTGTCAGGCATCTGATACTGCTGTGGAAGAACTGAGTTCTAAAAAGGCCTCAGACACTAACTGGGCAAGTCATTTTAACTTCTGTTTGCCTCAGTTTCCACAACTGTAACATGGGAATAATAAAGGCATATATCTGGCTGAATTGTTGAGAGAATCAAATGAGATTAAATTGTAAAAGGACTTTTAGCATAATGTCTAGCACTTAGTAGGGGGCTATTTAAATGCTTATTACCTTCCTTTCATATGGAAGAAGGGATTAGTCTTGCTCTGCTTGGTCACAAAGGGTAGAATTAGTGGTAGCTGCAAAGAAGAAAATTTAGATTTAATGTCAGGCAAAACTTGCAGAGAATTAGAGCTTTCTGAAAGGAGAAGTGATTGCCTCCGGACTATATGACAACCAGTCAGGATTGCTATAGTGAAGACTCCTGGTATGGTTCAGTCTAGATGGTCCCTGAGGTCCTTTCCAACATGAAGATGTTGTAACATCTCAACAATCATATATTCCACTTCTTTTAATATCCCTGAATGTAGTTTTCTGGGCTTGATAACTTGGACACCTGTAGGGCGGCTAGATTGTCTTACCACCTCAGTAATCTTGGGTTTCCCCTAACTGTTGCTATTCTGTTCTTCCCAGCCCAAAGCTTGTTCTTCTTGGCAGGAAAAAAAAAAGGCACAAAATAAAAATTTCAGTAATTCAGTTTCTCTCCATCAATGCTTGTCATTATGCTAACCACCCAAGCAGCATTCCTAGCCTTTCTTTAATTCTCCTCTTGCCCCAGAAATTAAAGGAGATTGTTGACTCATATCACCTTCACCCAGATTTTACTCTGGAATATATAGTCTCTGAATATATCTGCTGTCTAGATATGTACAGACACAGGTTAAAAAAAAAAGATCAAGGGAACCAAACAAATACTGGGTGTAACAACCTATAAATATCAGTACAATTCTCTTCCTTCTGAGAGTTCTATGTTTCTTTTATTTTTTTTCCAAAATTCCTTTTTTATTATGAAATTAATAATCATTAATACAAGTATTTCAAAATATGAAGAGCCAAAAAAAGTGTTATTTATTGATCCATATAACTTTTCCACATTTTCTGGTATTTTAAGAGTATATTTAAGAAAGCAATAACAAAATTGCTCTCTCTGTTCTTTCTTCTTTGTACTTTTAAAATCTTTTTTTCCTGTTTCTATCACTATCTATTAACTCACTCTATCCCTACCCCTGCCTCTATAATAGGCAGCTAGTCAAACAAAATAAGTCAATACATTGACTATGTTTGAAAATGTAAGCTTCATCTCTAGTCATATGACAAAATGCTGATTATGGAAATATGCATATTTCTATAATCTACTAATTATAGAAATGCAAATTAAAACAACTCTGAGATGTCTCCTCACACCTGTTAGATTAGTTAATATGACAGAGAAGAAAATGATAAACACTGGAAGAGATGTTAGAAAACTGGAATGCTAATGTGTTGTTAGTGGAGTTGTGAACTGATCCAGCCATTCTGGAGAGCAATTTGGGATTATGTCCAAAGGGCAATCAAACTGTGCATACTCTTTGATCTAGCAATATCACTAAAGTTTGTATCTCAAAAAGATCATTAAAAAAGGGGGAAAGATCCATGCGTACAAAAATATTTATATCAGTTCTTTTTGTTGTGGCAAAGGATTGGAACTGAGAGGATGTCCATCAGTTGGGAAATGGATGAATAATTTGTGATATATGAATGTAATAGAAAACTACAATGTTATAAGAAATGATGAGCTGGCAGATTTCAGAAAAACCTAGAAAAAGTTACATAAAATGACACTGAGCAAAGTGAGCAGAAGCAGGAGAACATTGGACACAGCAATAGCAATATAAACAATGATTAATTTAAGCTCTTCTCAGCAATATAAGATCCAAGACAATTCTCAAAGACTCATGATGTAAAATGCTATCTGATGTGCTAAGATAGCAATACCTAGTTCAAAATAAACTTGTGACAAATTCACATTGGCCATTCTTTTTGACAAAAGGGAGTTTGATTTAGGGAAAGGGGTTATAGACAAAACAAAGGAATATAATAGACACCAGTAATGGTAAATATAAAATTGGGAGTTGGAAGAGCATATAGTTAGAAAAGGAAAAAGACAAGTTCCCCAGAGGAACTCACAATTAACTAGGAGAAAGGAAATATTCCATGAGGCAGGGAAAAGCTATTGTTTGGCAAGTGGACTTAGTCCCAAAGAGAACTTAACAAAGCTTTTCATCATAAGCAGATCTTTTACAGGAGAAATATAGTCTTTGGTAACAAAGGTGCAAACTTGAAGAGGAAGGCTCTGGGAGACAGGTTAAAGATAGGCTAATCGAGATGGTCTAAGAAAGCCTAAATTCTCAACTTATGACAAAACATTCTGGGAAAGCCAAATTCCCATCAAGGTTATCTCAAAGGTTTTTGAGACTGACTTTAAGATGCTAACTGGATTGGAGACAGGATGGATGAATTAACAAGAGACTGCCTTCCCCTTATTCTATATGAACATCACTATCCACATCTAGGAAAAGAACTGATGGAGTGTGAAGACATTTTGAAGCATTCTGTTTTCACTGTTTGTATGTGTTTTTGTGTGTTACCCTCTGGTTTTGTTTTTGTTTTTGTTTTTCCTTTTATTGTTTCTTCTGTCATAACATGGATAATATGAAAATAGGTTTTACCTTATTTGAACATTTTTAACCTATATAAAATTGCGTGCTGTCTTGGGAAAGATGATTTAGGTTCTTTTTGGAAATAAACTTTACTTGAGGTTGCTAATAAGGCAGTATCCTAGATTTTTCCACAGGGTCCCACGGGGTCCTCACCCCCATTGGGTCTTATTGCCTTGTGCTGATCTGCTGTTCAGAGTTCTTGGAGAAAGGAAACACTCTGGCTTGAATCCACTCCACTGAAATCTTTCTAAGTCTTCCCTAGAAGTCCTCCTGAAGAGATAATTGCCCTCTCTTTCCAATAAGATGGACCAGATGACTCATTGTAATAATTGAGTACATAGTGCAAAAATTTTGCTCCTTTATATCTTGGCTTTGGTCCACTACTGATGCTTCTTCCAGCTTCAGTATGTGACACATAGTAAACACTTAAATTTTTTTTTTCATTCTCTCACTAGAGTCACTTGCTTGATTCTCTCACTCTCTTTTTTTTCTCAATAATACTTCTTTCATTTTTCCAATTACATGTAAAGATAGTTTTCAACATTTTTTTAAGATTCTGAGTTCCAAATTTTTTTCTCCCTCCCTTCTTTACTTCCCCCCTTCCCAAGACAGCAAGCAATCATTTTTAACATATTTCATATTGGTAAGTGGGATGGAGAGAATATGAGGCTTTCTCAGAAAACTGATCCCTGCCATAGTTTGGGGCTATAGCTTCAGGAACCCCCCCCCCCGCCTCCTCTGTTTTGGACATCCAGTTAGAATTTCATAAGCTAAAGTACTGATTTTTTAAATATATATATTTTTGATTGTTGTGTGTGTTAAAATTGGAAACTTGACTGTAAATTACATGAGATTCCTATCCACTTTTATGACAGGCTATGTTATGTCTATTTGGCTATCGCTTATGAAAATTGTGACATTGCTAATTAAGTTGTTTAGGATTATTGTTGTAATATTGATGTGATAAGTTGTTGGAGAGAGAGACAGGAAATGTTGGAGGTCACAGAGAGGAGCAGGATGTTTTGGCTCACACCAAAAGATGTGATTCTGGGACCCAAAAATGGAGGGATAGAATAAACACAAGGAATGGTAAATATGAAATAGAGTAGGAGAGCATAGAAAGGGCTTTTAATAATTAATGATGGAAAGGGCAAGTTCCCTAGTGACACTTGCCACTTGCCAGGAGAAAGGAAACACCCCATGAAGTTAGTGCATGTTCTTAGCTGGCAGGCTAAATCCTGAAAGGACTTAGCACCCTAAAAAAGTTAGTTATAAGGAGAGTGGATTTGAGAAGCCTAGTGGTGTTAGGAATTAGGAGAGACACCATGAAGAGTAAGGGAAGGGGAAAGGGAAAGATCTGTGAGCTTGGAAAGGTGAAGACTTGGTCCATTCTTCCCCCACTGGATGTGGGTGCTTCTTACAAGTCAGAAAACAAACCCATTCACTGGAGCTCACCCCCCAACTCCTGCTACCCTCTTGCTGATTAAATGAAATTATTTTAACATTAATTACATCTATTGTTTAAAGGAATAGTTTACATTTACGTTGTGTTAACTGAATGTTTGTTTTATTTTTCAAGTCTGTGGTTGTTTTAAGTCATTTGGTTTAAATCAAAGGTTCAACCACTTAGCAATGCAAGGAACTTCTAAGAGAAATTTGTTAGATTTCTGGTTAATTGCAAATGCTCTGAAAGTGGCTATTTCAAAACCCATTCAACAAATTATCAAATATTTATTAAATGCATCCTGGTCTCATTGTTTAATGAATATGATCTATAGCTTTCTTGCCCTACATACACATAGGATAGACAGTTTTAAGATTTAAAACGTGATTAGTGAAACTTGCTATTGAGATGAAATCTCATGGGATTTTAACTTTGTTGAGTTTTTAATTTGGGAATGAATGATTAGCTGATGAATTAAATTAGTAACCCACCATTTGGGAGCTGAAGGCTAAGGTGGGATTGCTACTACATGATTGTGCCCTCAGGCTAAAACCCTGAAGGATCACTTTTGATGCTATTATAATCAGGCTTCTGCTTTCTCCTCTTAGAGCAAATTTCCATAATCAGAGTAAGTGGTCAAAGAAGTCATAAGCACAGATCAAGTATGTAATATTTTACTGGTTTTGATCTGAAAATATGTAGTCATTACATTTTATAATTAGGTAAATGAGTATTTGGCTTGGTCATCTATCTCTTGTTAGATGTATGTGTCTGTATGAAATAAGGTCCTTTAAGAACCTCATGTAAGGGGCAGCTAGGTGATGCAGCATAGAGCACCAGCCCTGAATTCAGGAGGACCTGAGTTCAAATTTGACCTCAGACACTTAATACTTCCTAGCTGTGTGACTCTGGGCAAGTCACCTAACTTCAATTGCCTCGACAAAAAAAAAAAAAAAAAAAAAAAGAACCTCATGTAAATCTAAAAACAATTGATACAACTGTCTGTGGGACTTATTTTATTGATTATAGAAACTGAAGCTGAAATATCTTTCATATGATTTAGAGAAGAAGATTTTAGTGTATTTAAGTTTTCTTTGAGGGATATAACTTATGGAATATTTTGTTACATCAGTGGGAAAATTTATAGAAATCTGAGTAGTTTTTAAACACCTTCAAATCAGTTTCTAATCCAAGAGCTGAGCCAGTTCTTAGGTTTATAACAGGCTACAAAGGTTCTTGTGAAATCTGTTTTCATTGATCTCAGGCTAAGAGCCCAAGTGACTCCTGAAAGTGCCATTGAACCCCCTTTTCCTGAAACCTGTTCAGAGTTATAGGGATACTTGTTGAAAAAAATAATAATATATATGTGTGTGTATGTATATATATATGTACATATATATATATATACACACATACACATACACTAGCAGAAGCTTTACACATATGCCTCATGCAGAAGTCTGGGTTAATCTCTATCAATATCCTTCTTTTGATAGATAAATAGACCTGTTAATGAAGGATTTTGTGAATACCTCTGTTATTCTGATGGGATTCCCCCTTTCTGAAAATTGCTTTTGGGGTATAGTGTAATTTACAAAAGAGATGATATCTAATTATTTACAGAATCTTCAGGGAAGGTATAAGCACACCTCCAAGAATGAGGGTTCTTTCTGCTCTTTGTACTTCCTCTCTCTCTCTCTAGTTCTCTTAGGTTTGTTTTCCTCTAAGTTTTGAGCAAATCACCTTCAAATGACCAGCACTAGACAACTGTACTGACCAGTTTCAGGGATCTGACTTAATCCACTGGATTTTCATTCGGCTCAAGCCCTTTCCTGTTGGATGACCCAGCTCAGCAACCCTCCTCAGCAAGAAGCAGTTTCAGAAGATGAGATCATCTCCCCATACCCCAAAAAACTTTGGGTCTCATTTGTTTGGAACTGGTTGGTGAATGGACCCCAAACTACCCAGTGTTTCAGTGGGTTCCCTGTAAGGAGCATCTTGTGAAAGGAGGAGGTTATGTAGGATTAATGCTATTCCCTTGCTGCAATAGTATCTGGGGTTTGGGATGGGGAAATTGGGTTAAGATTTGGGTTAATATTACTGGGAAAGGATATTGCATAAAGAATTCAATTTGATCCTTGTCAAATTATAGAATTGTATAGGCTTGACTAGCCTTGACAAATAGGTACAATTGTGTCCTAATGGAGAAAATGGTTTTTATGGAACTGCCTGTCCAATTTGGAATAATGTTTGGTTTGCTACAAGGGCTAGACATTTAGACAATGCAGAACAAAGAGTAAGTTGATTATACATGTAATAGATAACAGATTTCTTAGGAAGATTTGGAATCAAGTTAAGGACTTAAAGGCAAGTGACAGACACCAATGACTGAATAGAATTGGCAAAATAATCTGTAAAAGTGCCTGAACAAAAAGCAATTTCTATGTCTAGGCTATAGGTTGCCCCATGCCCAAATAGTACCATTCCCTTTGGGTATAGAAAAATGTGTGTGAATTCCTCCTGTTCCTAAATCTATTATCTATCCAAAATCCCACCTTCTACAGAGAGCTGTACCAATCCCTCTTAATTTCAGCACCTTTCACTCTGCTAATTATTTCCTATTTATCCTACACGTAGCTTGCTTTGCATGTATTTGTTTACCTGTTTTCTCCACCATTAGATTGTGAGCTCCTTGAGAGGAGGGGCTATTTTGACTGATCTCCAAACTCTCAAACACATGGATTTTTTTTTTGTATGGAAGCATATTAAAAACCTCCTATTTAGTAAAAATAAAATTAAAAAATTGTTTGTTTTTTGCTCAGGCAATTGGGGTTAAGTGACTTGCCCAGGGTCACACAGCTAGGAAGTGTTAAGTGTCTGAAATCAAATTTGAACTCAGGTCCTCCTTACTTCAGGAATGGTGCTCTATCCACTGCACCACCTAGCTGCCCCCAAAAGTAAAAATATTAAGAAATAATATTTTCCTCTAAAGCCCCTCCTAAAATCTTTTGTAAAGCTCGTTGGCAGAAAAATGGCTTTTTCCCCCCCTTTATTAAAACTTTTTATTTGCAAAACATATGTGTGGGTAATTCTTCAACAATGACCCTTACAAAGCTTTCTGTTACATATTTTTCCTCCCTACTCCCTACCCCTCCCCTAGATGTTAATTATGTTAAAATACTTGACAAATCAAATATATGTATACATATTTCCACACTTATTGTTGTGCAAGAAAAATCCTATCTACAAGAAAGAAAAATCAGGGAAAGGAAACACAATGCAAGCAAACATCGATAGAGAACATGAAAATGTTATGTTGTGGTCCACATTTAATATCCCTCTCCCTGGGTGTATATGACTTTCTTCAGTGAACAATTGGAACTGGTTTGAAACATCTCATTATTGAAGAGAACCACGTCCATCAGAATTGATCATCATATAGTATTGTTGCCGTGTATAATGATCTCCTGGTTCTGCTCATTTCACTCAGCATCATTTCAACGTAAATTTTTCCAGCTTTTTCTGAAATCATCCTGCTGGTCATTTCTTATAGAACAATAATATTCCATAACATTCATATACCATAATTTATTCATATGACTACAAATAGTTTTAATTTCATCCTCTGAAAATTGTTCATATCCTTTGACCATTTATCGATCGGAGAATGGCTTGAATTCTTATAAATATGAGACAATTCTCTATATAGGAAAAATGGCTTTTCTTAAAGAAGTGAATTAAGGTAGTACCAAATCTTTTAACAAAAAATAACTCGTCTTGTTTACATCATTGCTGGTTATTAACAGCTCTGAGCTGTACTCTTCCCTTGAATACCTGAAATGATTGGTGAGCTAGCACTCACTCTTCTTCTACTGGGCCTATATCCCAAAGAGATCTTAAAGGAAGGAAAGGGACCCACATGTGCAAGAATGTTTGTGGCAGCCCTTTTTGTAGTGGCTAGAAACTGGAAACTGAATGGATGCCCATCAATTGGAGAATGGCTGAACAAATTATGGTATATGAATGTTATGGAATATTCTTGTTCTATAAGAAATTATGGGCAGGATGATTTCAGAAAAAGCTGGAAAAATTTACATGAAATGATACTGAGTGAAGCAAGCAGAACCAGGAAAACACTGTACATAGTAACAGGAAGATTATATGATGATCAACTGTGATGGACTTGGCTGTTCTCAATAATACAGTGATTTGAGGCAATTCCAATAGACAGGAAAGAAAATGCCATCTGCCTGTAGAGAAAAAACTATGGAAACTAAATGTGGATCAAAGCATAGTGTTTTCATCTTTTTTTATTGTTTGTTTTTTTCTTTCTCATAGCTTTTCCCCTTTTGTTCTGATTTTTCTTGGGCATGACAAATATGGAAATATGCTTAAAAGAATTGCACATATTTAATCTATATCAGATACTTGCTGTCTTGGGGAGGAAGTATATAAAGGAGAGAGGGAGAAAAATTTGGAACACAAAGGCTTACAAAAATAAATGTTGAAAACTATCTTTACATGTATTTTGGGGAAAATACTATTGAGGGGGGAAAAGATCTCTTTTCCTTGTTCAGAATTTCTATCTGAAATCTTCTTAGGCAGGGGTTATATGGAAGGGCATGAGATAAAATTATATCTGGAAGACCTGATCTTAAATCACAGCATTAATATTTTAGTATTAATATTTTTCTTTGACACCTTTTAGAAAATCTTTCAGACTAGCATTACCCATGAAATCTCTCTCCTAGGAAGTGAAGGCTCAGAAAATGTCCTCTAGTAATGCTTTCCTGGTCTACATAGGTGACAACAGAGATATTTCACTGCAAGGAAGCCATAAATGGCTTCCTCTGGTGCTAAGGACAAGATGGGAAAGAGTTACACAATAAACATTAAATATTAACTGTCTTTGGGAGGGGAGGGAAAAGGGATGGAGGAAATAAAATTTGGAACTCAAAATTTTACCAAAAGGAATATTGAAAACTATCTTTACATGTAATTGAAAAAAAAAAATACTGTTAAGTGAAAAAAAAAACCAAAAATCCCAAACCCTAACCATTAAGCATTTCCTATGTGCCAGCCACTGTGCAACACACTGAAGAGACAAAGTGAAAGACTTTTGGGGAGCTCCTAGTCTAATGGAGAAGGCAGCCAAACAAGATAAATACAGGATGAATTGGAGATAATCTACAAAGGTAAAGCATGAAGGGGGACACTTCTTGTAGAAGGTAGGATTTTAGCTGGGACTTGAAGGAAGCCAGAGCAGCTAGGAGACAGAGATAAGGAGAAAGAAAATTCTAGGCATATGGAATAGTCAGTGAAAATTCCCAGAATGAGAAAGTATAGTGTCTTTTGAGGGGAGTAGCAAGGATGTCAGTGTGATTGGATTGTAGAGAATGAAAGAGGATGTAAGAAAATAAAAGGGGAGGGGAGTAGTTATGAAGAATTATAAAAGCCAAATAGAGGATTTTATATTCAATTTTATGGACATGTTATGGACAACCACTGGAGATTGAATAGGAAAGTAACATAGTCAGATCTGAGTTTTAGGAAAATCTCTTTGACAGTTGAATGGACTACAGCAGGGAGAGATTATAGCAGGAAAATCACCCAGCAGGCTACTGCAATAATCCAGGCATAAAGTGATAAAGGTCTGCACCTTGTGTGAGGCTGGGAAAAAAAGAGGGAAGCAGACATACATAAGGGATATTACAAGCCTTGGCAATAGATTAGATATGGGAAGTGAGAAAAATGAGAAGTCAGGGATGATACCAATGTGGCAAGCTGGGGTCACTGGGAGGATGGAACAGAAAAGAACAATAGAGAAGTTAGGAAGAGGGGATGGATTGGGAAGAAAGAAAAAATTCAGCCTTGGACATTCTGAGTTTAAGATATCTATAGGATATTCAGTTGGAGATGTCCTGTAGATAATTGGAGATGTGAGACTGGAGGTCAATTAAAAGGTTAGGGCTGGATATGTGGATTTGAGAATCATTAACATAGAGATGATAATTTAATTCACTGGAGCTGATGAAATCACTAAGTGAAAGAAGGAGAAGAGAGTGCAGACATCCCAAGGGATGCTTTTTAGGTCCTTTCTGGTAGTATGATTTATTCCTGCACAAACTACCAAAAGCAGGTAATTGTTTGCATGTTTAAGATGGATCAGGAAGTTCTACATTAATTCCTATATATGTGCCCCCAATTGTATACAGTTGATTTCTCTATTGTATATAACAGGTCTTTAAATAGTTGTGTTGATAGCTTTAACAGGGTTAAAGCCACCAACCACCACTAGTCTTTCTCCTTTGAGCATTCCTGGATGAATTCTTAACTTAATGGTACTTCCTTCCTTCTTAGACTGTCTCTTCTTTATCCTCTATATGTCTTGTTTGTATACAGTTTGCATGTTGTTTTTCCCCTTAGAATGAGGAATTATTTTTTGTCTTTATATCCAGTCCAAATGCTTATTACCTGAATGACATCTACAGATCCATGAATCGTCATTATTCCTTGAAACACAAGAATCTATTCCTGCCTGGGACTGTCCCGATCTCCCCAACCACAGGAAGAACTTTATACCTTTTAGTTAGCCCCAAGTACAGTTTTTCTTCTTTGTTTATTTTTCTATCGCCATCCAACTTTTTGACCCAGGTTAGGATTGTCCTGGAGGAGCCTACTTCTGGTGGTATAATAGATAGAGTACTGGCTCTTTGAGACTGTCAGTCATGAGGACTTATGGAAAATTATGTCAAAATTTGATTTCCTGGAGAAGTTCATCAGCATAGTGCATTAGTTTCATGATGGCCTGCTTGTCTGGGTTCTGAACAATGGGCAATGCTCTGGAGCTTTCCCGGTCATCGAAGGAGTGAAACAAGGCTGGAATCAAAATCAGCTACTATACTAATGCTAAGTTCTTCAACTTGAAAAGGCTACAAGCCAAAACTAAAGTGGAAGGATTGTTGAAAGCTGGACTAGGGCTGTTGATGGCTTCTTATGCCTGGGAAGAGAGATTCAGGCCTTCTATGAGCCCCAATCTACTGAATGAAAAATAGAGGAACTGCCTAATTTGACTATAGATTTGAGCAAGCTGCTGCCTTATAAGACATTAGCTCACAACTCAAGACAGGACTGGCAAACCAAGACTGACTCCTCTCTCGCTTCTATGATAGTCTATAGATTTCCTTGCTTGGGCATCCAGCCCCTGTCCCACCGTTGGACTTCAAAACTACCCACAACAGTCTACAGGGTACCACACACAAATACGGTAAACAAGAGGTCTAGTCTGGTCCTTTTTGTTCCTTTCCCATGTTCTACACCAGGAGGTCATTTGGATTGCATCTTGCCAACATTATTAAATGAAATTGCCCTGCTCAGCCTCAGGTTGATAATTTGGCTTTAAAGAATACCCAAAATAAAATAATGCTAAAAAGACTGATGGTGTCAAAGGATAAGGAGCATTAGTGATCAAAGATATAATCAATTGTTAGATGGGGCCTCTCACCCTCCCTAATTTCTCACAGAGAAATGCCCTCAGTCCAGAGGGTAGCAGTAGCCTAACCAAAGTGAGGTCTCATCAGATCAGCCAGGTAAAGGAACAAGGATTCCTTTCCTCAGTCTCCTTTTGTCCTCTCAGAATGTTAGCTGTCACAAAAGATTGGGAGTCACAATTGGCAAAATAGAAACTTTGTAATGAAGATTGAGTCTCCAGATTTTCCTTCTCCATTTTTAAAATCTAGTTTCTCACACAGTTAATTTTCTGCTGTTATCCTAGAGATATTTTCTTATCTAACTCCTTTGTATACAATAGGGACTTAGTTGGGACTGTAGAAAGGTCTGATCAAAACCTACAACAATTAAGTATTGGGCTAGCCACTAGGTTTAATTCTTTCTGGGAATTGTTTATTTATCTAGACTGAAGTGTTTTTAAAATTTGGTCTCTAGGATCAGAGTCTTTTTTTAAATTAAAGCTTCCCCCCCTTTTTTTTTCCTGAGGCAATTGGGGTTAAGTGACTTGCCCAGGGTCACACAGACAGGAAGTGTTAAGGGTCTGAGGCCAAATTTGAACTCTGGTCCTCCTGACTTCAGGGCTGGTGCTCTATCCACTATACCAACTAACTGCCCCTTTGAAGCTTTTTATTTTCAAAACATATGCATGGATAATTTTTCAACATTGACCCCTGCAAAATCTTGTGTTCCAAATTTTCCTCTCTTTCCCCCACCCCTTCCCCTAAATGACAAGTAATCCAATATATGTTAATGTTAAAATATGTTAAATCCAAATATGTATACATATTTATACAATTATCTTGCTGCACAAAAAAAATCAGATCAAAAAAGGGAAAAAAATGAGAAAGAAAACAAAATGCAAACAAACAACAATAAAAAGAGTGAGAATACTATGATGTGGTCCACACTCAGTTCCCACAGTCCTCTCTCTGGGTGTAGATGGCTTTCTTCATCACAAGCTCATTGGAACTGCTCTCAATCATCTTATTGTTGAAAAGAGCCCAATAGGACCAAAGAGTCTTAATGATTGCAGCTCTACAACATAATTTGTGGTCTGGTGATTTTATATGCTCTTCATGCCTTCTTTTTTCTCATTATTTACCTTGAGTTTTGAGAAATGTCAGCCATTTCAAGGAACACATTATTCTCCTTGATAATGTAGATGGTAAAGAGGAATTCCATCAGGACTTTCACTTTCTCCTTTAGAGTCAAGACCAACTTGAACTTTATCAGGGACAGCAGCTTATACAAACTGTCTCTGCCAATCACTACAAAATTCTCTTTTCCCTCTATGTTGGCAAGGGAGATTTCATAGTCATAGGATCCTAGGACCTTAGATTTAGACCCAGAAGAGATTCTAAAAGCCACCCAGTCCAACCCTCTAATTTTAAAGATGAAGAAGCTGAAGTACAACGAAGAGATTAAGCAATTTGTCCAGGTTACACAGTTAAATCTCTGAGGAAGATTTGAAATGAAATCTTTCTTTATTCCAAGGTCAATGCTCTGCTGCCTGTTTTCTTTTTAGTAGCTCTTTGGGCTAAACTCTATGAGAAATGGCTGAGTTAAACACCTTTTATTTGCCATTTCTTCTCATTCTATGCCATTCTCATTTATGCTTTTCAATATCTTCTCTACAAAGAATCTACCTCCTTTAGTTTATTAAAAGAAAGTTTACAAAATATATATTTTTTAATTTGCTTTAAAAAAATTGTCATACCAAAGCAACCCTTTGATTATTGTTCTGGAAACGTGATTATTCCACCCACCTGTCCTTGATAATGACTTTTGTGTGCCTTTTTGTGTGACAGTCATATTTGTATGCATATAGCACCCCTTTTAGCTTCACTTAAGTCCTTGGAACTATTTCTGTTCATCCATTCCACATGGCCAAGCAATCTTCAATATCTGTGAGATATTGAATTCAGAATGAAAGGCATTCGATGAAAATGAATAGCAAGGCCAATAACAAGGAATTAAATTCTGCAATAAGTGTCCTCTGTGCTGCCATAAAATGGCTTTTACTTCCCAAGCCTCCAGGGAGCCCTGATCACTCCCCAAATAATCTCTTTCTAAGCCACCCAGTGAAAAATGGTCAGGCACAGATCACTCATGGCACCAGGCTGAGGATTAAAATCTGGAGCTACTCTGATTAATCAAATCTCTTTCACTCACAGTTTGCAGTTTAAAGATCTCTGATTTCCTTCATCATGACACTGTAAAGTTTTCTTGAATCAGAAAAATACTAAAACTTCAAACTATAGCTCCCACTGCCATTAGTGGAAAGAGATAGACATGGTTGTCATTTTTTTTTTTCTATTTTCTATCTCCATTGCTCCTTGCAACCACTACTTGCTTTTTAAAGCACCCATACTGCTGAGAGCCCACACTTTAGCACATTGTGGATCCTTCTAGGAAATGTGGTCCCAAAACTTTCTTCCACTTAGGTTCTCTTACTCCCAAATATTATTGTATAGGATGTACAGAAGAAAGGAAACAAGCATTTATTAAATGTCTGCCATGGATGAGGTACCATGCTAAATATTATAAATATTATCTCATTTTACCTCACAATTATGAGAGGTTGTCATCATTACCATTTTACAGCTGAACCAACAGAAGTGAAGTGATTTGCTCAAAATTATATTACTAGTAAGTATCTGAGACTGGATTTGAATTTAATACTTCTTAATTCTTGACTTTTTGCTGTTTTTTTCCCCTTTGTTTTTCCTTTCCATCTGTTTTTCCCTTGCCTTTCAGATCATCTGTATTTTTGTACTTTTTGTTATCTCTGTATCTATTGCACTGCCTGCCTCCCTCTTTCACATTATCTACCCTTCTCTGCCATGCTTTGAGAAACAGTAACCATTTAGCTGTAGGAAGTGAGGAAGAGGGAGCAAGAAAGGAAACTTGCCACAGGAAATGGTTCCCCAGATTCCAAGCCGAGAAATTGCAAGTTGAGAATCAGAAAAAGATACTAAGATAGCATGGTACAAGCAGGCTTCCTCTCTGGAGTCTGTGATTGACTCTGCTCATCCAATGAACTAATTAGTCTTGTCAAGAAGCATTTAATGGCTCCTTTCAATGACAGACTGCAAACAGCACCAGCTGAGGGAACTTCTGTCTTTCAGGCAATACTGGATTCCAAGGTTCCTGCCCTGTGCTGTAAAAGTCCTAGGTCCAGAGTTTCTTCATCTTCATTTAAAGAAATATAAGTAGAAGAACACTAAGTGGGAGCTGCTGTGTTGTATTGTCTACAAATCGCTTGGCCACTGGCAGGATTGTGGTAAGGAATTCAATAAATCCAAATTGTGTTTTCTTTGTAACAATTTGATACAAAGTAAATTTTGTGCTGTCTTAGACCACAGAGTCTAGACTAGCAGGTGCAGTCAATTGGTGGATATTTTATCATGTATTGTTTTACTGTTATGAAGTACTATTTATTTGCTTATTTAAGATTGGATGCCAAGAGTTTTTTTTTTTTTTAAACTATATACAACATATGTCTGCTTCTGTAAAGTTGTTCCATTCTGCCAAAGTCACCAGATTAGGGCTAAGGAAAAAAGGAAGGAGAAAATAAGGGAATAAGCATTGAGAAGGCAATGAGCAAGGGAGCCAAGATGGTGGAGTGAAGGCAGGAATTTTCTCTCCCAAATAGCTCCAAATTCCTTTAAGTAATAACTCTAAACAAATTTTAGAGCATCAGAGCACCAAAAAGATGGAGTAGAACATTTTCCAGCCAAAAAGAACTTAGTGAGTCAGCAGGAAAGGTCTGTGGGAGCCTAGCACGTAATCCCAATTTAGACTGCGTCAGCCTGGACAGACCCAGCCCCAATCCAGACCTTAGCATTGGGACCTCTGAATGAGCAGCAGTGCTGGAGGCTTCTGGACCTCTTACTCTGGGAACACCAGGGAGGGCTGGAAAGATCAGTGGAGAGGGTCTGTGGCAACGGGGTGGGAGTCTTGTGGTCTCTGAAAATAACTGCACAAAATTCCTGAAGCTTGGGACGGTACACCTTCCACCCTGGAAACAGAGCCCTATTTTCACAAAAAGTTAAAAGTCGAGTAATAGGCTAGGAAAATGAGCAGAAAGCAATCTGATCACTGAAAGTATATGCTGACAAGGAAGATTAAAACATACATTCAGAAGATAACAAAGTCAATGATTATAGTAATCAAGTAATCAATCACTAGGAAAATGAGCAGAAAACAATCTGATCACTGAAAGTATATGCTGACAAGGAAGATTAAAACAAACATTCAGAAGATAACAAAGTCAATGATTATAGTAAATCAAGTTTGATAAACTCAAAGACCCCAGCTTCTGTGACAAGAACTTACTATGTAACAAAAATTGCCGGGAAATTTGGAAATTAGTATGGTAGAAACTAGGTATTAACCCATACCTAACACCCCATACAAAGATAAGGTTGAAATAGATTCATGATACCATAAGCAACTTAAAAGAACAAAGGATAGTCTGCCTCTCAGATCTGTGGGAAAGGAAGGAATTTGTGGGCAAATAAGATCTAGAGTACATCTAAATGGATAACTTTGATTATATTAAGTTGAAAAGTTTTTGTACAAACAAAACCAATGCAGACAAGATTAGGAGGGAAGCAGAAAACTGGAAAAAAATATTTTACATTCAAGGGTTCTAATAAAGACCTCATTTCTAAAATATGTAGAGAATTGACTCAAATTTATAATAATAAAAACCATTCTCCAACTGATAAATGGTCAAAGGATATGAACAGACAATTTTCAGGTGAAGAAATTAGAACCATTTCTAGTCATATGAAAACATATTCTAAATCACTATTGATCAGAGAAATGCAAATTAAGACAACTTTGAAGTATCACTATGCACCTTTCAGATTGACTAAGAGGCCAGGAAAAGATAATAATGAATGTTGGAGGGGATGTGGGAAAACTGGGACACTGATACATTGTTGGTGAAGTTGTGAACAGCCATTCTATGGAACTATGTCCTAAGGGCTATAAAACTGTGCATACCCCCAGCAGTGTTTCTACTGGGTCTGTATCCCAAAGAGATCGTAAAGGAGGGAAAGGGCCCACATGTGCAAAAATGTTTGTGGCAACTCTTTTTGTAGTGGCAAGAAATTGGAAACTGAGTGGATGCCCATCAATTGGAGAGTGGCTGAATAAGTTATGATATATGAATGTTATGGAATATTATCATTCTATAAGAAATGAGGATTTCATAAGAAAAGGAGGATTTCAGAGAGGTCTGGGGAGACTTACATGAACTGATGCTAAATGAAGTGAGTAGAATCGAGAGAACATTATATATATACACGGCAACAAGAAGATTATGTGATGATCGATTCTGATGAATGTGGCTCTTTTCGACATCGAAGTAATTCAGGCCAATTCCAAAAGACTTATGATAGAGAGAGCTATCTGCACCCAGAGAAAGAACTGTGGGGACTGAGTGTGGATCACAACATAGTATTTTCACTTTTTGTTGTTGTTTGCTTGCTTTTTGTTTTTCTTTTTGATTTGATTTATCTTATGCAGCATGATAATTGAGGAAATATGTCTATTATTGCACATGTTTAATATATATTGGATTACTTGTCACCTAGGAAAGGGGTGGGAAGAAGAGAGGGAGAAAAAAAATTGGAACACAAGGTTTTGCAAGGGTGAATGTTGAAAACTATTTATGCATATGTTTTGAAAATATAAAGTTTTACTTTTAAAAAGCTAAACTCTCAACCATTAAAAAAAAGAGAAAGAAAGAAAGAGATCCCAAAATGAAAATTCCCAGGAATATTATAGCCAAATTCTGGAACTCCCAGGTCAAGGAGAAAATACTGCAAGCATCCAGAAAGAAATAATTTGAGTATAGTGGAGGTACAGTACAAAGGTACACAAGGTTTAGCATCTTCTACAGTAAAGGATCAGAAAGCTTGGAATATGATATTCTGGAGAACAGTAGAACTAGGATTACAACCAAGAATGACCTTCACAGTAAAACTGAGTATAATCCTTCAGAGGAAAAGATGATCATTCAATGAAACAGAAGATTTTTAAACATTTATGATGAAAAGATCAGATCTGAATGGAAAATTTGATTTTCAAACACAGGCCTCTGGAGAAGCATAAGGAGGTAATTAGAAAGGCAAGATCATAAAGGACTTAATAATGTTTATCTGTTTACATTCCTACATGAGAGAATGATATTTGTAACTCATTGGAACTTCCTCATTATAGCAGTTAGAAGGAGTATATATAGACAGAAGGCAGAGGTGTGAGTTGAATATGAATTTTAAAAAATGATGAAATTTGGGGCAGCTAGGTGGCGCAGTGGTTAGAGCACCAGCCCTGAAGTCAGGAGGACCTGAGTTCAAATCTGATCTCAGACACTTCCTAGCTGTGTGACCCTGGGCAAGTCACTTAACCCCAATTGCCTCAGCAAAAAGCAAAAAAAAAAAAAAAAAGATGAAATTTGCACAACAATGATAAGTGTGGAAATATGTATACATATATTCGATTTGTCAAGTATTTTAACATAATTAACATGTAGGGGATATCCTGCCATCTAGGGGAGGGGTGGGGAGTAGGGGGGGAAAATTTGTAACAGAAAGCTTTGTAAGGGTTAATGTTGAAGAATTACCCATACATATGTTTTTCAAATAAAAAGTTTTAATAAAAAAATGATGAAATTAAGGAGTGAGACAATGTATTGGAAGAAGGGGAGGGAAGAAGTGGAATGGTGCAAATTATCTGCCATTAAAAATAGAGGCAAAAAAAGCTTTTACAATGGAAGGGAACTGGGGGAGGAGAGGGTGAAAGAATGAATCTTAGTCTTATCAGAATTGGCTCAAAGAGAAAATAACATACATACTCAATAGGGGTATAGAAATCTATCTTATCCTGCAGGGAAATAGGAGAAAATGGGATATGGGAAGGGGGAAAAGTGATAAAAGAAAGGGCATTTTGGGGGAGGGAGTGATCAGTGGCTAAATACTTTTGAGGAGGGTCAGAGTGAAAGGAGAAAGAGTATTAATGGGGGGGGAATACAGTTAAAAACAGTAATTGTAAAAAGAATTTAGAAAAAAGTTTCTCTAATAAGGCCTCATTTATCAAACATAGAGGGAACTGAGTCAAATTTATGAAAAATAAGAACCATGCCCCAATTTATATATAATCAAAAAATATGATCTGTGCCCAAAGGGCTTTGAATTAATGTGCATCCTTTCACCTAGCAACATTACTACTGGCATGTTTCCTTTCTCAGATTTTTTTTTCTTGTAGATACCATTTTTCTTGCATAACAATGATGTGTGGAAATATGTATACATACATTCGATTTGTCAAATATTTTAACATAATTAACATGTAGTGGATTTCCTGCTATCTAGGGGAGGGGTGGGGACTAGGGGGGAAAAACATGTAATGGAAAGCTTTGTAAGGGTCAATGTTGAAGAATTACCCATACATATGTTTTGCAAATAAAAAGTTTTAATAAACAACAACAAAACATTACTACTGGCATGAACACAAAAAGTGATGGGGGAGGGAGGGAAGGGAAATGATCTATATGTACCAAAAATATTGATAGCAGCTCTCTTCTCAGGGCAAAAAAATTGGAAAGTGAGGGAATGCCCATCAATTGGAGAATGGTTCGATGTGTATGTTTATGATTGATAGAATATTATTGTTCAATGGGAAATGATGAGCAGGATGCTTTCAGGAAAAAAACAAATAAACCAACGACAACCTGGAAAGTCTTTCATGAACCCAAGCAAAGTGAATTGTACTACATACAAAGTTTTAGCAAAGTTTTGAGATGACCAGCTATGAAGGATTTTGTTATTCTCAGTAGTACAATCATCCATGACTTCTCTGAAGGACTTATGAAAAATCCTATCAATACCCAGAGAAGGAATCGATTGTCTGAATATAGATTGAAGCATTCTCTCTTTCTTTCTCTCTCTCTTTGTTTAACTTAATTTTTCTGGAGGGTTTTTGTTTTCATTAGAGTGGGAAAGCTATGCTTTTTTCACAACTTGACTTGTATAGAAATGTTTTATGTAACTTCACTAGTGGTTTCTTAATTGTGAATGGGGATAAGGGAGAGAACCTAGAATTCAAAAATTTTAAAAACAAATGAGAAAAAAAAAAGGAAATGACCATTTGTATGGTGTTTATTATGCAATAGGCACTCAGCTAAGAAATTTGCAATTATTATCTTATTTGATCTTTACAACACTGTAAAAGTTAAATCCCATTTTACAGTTGAAGACACTAAGGCAGACAGAAGTTCAGTGACTTGCCCAAATTTATATCTCTTCTACTTAAGGCCATATTTGAACTCAGGTCTTCCAGATTTCAGGCTCAGGACTCTATCCATTATATTGCCTGGCTGCCTCCACAGAAAAGTTAAGGAAGAACTGAGTAGTGCTTCAGAGTTGACTTCTGTTTAGGTAAATTCACAATTATCCATACCTAATCTTAGATAATACCTGATGGTATTCCACAGAAAGAGGTGGAGACGAGCAAACTCTGAGACTCAGAGTTTGGGTCCTTCTAAGCATTTTAAGCTAATGTAATGGATGCACAATGAATGTGGAAGGCTTTGAAGCCTCCCTACAAGTAAAATTATACTCATTCTAAAGCTGAGGAAACTGAGGATCAGAGAGTTGGATAGTTGGAGTTAGAAAGTGGCAAAGCTTTCACTCAAAGTCTCCTGCTTCCTAATTCAGCACATCTTTTTTTTATGATGTAAAACTGCAATTTGAATAGGATCAGGAGAGTGGCTAAAAATACCTCCTGGTGGTTACTGTTGGAAATGGATATTCTAACCACAGACACACCACCCACCCTACTTATAACCTCCATGTTTCTCCCTTTCTGATCATCTGCATTTTTTCCATTCTTCATAAACTGTTACACATTTATGCAGTATCACTCAGAGAGCATTACTGTTCATTAATATTATTTTCTACTTTATTTGTGTTTGTGTCCTATTTTATTTATTAGATTATAATCCCCAATGGGGAAGAGACAAGGTGTAATCTAAAATTTGTATTCTGCCCCATTCTTAGAAAATATCTGTTCACAAATGTTGTTTAGATCAAAGTTAAAGAAAAAAGGATGCAATCTCTACCTTGTCATATATTTCCAACTGAGGGATAAAGGATCCCCTACCCACACATCAGACATTTATACTCCCTTCATGCTGATTTCCTTTGATTTAAAATCATAGTTTAGGGGATTCATCTGGATTCTCAGAGGTCGTCAATAAAACCCCCCAAGAATTTGGGACATTCTACCAAAATAAATGAATTCATACAGATGTCTTTTTGTTTTGAAAATAATCATTCATAAACTACCACACTTAGGTTAAAAAGTCTCTAATCATTTTCTCCTTTGCCATATTTAGCAAAAAAAAAACCCCATTATTTTAGGCTAGTGACTTTCTTAATTTCCAGCCACATGGCATTAGGGAACATAAATGTATGTAGATCTCTTATTAGGCAAAACATCATGGAAGAATTTTGACATTTGGGGGCTATGAAAGCAACTCTACCCTTTATTATAACATCCTCTGTCATAAAAAGGTTGCTACATCCTGCCTCCTGTCTAAATTTCCTCACAATTTGACTTGTAAGAACAACAAATGGTTTGTACTGAGTTTGGGGGCTTCTGTTCACATTTCCCAGACATTCAAGCTCTTGAGGAATACATCCACTAAAGACAGTCTTAAGTTTTCATTCAGAATTATTCTTTGAGGTTTTTAAAAATATGGGGCAGCTAGATGGCACAGTGGATAAAGCTCTGGGCCTGAAGTCAGGAGGTCCTGACTTCAAATCCAAAATCAGACACTTAATGTTTCCCAGCTGTGTGACCCTGGGCAAGTCACTTAACCTCAATTGCCTCAGCCAAAAAAAAAAAAAATCTAAATCACTGACTTTAATAACAAAAGTTTATACTGGTACAGAAAGGCACAAGTTACAATGCAGTACAAGTATTATTATCCTCATTTTAAAAATGAGGAAACTGAGAATCAGGAGAGTTGAATAGTTAGAGTTAGAAAGTTGCAAAGCTTTGACTCAGTCTCCTGATTCCTAATTCAGAATACTTTTTTCTATGACATAAAACTGAAATTTACAAAATAAGAAAAAACCTGTTACCTTGAACAGACTTGGATCCAAAAACTTTATCTCTTTAGATATTTCTAGGGGAAAATTCCAATCTCTTTTTCTTACTAGATTACATCTCCTAGTGGGAAGCCAGGTGATGCAGTGTGTCAAGTGCCAGGCCTGGAGTAAGGAAGATTCATCTTCCTGAGCTCAAATCTGGCCTCAGACAATTACTAGCTATGTGACCCTGGGCAAGTCACTTAATCCTCTTTGACTCAGTTTCCTCAATTGTAAAATAAACCAGGGAAAAAATGGGAAACCACTGTAGTACCTTTACCAAGAAGTGTCAAATGGGAACTTGAAGTGTCACATATGACTGAAATAATAGAACAACAACTAGACTACAAGCACTTGGAGAATAATGGACAATGTATTGTTTGCAGTATCCAGAGAAGGAAATTTAATTAGACAAATATTTATTAGGTGAACATAAGGAAAATGTTAAGTTCCTTAAGGGCAGAAGCTTTTTCATTTTGTTTCTGTATCTTGATGCCTTGTACAGTACCCATCCTACCTAATCTGGCAGGTGATTTATAAATTTTTATTGTTATTTACTAAGTACAAGGAACTAGAAATTCAAACAAAATATATATTTACACTGCATATATGTGTATATGCATGTATGTGAACATATGGTTTTTCCTGTAGCAATGTATGACTATGAAAATTGGAGCATCAAGAAAGCTGAGCAATGCAGAATAACACTTTTAAATTGTGGTCCTTTTGAGACTCTCTAGGACAGTAAGGAAGTCGAATCAGCCCATATTTAAAGAAATTAATTCAGGTTATTCACTTGACAGGTCAAATTCTGAAACTAAAACTTAAATACTTTGGTCACATGATGAAAAGACAAGATTCACTGGATAAGACCCTGATGTTGGAAAAAAAAAAAAATGAAGGCAAAAGGAAGAAGGGATGGGAGAGGATGATATGGATAAGTAGTATCATGGAAAACAATGAAGTTGAAATTGGACAGATTTCAAGGGATAATGGGGGACAGAAGGGCCTGGCATACTGTGTCTCATGGAGTCACAAAGAGTGGAAGACAAGTGAAGAACAATAAACACACAGACTCATATAGCCACATATATGTGGATATGTAAGTATTTTTAATTTACTCAAGATGCTTTTTGTAGCAAAGCAAGAAAAACCTAAAAACTTGCTTTCTGCTAAATTAGTCTAAATCCAGAGCATTAGGAAAGCAAACTTATAATTCCTCTTGCTTAGAGACCTGTTTAACTAGTAGCTATTAAAAGCAGATAAGATTCTTGACTAAGTATTATACTGTACCAGAGCAGTTCCTGTACACTCCTTTTGTATATATACATACTTTATTATTTATATTATCTTAGAAGAGCCCTGTAGTAACATAGGAAGATATGTGATACATACACACATTACACATGGATATATATATCACATACATGTATGTATGGATATATACACATAGTTGTGGGTGGATGATGGCTATACACATCACATATTAGTGTATATATTTCTTTATAGTCTGTTTTTGTTGTGGTTGGTAAATGCTTCAGTGATGGGGCAGTGGATAGAGCACCCCCTGAATTTGGGAGAACCTGAGTTCAAATCCACAAAATTTAACACTTCCTAGTGGGACCCTGGACAAAACACTTAATCCCAATTGCCTCCAAAAAAAAAAAAAATAAATAAATAAATAAAATAAAACTGCTGCAGGGACTCCTTAGTAATCACTGACCTTTGATTCTGGAGTGATTCAATCTTTGCCTACCCACCATTGTTTGACAAAGAACTACAAGGTGCTAGAGAGATATTTGAAAGGTCCTCTCTCCCTCTCTGAACCTTTGCAAATAGGAGTGTCCTTTTAGAGATTCGGGCTGAAAGGCTATAATTTGGCTTCTTACTCGGAGGAAGTGGAGGAAAAGATAACCTCATAGCCCAAATGAGAAAATGAGACCATTTAATTTATATGGAAAGCTCCCCTTCAGGCAGCTCCAGCCTTGGAGGACTTGCCTCTCAGAAATTAGAATTTATACCACCAGGAATTAGCTGCTGGCCAGAAACCAGAGACTCCCGGCTGGGCTAGACAAACTAGTTCCAACTAGAAGTGCTCAGGGGCCCTCTGTTCAGCAGCCATCTTCTTGCCCATTTGAAAAGAAGAACGAGCTGGCTGTAAATCAAAATTGTATCCAAGTCATTATTTTTTAGGTGTATAAGTTGTATGACTACAGTTTTTTTCACTGTTGTTACACAGCCACCAACTTACCATAAGAGGCACCCATTTAGGACACATTTACATCTAAGTGGGGTGAAAGATCAATAAACTTCCCCCCAATGCCAAATTACTCCTCCCAGTGGTGCATTTCTTGGTGGCCAATCTTAATGAAGTTTTCTTTGGCTCCAAGTATATGGTCTTTTTTTTGTTGTTGTTCTCTCTTGACCTGACTACTTGCTAACCCATTGAGGATTAGTAATTAAGTCATTGCATTAAGGAATGATTGATTAGGTCAACTCTATTATAGGTGAACAAAAGAATAAAACATTTGCTAAGTATTATGTATAAAGCAAGGGGCTGCTAGGTTGATAGCACTGAAATTAGGAAGATCTGAGTTCAAATGTAGCCTCAGACACTTATTAGCTGTATGATCTGGGGCCATTTAATTAACTTGTAAAGCTTCAGTTCCTCATCTGTAAAAGTGGCAAACCACTCCAATGTCTTTGCCAGGAACTATCTATTAAGTCAGGTATGACAGAACAACTGAACAACAATAATAACAATGTGTAAAACAATGTGCTAAGCAATCTGGAACTATGCTCAAACAGTTATCAAACTGTGCATACCCTTTGACCCAGCAGTATTTCTATTGGGCTTATATCCCAAAGAGATCTTAGAGGAGGGAAAAGGACCCACATATGCAAGAATTTTTGTGGCAGCTCTTTTTGTAGTGGCTAGAAACTGGAAACTGAAGGGATGCCCATCAATTGGAGAATGGCTGAATAAAATATGGTATATGAATGTTATGGAATATTATTCTGTAAGAAATAACCAGCAGGATGATTTCAGAGAGGCCTGGAGAGACTTACATGAACTGATGCTGAGTGAAACGAGCAGAACCAGGAGAACATTACACACGGCAACAACAAGACTATATGATGATCAATTCTGATGGACATGGCTCTCTTCAACAATGCTGTGATTCAAAGCAGTTCCTATTGTTCAGTGAAGAAAACCATATACACCCAGAGAGAGGGATATGAAATGTGGACCACAACATAACATTTTCATGCTCTTTATTGATGTTTGCTTGCATTGTGTTTCCTTTCTCTGATTTTTCTTTCTTGTAGAAACGATTTTTCTTGCACAGCAATGATAAGTGTAGAAATATGTATACATATATTCAATTTGTCAAGTATTTTAACACAATTAACATGTAGTGGATATCCTGCCATCTAGGGAAGGGGTGGGGACTAGGGGGAAAAATTTGTAAAAGAAAGCTTTGTAAGGGTTAATGTTGAAGAATTACCCATACATATGTTTTGCAAATAAAAAGTATTAATTTTTAAAAAAAAAAAGGATCCCTACGTGGTGCCATAGAGTTAAAATCTGGCCTCAGCCACTTACTGGCTGTGTGATCTTAAGCAAGTCATTTAACTCCGTCTTACTTAGTTTCCTCATTTCTACAATGAGCTAGAGAAGGAAATGGCAAAACCATGAAAATCCCCAAAGGGCTCACTAAGAGTCAGACATGATTGAAACAAATGAAATGAGAGAGACAAAGATTGATCTAGACAAGAGCTGTATTTTGATTAAGATAGCATCTTCTGGCCAATTCCAATGATCTTGTGATGGAGAGACAGAGAACTGTGGGAGCTGAGCGTGGATCACAACATAGTATTTCCACCTTTTTGTTGTTTGTTGTTTGCTTGCCTTTTGTTTTCTTTCTCGGTTTCCTCCTTTGTAATCTGATTTTTCTTTTCTTTTTTTCCCTGAGGCAATTGGGGTTAAGTGACTTGCCCAGGGTCACACAGCTAGGAAGTGTCTAAGACCAGATTTGAACTCAGGTTCTCCTGACTTCAGGGCTGGAGCTCTATCCACTGCGCCACCTAGCTGCCCCTGATCTGATTTTTCTTGTGCAGCATGATAATTGTAGAAATATATAGAGAAGAACATAATTATCATGTAGTGGATATCCTGCTATCTAGGGGAGGGATGGTGGGGGGGAAATTTGTAACAGAAAGCTTTGTAAGGGTTAATGTTTAGGAATTACCCATACATATGTTTTGCAAATAAAAAGTATTAATAATAAAAAAAAAAATAATAAAGTCCAATTCAAATTAAAAAAAAAAAAAAGAAATATATAGAGAAGAAACCAGTTCCAATTGTTCAGTGAAGAAAGCCATGTACACCCAGAGAGAGGGATGTGAGATGTGGACCACAACATAACATTTCCATGACCTCTATCGATGTTTGCTTGCATTGGGTTTCCTTTCTCAGATATTTTTTGTTCATGTAGATATGATTGTTCTTGCACAGCAAGATAAGTGTAGAAATATGTATACATATATTTGATTTGTCAAACATTTTACATAATTAACATGTAGTGGATTTCCTGCCATCTAGGGGAAGGGAGGGGACTGGGGGGAAAATTTGTAACAGAAAGCTTTGTAAGGGTCAATGTTGAGGAACTACCCATACATATGTTATGCAAATAAAAACCTTTAATTAAAAAAAGAAAGAAAGAAAGAAATATATAGAGAAGGACTGTACATTTAGGATTACTTGCAGTCTAGGGGAAGGAGTAAAGGAGAAAGAGGGAGAAAAATGTGGAACACGAGGTTTTGCAAGGATGAATGTTGCAAACTATCTTTGCATATACTTTGAAAATAAAACACTATTATTTAAAAAAAAAATAAAGATAGGGAACAGCTAGGTGGTGCAGTGGATAGAGCACCAGCCCTGAAGTCAGGAGGACCTGAGTTCAAATCTGGTCTCAGACACTTAACATTCCCCAGCTGTGTGACCCTGGGTAAGTCACTTAACCTCAATTGCCTCAGCAAAAATAAATAAACAAATAAATAAATAAAGATAGGCAGCATCATTATATCAAGTCAGTCAACAAGCATTTATTAAACACCTACTATATGCTGTAAATCTAACAAATTCCTACCTTCAAAGAGCTCACATTTTAATAGGGATACAATAATGTGCAAACAACCATATACCAGATAAATGCACTTTCCAATAGGAGGTAATTTCAGAGGGAAGATGGCAGCAGCAGGAAGTGGGATGTAGGGAGGAGGGACCAGGAAAGCTATCTTGCAAAAGTAGGAACCTGATCAGAGTCTTCAAGGAAACAAAGGAAGCCTGGGGGTGAAAGGGAGGAAAAAAGGCATTCCAGGTATTCAGCCACTGGAAAGGGTTGGAATGGGAAAGTGAAAATGTTGGGAAAACATCAAGAAAACTGATATTGCTGGATTGCAGCGTACATGAAGAAAAATAAAGTGGAAGACTAAAATGGTAGGAAAGGCTTTAAAAGTCAAACAGGGACATCTAGATGGCACAGTCATTGGGCCTGGAGTCAAGAAGAGCTGAGTTCAAATCTAGCCTCAGATATTTACTAAAAGTGATTTAAGGTCATTTAGCCTTGATTGCCCCCCCAAGGTCAAACAAAATTTAATATTTGATCCCAGATGTGAGAGAGAATCAGTGAAGTTGTTGAATAAAGGAGAACATGTTCAGATATGATCAATTTGACAGCTGAGTGGAGGACAGACTGGAAACATTTTAAATGTTACTAGCAAACTATTGGAACAGACCAAGTGTGAGGTAATGAGGGCCTGGCCAGGCCCAGGGTGGCAATGGGCTAGTGGATCTAAGGGGATATAACTGAAAGATGCTATAGGACTTGGGAACAGATTGGATATGGCAGGTGAGGAGTAAATGATACTTTGCTCCGATGCCTTGATGGTAACAGGGAAGTTGGGAAGAGAGGGGGATTTGGTGGTGGTAGGTAGGGGAAGATAATGACATATTTGGACAATCCATTTAGGATAGTCAACCTGCAATTAGTGATGCTAGATCCAGGGATGAAGAGACAGATTTAGTCTGGTCAAGTAGGGTAGGGAATGAATAATCATAAGCAGTGGAAATAGAATAGGGAGGAGATGAGAAGAGGGCGCAGGACAGAACTTTGGGGGTCTGACCTGGAGGAAGAAGCAGCAAAGGATACCCAGAAGAAATGGTCCGACAGGTAAGAGGAGAACCCGGAGATGGCAATGTTACCAAAACTTTTGAGTCAGAGGACATGATTTTAAGTCTGTCCTGCCACTTTCTACCTGGGTTCTCTGTAACTTTGGGAAAATTATTTCACCTGAGTTGTTGCTCTTCACTATGTAATAATAAAATAATTAATAATTAGTGCTTAATAAATGCTTTTTTTCATTCATTCATTAATGTAGGCAGCATCACAATACCATAAGTCAGTCAACAAGCATTTATTAAACACTCACTTGGAAAATGAAAGGGTTTCACTATAAGGGCTTCTTAAACTTTTTCCACCCACAACCTCTTTTTGCCTGAGAAATTTTTGCATGACCCTGGATATAGATATATAAAATAGGTTTACATATCCAACATTTACTGATAATAAATCATAATTTCATGACCCCCACATTCATTTATGAGGCCCACAATTTAAGAAGTTAGGGACTAATTGGCCCACTAAACGTCCTTCTAGCTCCCATGATCCTGTTATCCTATGAAATTCTCCTGAGACACAATTCAGACAGGATTTGTTAAGAACTGTACCCATCCCACAAGTCAAACTCAATCTGCATTAGGCTTTGAGCCATATAAAGAATTCAGAATTTAGCTATGGTTTCCCACTTTTTAATTTTAATTTACTCATTTTTTAATGAGCTTATAGACATGAAAATAAAAAATGCCAAACTCAAGTAGCTCAATTTGCATACTTTTATAGTTCTTAGAAGTATTCTAGGAAGCAATTTACACAATAGGGAACAGTTTCTTCAAAATAACATTTGGATACCAAACTTTTATATTTTTCTGTACTCCTAGAGAAAATTACAATTTCTTTCTTCTTTACAGACCAGATTCTAAAAGAATTGTAAGTCTTCTGACTCACTAGGAAATAGGGTTGGGATCCATTCTTTGTTATTCACTACTTTTTTCAAGATTCTATCTTTTTCTTTTAAATTTATATATATATATATATACATATATATAATATATATATATTTTTTTTTTTTTTTTGCTTTTTGCTGAGGCAATTGAGGTTAAGTGACTTGCCCAGGGTCACACAGATAGGAAGTGTCTGAGACCAGATTTGAACTCAGGTCCTCCTGACTTCAGGGCTGGTGCTCTATCCACTGCGCCACCTAGCTGCCCCTTTAAATTTATTTCTTTAAAACTCAAATAGAAAAAGAAAAAAATTTCCATGTGTGAGATCAAAATATGAAACAATAAATTTCCATTTTAAGAAAATCTACAAAATAACTTCTTTTGTTCAGAACTGTCTATCTTTGTTTCTTTGTAGGTTTTTTTTGGTTCTCTGCTGTGTACTTTTTACTTTATTCTCCCCCCCCAAGAAAGCTACAATTAGGTTCAGATATATTTATATAAACATATATATAGATATACACATAATATATGCATACATATAAATAGATAATCCATATTCATATACATATATACATAAACATCTATGTAAGGTTATTATGCTTGTTTATCCTGTTTCTCTAAAGGTGATTAACATCATCCTTCATAGGTCCAAATTTTTCATATTTTTATAAATCCACCAATTCATCATTTCTTACATCATAGTAATATTCCAACCTTATACTGTTTAATTATTTTAAATAGTCTAAAGCAATGTTGATATGGCTGACATATGTAGTTTCCCTATTTTTTCCCTTTTGATTAAATCTATTTTAGTTTTAATTTTGTCTGATATCACGATTACTACCCCTGTTTTTTTCCTAATAAATTCTACTCTTGATCACTATTATGTTTGTGTGTACCAGTTATTTCCTGCCCCTGTTGACTCTTCTACTTTACTTCTATCCGTTACCTGCCCTGGCTATTATTTAACCATCCCGGCTTCCAAGAATCCCTCCTTTATCCTCTTCCCCCACCCTTTCCCTCCCTCTTTATCCCATTCCCGTTAATCTACATACCTTATCTCAGGGTCCCTTCTTTAAGAAAACAAGCTCTCCATTGACAGGTTTGATTTTAAGTGCGATAATATTTCTATCATTCTTCTTTTAAATGTTTCTGTATTTAGCACTTCTCTTCCCATTTAGACAAATCTAAATAAAAATCAATTTAACACTTCTCTTCCCATTTAGACAGGTCAAATAAAAATCAACTTGGAGGAACCTCCTTGCAATGTTATTAGGAGATAAGGAATAAAGCTTTCATTAAGTATTTTTCCTGTTGTAGATATTTTGTTGAAATATTAAAATCACCGTGAACTGGAGTCTTTTTGCCTTTTAAATTTTGTTATTGCTACTTTTTGTAATTGCCACCATCCACCCAAAAGCTCAAAGAGCCCGATCCTCTTCAGGCCAAAGGCTCAGTGAATACAATCCCTGCCCCATTATTCCCTTTACCTCTCCTTGTCTTTAGTCAATCATCCACAGGATCCCCATTCAGCAACTGTTTATAGTTTAACAAGCTACATTACCATGGCTTAAGGAATCGCCAGGTAAAAACTACATACAGATAGGCAAAACCTTATGTAGTTACAGATCCCATCCCTTAGTCAGCCAGGCTCTTCCCTGCCTCGATCCCTAGAGATCAGGTTTTGAAGTTTAGTTCTACATTGGGTTTAATTATTCCTCTCAACTACGTTGGTCCTTCAGGAAACAAGACTGTTGGCTGCCTTTCCGAGCATGACTTCTGGGTCCAGGTTTAACTTCAACTCTAGGTAGCCCCTGTCATTGGGAATTAACTTCCCCTCTCCCCCCATATACCACCCCCAGGCCCTCCACTCATTTGTTCTTGAATTATTAATCAGAAAATATTATTGGATTAGAAAATACTGGACCTGGAGCCAGGAGATCCAAGGTTAAATCCTGGCTGGGCCATCTGGACAAAACACCAAACCTCCTTCAATTTTAGTTTCTTCATATGCAAAATAAAGATGTTTTTTCTCCTTTTTTCACCGAATTGTTGTGGGGAAAGTATTTCATAAACTCTGAAATGTTAAATAAATATCAGATAGTATCACTATATAATGGACTAATTGACTACTCCCTTAGCTTCCAGGGACCTCAGTTTCCTTACATGTTAGAAGGTCAACCTCCTTCAATTTTAGTTTCTTCAAATGCAAAAAAACCAAACTTTTTTTTCTCCTTTTTTTCCCAGAATTGTTGTGGGGAAAAGGGAAAGTATTTTATAAACTCTGAAATGTTAAATAAATATCAGATTAGTATCACTATATAATGGACTAATTGACTACTCCCTTAGCTTCCAGGGACCTCAGTTAGAAAGTGGACAAGATCATCTCTTGCCCCTCCCAACTCTAAAATTCTGTGTTCCAGCATATCTTAACTTCCCTCCAGCTCCATTCTTTTCTCTTTTCTGACTCATCTCTGCTTTTTTCCTAGTGTTCCCCATACCCTTAGATACAGAAATCCAAAGCTGTTAGCCACCTATTGTTCTGTTTCCTGTCAAGTCAATCTCTACCCTAACAGAAATTAGCATTTACAAGCAATCCCATTTACATTTTACTTATTTAAAAAGATGACTTCTGCCTACATCAAAAGAGATACCTACTATACCCAGAGAACTTGGGAAGATGAGTCACCTCTGGTTCCCCACCTCCACTTCACTCCCCACTCATCCCTAAAAAAATGAGGTGAATTAGTAGATAAGTAAGAATCCTATCTATCCATGGAAGGGTAAGGGGTTTTATCAGTCAATTAATTCATACACAAATATTCATTTAGAGGCTCCAGTCTTCAGGGCACGTCTTATAGAGTTGATAATTTAGGAAAAAAATGTATGAAAAATTAAAATGGTGCCCTACATGGCACAAGACAGTCCAGGACTTCTTGTTAAGGGCTGTCCTGAAGATGAGGTTAAGATTGCCAAGGGAAGAGTGTTTCATGAATTTAAACCAGATTTTGTTGTTGGTTTTGGGTTGTTTTTTGTTTTTATTATTAAGGCTTTTTATTCACAAAACATAGGCATTGGTAATTTTTCTTCATGGACCCTTGCAAAACTTTCTTTCAAATTTTCCCTTCCTTCCCTCCATCCCCTCCCCTAGATGGCAGGTAGTCTAATACATGTTAAATATGTTAAACCAGATTTTGAAAGATAAATAAGACTAAATAAATGTGTGGAGTATTCCAACCAAGGAACTTTATGAGCAAAGCTCATAATGAGCTTTTTTTTTTGAGCTGTTGAAAAGACAAGGGGCAAGCCATCTCAGTATTTCTCTTAGTATATGAAATAAAGCTCCTGTGATTTGAGAACTACTTTACTTAAACCTGGCTATAATTAATGAAAATCTTTAGGAAATTGCCTAGTCACTTACTTGCCTGAGGGCACACAACTAGTAAGAGTAAGAGTCAGAATTTCAGACAATGTCTCACTGACTGACTCCATATTACCTCTCCATGGATTTATTCTAGAAAAGAAATTGTTAAAAAAAAAAAAATGTTTTCCAGATCACATGGATGAAAATCAGGGCTGCAAATTTAAAGTAATGGTAATTATTAAAAGCCAAATATATTTGTGTTTTGTGTTTTTTTAAAAAGTACAATTAAGAAGGATCTTGGCTTGTTATTAAACATTATGGTCCTTGTGTTGTAGGAAAGAGCCTCTGATGTTCCCAATAACTAGGGAGGAAGGGAACAAGCATGTATTAAGCACCTACTATATACCAAGCATCATGCTGAGTACTTTGCTAATATTATCTTATTTGATCCTTACAAACACTATTATAAGCTATATATAATATACACATATATGTGTATAAATATATATATATATATATGATATATTCCCATAACTTAGGAGCAGATTAGAATCCTGGTTTTGAAGTTTACCAGTCTATCCTATGGTGCCATTGTTTACCTCATAAAGTGTAAAAATCTGAATGATGTAATTAATTCAAGAAAATGGTGGAATGGCTGGAGCCAAAGTCAAGGGTTCTGGTCTAGAACTACGGTGAGGAATGAATATAAGAAAGCAGCAGAGGATGAAAGGAAAAGATGGTAGTTGACTGACCCAACATTTATTAGCGGGAAGGAGGGAAGGAAAGAACATTGTCTCAAAGAGAGAAATGAAACACTACCTACCTTCATGAAACATTTTTTGCTGAGGAATATAGATAGATAGATAGATAGATAGATAGATAGATAGATAGATAGATAGATAGATAATAAAGTATTCTAAGTCTTAATGGGGAGAAGTTTAATGAAGGAATACTTAAATATCTATAACGTAAGGCCCAGGCTCCTCCTTTTTATCAAAGCACTCTGAGAATCCCTAGATCAACCCAGTCATCCCCTACACAAAGTCATCTGGGATGGGAAAGTGCTACTATCTAGAAGAATAGGGAAGAAACCTGGAGGAGGGGATTGTCACTTGAATAAGCTCAAATGCAGCAAGGGAGTCCAAGAGGTAGAAATGACATCTCAGATAGTGGAGAAGGGAAATAGAAGGTTGTATATGGAAGTGGGGATGAGGATGGGATGGGGAGAAACACTAAGTGGGGCAGCTAGGTTAGAACCTGGGGGAAATAGGATGAGGGGAAAAATATGAAAGAAATTTGAAATGAATAGTTGATTTTGGGGCTGTTAGGTGGTGCAGTGGATGGAGCACCAGCCCTGAAGTCAGGAGGACCTGAGTTCAAATCTGGTCTCAGACACTTAACACTTCCTAGCTGTGTGACCCTGGGCAAGGCACTTAACCCCAATTGCCTCAGCAAAAAACAAAAAAAAAAAGTTGCTCCCGGGGAGGGGGGAGGGGAAGGAGGGAAAAATTGTAACAGAAAGGGTCAATGTTGAAAAATTACCCATGCTTGTGCTTTGCAAATAAAAAGCTTTAATTAAAAAAGAAAGAAAAGAATGGTGGGAGGAAGATAGGGAAGGGTTTTAAGTGTCTGATTTAAACAAAAAGATGCTATCGGTGAAGACCGAATGAGTGACTGGAGAATGCATGCAATGGTTCAAGCAGGGGAGACAGTAAGACAGAAGCCAAACAAACATATCAGAGAATGTACTGTATGGGGGATGTCTACAGCAATGCCACCTGGTCCAGAGAGTGCAGCAACAGGGTGGCTGTCTAGTGATCCAGGGGTAGTTTACCAGCACAGGACACCCCACCCCCCCTCACCCCCCCAACCCCCCCCCCCCCCCCGTTGTCTGCTTGCTCTAAGAACTCAACATCCCTTCAGAAACCTAATTCAGTCACTTGCTGGTCCTATATTTTAAACAAAGCATTAAGTATCTACAATATCCTGCATATATTGCAGTAGATACTCAACATTTGTCAAATGAAAATGAAGTTTGCCTCCAGGACTTTCCCATCTCTTTTTTGGGAGCTCTTCTCACCTAAGAGAAAGTCTTTCCATCATCCTCAGTAAAACCAGAACTCTCATAGGGTCCCAGTAAGGCTGGCCCAGCTCCAGAGCTTTCTCTCCTCCCTTCCCCTAACAAAACCAGTCTTCCAGAGCGATTTTCTTTCTTTCCTTAACCACTTCTCTTACAGTAACTAATTCATAGAGGCTTCGAGTCCCAATGGGGACTCTTTAGTACTTTTTAGTTGCTTGAAAAGTAATTAAAATTATTGAGGGAATCAGTGATTCACAGGAGGCAAGTACTTCTACAATTACACAATCACACACTCTCACTTTGCTGATAGCACTGCAAGTTGCTGTAATTTTCTTGGAAAGCAATGTGGCAACAAGCAGCCAGAGCTATCAGAGGTATGATGGATGCACTGTTGGACCTAGAGCCGGAAAAAGCTGTATTCAAATCTGACTTTAGAAACTTATTGGAAAAAGAAAAAGAAACTTGCTGGCTAGTTGATCCAGGGCAAGTTACTTCACTTCTGCTTGCCTCAGTATCCTCCATTGTAAAATGGGAATGGGAATGTCATCTACTTCTCAGAGTTGTTATGAGTATAAAAAGGATAATATTTATAAAATAACACAGCGTAGTGCACACTCTATAATTGCTTGTTTATTCCTTTCTCTATAAAACTGATTATACTTTTTATTGAATAATACTACCATTATGAATACTTCTCAAAGAAATTAAAAAGAAGTAAATCCCAACTATTTTGTACATAGATGTTTGTAACTACACTGTATTTATGTATGTATGTGTGTGTGTGTGTATATATACCCATTTTTTAAATAAAGAAAAAGTAGAAAACTACCTAAATATTCAGAAACTGATGAAGTTTAAAAGATCTAGTGATGGATCTCTTACAAGTTTATGCAATCTAACTCCACTAGGGCTCTTCATGGCTCGATGGTTTCTTTTATTGACTCCCTTTCACATATCTCATAGAGAAAGTTAATTTTACTTTCTCCTCCCATCTGAAGCTTACATTCCCTCTTTCCCTCTTTCTCAGCCAATGACTTTGTTTCCAACTTTATGAAGAAGGTTAAGGTCCCCTATCTTAAGTCTTTGTACTTTAAAGCCTCTCTTTGAATTCACCTTAATATTTCTTCTAGTTTCTCAATATTTCTACAGTTTCAGAGGGTGAGGCATTCATTACTTTTCTTTGCCCATTTGTACCTTTTATCATCTTTATTCTCAGGTAAAAATAATTAACACTCATTTAAAAAAAAGTTTTGAGTTCTAAATTCTTTCCTTTCTTCCCACCCCTCACTTCTCTTTGAGAAGGCAAGCATTTTTATATTTATTATATGTTGTCATACAAAGCCTATTTCCTTATTAGTCATATTGTAAAAGAAAACACAAACAAAATAAAATGAAAAAATATGCTTCAAGCTCCATTCAGAGTTCTCTCTCTGGAGATGGATAACATTTTTCATCTTGGATTCTTTAAAATAATCTTGGATCATGAGCTTGATCAGAGTAGTTGTCTTTCTTAGTTGATCATTCTTACAATATTTCTGTTGCTATATACAATGTTCTCTTGGTTCTTCTCAGTTCACTTTGCATCAATTCATGTAAATATTCTGTGGTTTTTCTGAAACTATCCCGATAGTCATTTCTTATAGCATAATAGTATCCCATCCTAATCATACACCACAGTCCTTCCATTTTCTTTGATCTCTTTGGGTTATAGACCTAGTAGTACTATTGTTGAGTAAAGCTCTTATTTTTATAAAATTTGGCTTAGTTCCCTATATATTTAAGAAGTGAAGCCTTTATCAGAGAAACTTGCTGTAAAGATTTTTCCCTAGTTTCCTATTTTCCTTCTAATTTTGGCTATATTCGTTTTGTTTGCGTAAAAGCTTTTTAATTTCATGTAATCAAAATTATTTATCTTATGTGCTATAATCGTCTCTATTTCTTGTTTGTTCATAAATTCTTCCTTTATCCATAGATTTAACAGGTACATTTTCCCATGTTCTCTTAATTTACTTATATCATCCTTTATGTCTAAGTCTTTTATCCATTTTGACTTTATCTTGGTATATGATGAAAAATATTGGTCATTTTTGTCAAGCTGCTTTCTAGTGTTCCCAGAAATTTTTGTAAAATGTTGAATTCTTACCCCAAATGCTTGGATCTTTAGGTTATCAAACACTAAATTACTATGGTCTTTTATTATTGTGTACAGTGTGTTTAATCTATTCAACTGATCCATCACTTAATTTCTTAGCCACTTTCAGATTGTTTTAATGATTACTGCTTTGTAATATAGTTTGAAATCTAGAACTGCTAAGTCATTCCTTAATAATTTAACCCCATGGTCTCCTTTTAGGTTCTTGACTACTTGTTCTTCCAGATCAATTTTGCTATTATTTTCTCTAGCTCTGTAAAATAATTCTTTGGTAGTTGGATTGATATGGCACAGAACAAATAAATTAACTTAGGCAGAATTGTTATTGTTATTCTCTCTACTCAGCCTACTCATAACAATTAATATTTCTCAAATTGGTTAGATCAGTGTTATCTGTGTGGAAAAAATGTTTTCCAATTCTGTTCCTATAATCCCTCAATTTGTTTTGGTAGATAGTCTCCCAAGTATTTTACATTGTCGGCAATTTTTTTTTAAATTTTAAAATTTTATTATTTTTCATAGGTTATATATGTACATTCTTCTTATATATTTCATGAGTTATGTTAGGAGAGAAAAATCAGAAGGGAAAAACCACGAGGAAAAAAAACAGAAGAAAAAAAAAGGTGAAAATAGTATTTTTTGATCTGCCTTCAGTCTCCATAGTTCTCTCTGGATGTGGATGGCTTTTTCCAACCAAAGTTTATTGGGATTGTCTTCACTCACTGAACTGCCAAAAAGAGCCAAGTCTATCACAGCTGATCACCACACAATTCTGCTCTTGCTGTGTACCTTGTTTTCCTGGTTCTGCTTGCTTCATTCAGCATCAATTCACAAATCTTGCCAGGCTTTTCTAAAATCAGCTCATCATTTCTTATAGAAAAGTATATATAGAAATATATACCATAATTTATTCAGCCATTCCTCAACTGATGGGCATCCACTTAATTTCAGTTCCTTGCCACTACAAAAAAAGGCTGTTACAAACATTTTTGCATATGTGGGTCCTTTTCCCTTTTTTATGATCTCCTTGGGACACAAACCCAATAGAGATACTGCTGGATCAAAGCCTATGAGTTTTATAGCCTTTTGGGCATAGTTCCAAATTGCTCTCCAGAATGGTTGGATCAATTCACAACTCCACTAACAATGCATTAGTGTCCTGGTTTCCCACATTCCCTCCAACATTTATCATTATCTTTTCCTGTCATTTTAGCCAATCTGATAGGAGTGAGGTGGTATCTCAGAGTTGTTTTAATTTGTATTTTTCTAATCAATAGTGATTTAGAACATTTTTCATGACTATAAATGGCTTTAATTTCTCCATCTAAGAATTGTCTGTTCATATCCTTTGGCCATTTATCAAATGAGGAATAACTTGTATTCTTTTGACTCAGTTCTCTATATATTTTAGAAATGAAACCTTTTTCAGAGATACTGGCTATTAAAATTGTTTCCTAGCTTCCTGCTTCCCTTCTAATTTGGTTACATTGGTCTTCTTTGTGCAAAACTTTTTTAATTCAATCAAAATTATTTGTTCTGTTCTCTAGTTTTTATTTAGGTCAAAAATTCTTCCCTTCTCCAAAGATCTCACAGGTAAACTATCTCTCACTCTTTTAATTTGCTTGTAGTATCAACTTTTACACTTAAATCATGTACCCATTTCAATCTTATCTTGGTGTGGGGTATGAGATGTTGTATGGATAGTTTCTGCCATACCATTTTCTAATTTTCCTATCAATTTTTGTCAGATAGTATAGTGAGTTCTTATCCCAGAAGCTGGAGTCTTTGAGTTTACCAAGTAATAGATTACTATAGTCATTGATTATTGTGTCTTGTATACCCAATCTATTCCACTGATTGACCATTCTATTTCTTAGCTAGTACCAGATGGTTTTGATTACTGCTGCTTTAGAATATAGTTTTAAATCTGGTACTGCTAGGCCACCATCCTTTGCATTTTTTTTTAAATTAATTTCCTTAATATCCTTGATCTTTTGTTCTTCCAGCTGAATTTTGTTATCATTTTTTCTAGCTCTATAAAGTAATTTTTTGGCAGTTTGATTAGTATGACACTGAACAGTAAATTAATTTAGGTAGAATTGTCATTTTTATTATATTAGTTTGGCCTACCCATGAGCAATTGATATTTTCCCAATTGTATAGATTTGACTTTATTTGTGTGGAAAATGTTTTGTGATTGTGTTTATATAATTCCTGGATTTGTTGCACCAAATAATCTCTCAAATATTTTGAGATATTTGTCCACAGTTATTTTAAATGGAATATCACTTTCTATATTTTTCTGCTGGATTTTATTGATAGTATAGAGAAATGCTGATGATTATATGGGTTTATTTTGTATCCTGCAACTCTGCTAAAGTTGTTAATTGTTTCAACTACTTTTTAGTAGATTCTCTAGGATTTTCTAAGTGTACCATCATATCATCTGCAAAGAGTGATAGTTTTGTTTCCTCATTGTCAAAAATGACATTAATTTTTTTTTATTCCTTCAATTTCTTTTTCTTGTTTTATTGCTAGCAATTATAGTATTATACTGAATAATAGTGGTGATAACAGACATCCTTGGTTTCATTCTTGATCTTCTTGGGAATCCTTTATGGTTATCTCTATTACAAATAATGATTGCTCTTGGTTTTAGATAGATTATATTTATAATTTTAAGAAAGGCTCCATTGATTCCTATGTTTTTAGTGTTTTTAATAGGAAAGTCTTTTCAATTTTGTTAAAGGTTTTTTCTACATTTATTAATACAATTATAAGATTGAGGGGCTGTTATTGATCAATTATGATAAAAGTTATTGGAATTATTCTTAGTAAATCATCCCCATTGCTTCTTGTATCCTCCAGCTCAACCTTCTGCGAAATCCCTCTCTTTAATCTAACATGATAAACTCAATCCTGTTCTAAACAAAACTTCCACTGATCCTGTTGTTCCTCTAGGCTATTGTTCTATGTCTCTTCCCTTCATTGACAAGCTTTTTGAAAGACTAGTCAATGCTGATCACTTTTCCTGCAAGTATTCATTTCTTCTTCATATTCATATTGTTATCTGGCTTCCATTTCTCCTATTCTCTTGAAATCTATCATTCCCAGGTTACTAATGGCCTTTTCATCCCATGGCTTTTTTGGAGTGCCTTTTTCTACTTTGGGCTTTTTGCATTATTTGACACTGTTGATTATTTCTTTCTCTTTAAATAAGCCTCTCCCTGGCTTCTGCAGCATTGTGGAAAAGGACCTTTTATTGATCCCTTTTTACATTATGGTAATTTCTGGATATAGATTCCTCCCTGTTCCTCCATCCCACCATATACACACAATTAAGATGCATACATATATATTAATATACACACACAGAGACACATAGATTGAGCTCTCCCTTGTAACCAAGGAAAACCTCTGACCCAGTTACTCTGTCTGGCAATCTACATGATATTCCATACCCTTAATCTCCCATTTTTCTACAAAAAGAGTATAAATATGTTTCATCATCTGTTCTCTGAGCTCAAGATGTATTATTACAATTACTCAGAGTCGTGGTGTCTTTTACAACTCTTATAATCTAGATTATTGCAATCATTATAGATATTGGGAAAACATGCGTGTGTCTTAGAATATAAGGTCCTAGCAAGTAAAAATTGTTTCATTCTTTTTACTTATATCTCCAGGAGCTAACACAGTGCTGGCACTGTGCTTAATAGGTGCTTAATAAATGCTTATTTATTGGTTGATTTACTATTCTAGTCCTGCTTACTTCACTCATATACCAGTCTTTCCATATTTTTGCAGATTAATTTATCATCTTCCATGGATCAATACAATTTTTCTGATTGCTCTTCCTCGGTTTCCTTAACTGGCTCTGCTTCCTCTTAATATTGTCTGGGCATGCTCCAAGGTTCTATCTTAGGATCCCTTCTCTTCTCCCTCTATACACTATACTTTCTCCCTTGGTGATCTCATCTTCTCTAGTTCACTAGAGATCTGAATTCATTTCTATACAGATGATTCCCCAAACTATGTAATAATTATAACTTACATTTATATGTTTGCAAAATCTTTTATATATATTTCATTTTTTCCTTATAACAACCCTTCTAGGTAAGTAAAACAGGTATTATTATCTCCATTTTGCAGATAAGGAAAATTTGTTAATTGACTAGTTGCACAACTGGCAAATTTCAGACTTTGGACTTGAATTCTTCTCTTTCAAGTCCAGATTTAGTGTTCTTTCTACCACAGAATGCTGACTCTCATATTAATTTATGCATTCCTTCAATAATTACTTATAAAGCACCTACAATGCTCAGCTCTTTGCAAGGTGCTAGGGGACATGGAAAGTTCAGATAACTAGCTCCATGGACTTTATAGCCATTTCATATCTTTCTCTAAACTTTTCTAGGAATTCCAGTTTTAAATTTCCAACTGATAAACATCCCTATCTGGATGTCCTGCTGACATCTCAAACTCAATATGTCACCAAATAATTCATTCTTCCCTTCCCAACCATGCCCTACAACAATACCTCTAATTATTCTATTTCTGTTCGTGGAAACTTCACTCTCCTGGACACAGAGTATCTAAATCTTGGAGTTACCTTTCAATCTTTTCTTCTTCTCACCTCTTCCTCAAATGATAACTAGCTACTTTATTTGCCACCAGAAAAAAGGATGCACTTTGTGCTCAGTATATTTCCACATATTTGGGACCTTTCCTCTTCGGTCTGACCTCCTTAGGGTATATGCTTAATGGTAGGTCCTCTGAGTCAATGAGCACTTTATTTACATAATGCCAAATTGCCTCCCAAAATGTTTGCACTGATTCATAATTCCACTAATAATCTACTAGTGTACTCATCTTCCCACAAGCTCTCCAGCATAGACTATTCCCATCTTGTGTCATGTTTGATAATTTGCTAGGTACAAAATAAAACCTCAAAGTTGTTTTGACTTGCATTTCTCTTAGTATTAGTGATTCAGAGCTCTCTTTCATATAGTTATTAATAGTTTGCAACTCTTCATTTGAGAATTCTTTGGTCATATCCTTTGACTACTCCATTGGGAATGGCTTTTAGTCTTAAATATTTATGTTATTTTCCTATTTATCTTAGGTATCAAATTCTTATCAAAGATGTTTGAGGAAAGATTTTTCCCATTCAAAAATTTCCCTTCATGTCCTAGATATGGTCTTTTTGTTTAGATAAGAGCTTCATGAATCAAAATAATCTATTTTCATCACTTGTGAATTCTTCTATCCCTAATAACCAGACATAATTGAGAGGTTTTTTCTAATTAATCTTTTTCAGGCTTCTTTTATAACATTTTTATTCATATACAGTTTTTATAACCCTAGGACACAGTAAATTCCTTCAGGGTAAGGACACTATCCAGTTGTAATGAGTAAAGCTGTAGTAATGATGCTCTAAAGTAGTTCTAGGACCTGACATTTCCATGGGCTGCATCTTCCATGATACTATTTGAATTTTTTCCAGGGCCAGGGGAAAAGATAGGCCAGAACCTTCCCACTCCCTTCTGAAAGGGCCAGAAACATGAGACTAGGCTTGCAAAGCTTGATCTAATATTCATAATCAAGGGCCAAAGGCAAAAACTTGTGTCTACATTGCAAGCCAAGAATCATTACCAGAAACTAAAACAGAGTTTCTAGATACTGAAGGAATGTGTTCCAGAAGTCCAACTGAAGGTTTCAATCAATCCTGAGATAACAAGGTAGGTCTGTATTGTACAAAAAAGTTTTAGTATTCAGTTTCCTTTAGGAACATTGATGTTTTTATACCCATGCCTTCTATGTACTCTTGATTAGTCTCAGATATATAGCACCTATAACTACACTCAGAAGAAATAGTTATTTCTGCTAACTACCCTCACATACCCATTGGCAGCTGAGTGATTCACATTTCAGAATTTGGGATATTTAGTGTTTGATTGAATTTCTGGGTGGTTGAACCTTGTGTCTGACCCAGAACCTCACCTCTTTGACCACCTCTTAAATGATATGAAACTTTTGAAGCAAGTTTTGCTTCTAATCTAAAGGTAGCCATCAGCCTTTAAGGTCTTTGTTTATCTCTATCTCTCTTTAAAGAGAACCCTGCTCCATATGACTGATCCAGCACTGCTAGTCTCACCATTTTTGGGGACCTTCCATATAGAACTTTTTCCTAATTCTGACCCAAGAAGCCTCAGATGGCTCATAGGTACCTCCCAGTTTTATCCCCTAGCTGAGTAAATTATCAAGTCAACAAGTCTTTATTAAGTGCATACTGTGGGCCAGGCACTATACTAAATGCTGAGGATGAAGAGTAAAGGGCAAAAAAAAAAAAAAAAAAAAAAAGCACAGTCCCTGCATTTCAGGTGCTCCCAGTCTAACTAGGGAGACAATATGTCAACAGCTATGTAGAAATAAGATTGATACGTTGAGAACTCAGAGGAAAGGTACTAAGAAGAAGATGGGACTTTAGTGGAGGTTTGAAGGAAGCTAGGGAAACCAGGAGGTAGAGATGAGGACAGAAAGGAAAAGTGAAAATGCTTAGAATTAGGAGATGTAGTGTTTTGTGAAAGAAGTGAGCAGGAGAACAGTGTCACTGGATTGTAGAGGACATGGAAAGGAGGAAGGTGGGAGAAGACTGAGAAGGTGGGAAGGATTCGTAGGATGAGAAGCCTTATATATCAATTAGTGTTTTACATTTGATCTTTGGGGGCCACTGGAGTTTATTGATTAGAGGAGTAAAATTATCAGGCATGTGCTTTAGGAAGGTCAATTTGATACGTGAGTAAAAGGATAGGTTGGAAAGGACAGATGAATTATAATAGCTTATAAGCTATTATAATATTCTAGGTATGACGTGATAATGGCCTATATCAGGATAGTGCAGTTGTTAAAGCAGAGAAAGGGGCTTAAAAAGAGATGTTGAAAAGGCAGAAATGCTAGGATTTGGTAACTTGAAAGAAAGTTGGAATTGAGGATGATAGTAAATTTCCAGCCTGGGTGACTAGGAGGATGGTGGTACCTTCAATAGTGATAGGGAATAAGGAAATGGGGAAAATTTGGGGGAACTTGGGGGGAAACATGATGAATTTAAGATGCCTATGGGTCAGTTTGAGATATCCAATAGGCAGCTGGAAATGGGAGACTAAAGGTCTGATTTTAGGATTGGACAAGTAGGGGCAGCTAGGTGGCGCAGTGGTTAGAGCACCAGCCCTGAAGTAAGGAAGACCTGAGTTCAAATCTGGTCTCAGACACTTCCTAGCTGTGTGACCCTGGGCAAGTCACTTAACCCCAACTGCCTCAGCAAAAAAAAAAAAAAAGGAAAAAAAAAAGGATTGGACAAGTAGATCTGAGATACTCTGCAGAGAGATGATAATTCAATCAATAAGAACTCATGAAATTATCAATAAAAGTAACACAGGAGAAAGAAAGAAGACATAGAGCAGAAGTAAGGAAATAGGGAAGATTTGGGGGAAAGCATGATTCAGTTTTGAATATGTTGAGTTTAAGATGACTTTGGGTCAGTGTGAGATATCCAATAGGCAGCTGGAAATGGGAGACAAGGTCTAATTTTAGGATTGGACACGTAGATCTGAGAATACTCTGCAGAGAGATGATAATTCAATCGATAAGAACTCATGAGATCATCAAGGAAAGTAACATAGGAGAAGGAAATAAGGTGCAGGGTAGAATCTTGGTGGATATCCAGAGTTAGTGGGAGAAGATTCAACAAAGGTGGAAAAGGAACATCAGACTGGGAGGAGGCCATTCCGAAGAGCCATTTGTCATGAAAACCCAGAGATAAGAGGATGTCTCCAGAAGAGAGTGATCTAAGGTATCAAAGATGATCATTGAGAAAAGCCCATTAGATTTGGCAATTAAAAGAAGATTGCTATCTTTGAAGAGAGCAGTTTCAGTTGAATGATTTGGTCAGAAGCCAGATTGCATTGTTAAAAGATGAAAGATAGGAAGGGAAATTTGGGCACTGATAGATAGTAGGCAGCCATAAAAGGGAGTGGAGATATTGAATGATGGTGGGGATATATGGATCAAGTGAAGGGCGTTTTTTGTGAGACCTGTTTGTAGGCAGCAGGGAAGCAGCCAGTAGAGAGGAAGAGATTAGAGATGGGAGAAAGTGGGGATGATAGAATGAAATCTGCTGAAGAAGAAGCAATGCAATGGGATCACTTGTGCATGGAGAATGGCTGGTCTTGGCAAGGAGAAGGGTCCCCTCTTCATTTGAAATAGTTTTTCATTTCTGTAGCACAAGTGCCTAGCACAGTGACTTACACTCAGTAGGTTCTTTTCCTTTTCTTTTTAAAATACACATTTCTTTATGAATCTGTTGTAAGAAAAAATTAGAATAAAAGGGGAAAACCACGAGGGAGAAAAAATAACAGTTAAAAAGAAATGAAATAGCATGTTTTGATTTACATTCAGTCTCTATAGTCCTTTTTTTCTGGTTGCAGATGGAGCTTTCTATCAAAAGTCTATTAGGATTGCTTTAGATTACTGAATCACTGAGAAGAACCAAGCCTTTCATAGTTGATCATACAAATTTTATGACAAGCATAATAAAATATAAATGAACTTAAAGTCAAGAGAGACCTCAGTTCAAATCTTACCTCAGGACCTTGCTAGTTATCTGAATATAGAGGCACATAGTAGGTGTTTAATGAGAGTTTATTGACTCATTCAGTCAATGAAATATTTCAATTCAAGAAGAACTAAATTCAAATCTTATTTTCTTATTTAGCAGTATAGCTATTGGAAGCTTACTTTACCTTTCTGGTTCCTCATTTGTAAAAATTGGTACAATAATATCTACGCAGGGTTATTAGGAGAATAAAATAAAACAATATATGTAATGTTGCTTTGTAAATTGAAAAGTCATATACAAAAATAATAGCTACTTTAATCATAATATAATACCCTAAATTTTGCAAAGCAATTTACATTATCTCATTGGATCTTCATGATAACCTTGTGAAATAAGTGCTAGTAAATGCTTCCATTTTAAAGATGAGGAAAACAAGACTTGTAGAGGTGAAGTGATTTGCCCATATTCATTCAGATAAGTAAATATCTTGAGCAATATTTGAATTAAAATCTTATTTACTTGAATCAGTCAAAAAGCACTTATTAAACATCTACTGCCTGTTGAAGACATTGTACTAGATAATGAAGATTCAAAGCACTCTATGTCATCTGCTTACAAATGTCATTTAGCATCATTATCATTGAATCTTTATAAGAATCATGAGAAAGATAGGACAGGTATTGCTATCATCATTTTATATATGGGGAAATTGAGGCATAGAAATAGAGAGTAAACCTTGCCCCTGCCCCTCAGGTCTCTTGATTTGAAAAAAAAAATACATTAAGTTTTCTATTTATAACAAAAATAAATAATGTACAGAAATGTGTAAAAGCCTCAACAAAATAATTCTTCTGTTTTCAGTGGGGTAATATGGAGAGAGAGAGATAGTGATGTAATGTTAAAAATAAGAAGAATAAAGTACACAAAAAAGGTAAAAGTTCAGAAGAAAGCAAAGACTAGCAGTTTTAAAAGCAAGATTCAGTTTCATGTATAATCATCTTTTGTATTTTACTTTGTATTTTAAAAGCTCTTTTTTTGTGTTAAATTCAAAACAAATTGACAAATAAGCAAAAGAGTGCATTTCCACTCAGTATAAAGGCCAAATTTCCTGATCCTATAGTGGAGATTAAAAGAAAAAAAGAAAAAAAAAAAAGATTAAATGACTATTTGCTGCCGAAGGTGTTGCAGAGATTCATTTTCAAGTATAGGTTGGAGTAGATAGCTCTCTTGTCCCTTCTACGCCAGAAACTTTGTGATTTTGTTCAATGATTTGCAACATCAGAAGAATAGAGGTGTTCAAAAGATATATCTATGTTTTAAGGAGAAGCCTGGAATCATGAAAAGAATTTTGCAATTGTCCAAAAGCAATTCAATTTGCTCTTCTGTCAAATTCTGATATTAGCTCACTAACAATTTGCATTGGTTTTGTTTGTGTAAAACCTTTTTAATTTAATGTAAACAAATCAAATTAGTGTAATCAATACAAAATTTTCATTTTGCATTTCCTAATATTATCTAGTTCTTCTTTGGTCATAAGTTCCTTCCTTCTCCAAAGATCTGATAGGTAAATTATCCCTTGCTTTCCTAATTTGCTGAAAATATCATCCTTTAGGCCTAAATCATATACCCATTTTGACTTTATTTTGGTATAGGGTGTGAGATGCAGGTCTATACCAAGTTTCCAACATTATTTTCCAGTTTTCCCAACAATTTTTGTGAAATAGTGAGTTCTTATCCCAGAAGCTGGAGTTTGAAATTAATGTTTATCAAATACTAGATTACTATAGGCATTGATTATTGTACCTTGTGTATCCAACTATTCCACCAACTATTCCACTGAGACATCAATACATTATTAAATACGTTGCATATGTAGGCAGCATGACCTAGTGGAAGGAGAACTGACTTTGGAGACAAGAAAACGTGGGGTCAAGTCCCACCTTTGGCTGAGGAACCCTGAGCAAGTCACTTTGCCCATGGATATAGCAGGTACTTTTTACTATCTAAAACAATGAGATTTTAAATAAATTTTTAAAATTTTTATTTTATGAGATTTTAAATAAAACAGGATTTTATTTATTATTATTATTATTATTTTAGAAAAAGTCTTATTATGCTTTTTAGGGCTTTCTTTGTTGGAGGGGGAGGATGCCCAGTTGTCTAGGTTTATTTGTGTGAAGAACTTCAGGTATAAAGACTTCACCAAAGCACATGGACAAAGCCTCTATAAATTATGGTCTTAGAGAGTTTATTGTCTGGAGGCATTGAGCTATTAAGTGACCTGGTCAAATTCTCACTAGTAATATGAATCAGAGAAAAAGAGTCTAACTCAGGTCTTTCTTCCTCCAAGGGTAACCATTTATCTCCCATGATAATAACAATAAACATAATAATAACTAACATTTATGGAATGAATTAAGTTTCACAAAATGCTATATACATATTATTTCATTAGATCTTCACATAAATCCTGTGAAATCAGTGCTAAAAGTCCCATTTTGCAGACTAAAAAAACAGATTGAGAGAGATTAGGGGACTGGTCCAAGGTGATGTGGCTCTAAGTGGCTGGGGCAGAATTTGAATCTAACACTTTTGGACTCCAAGTCCAGCCTTCTACTATTCCACATTGCTCTTCTATTAGGGCTTATCATGCATAAATCAGTTTAATAAGCATAAGACTAAGAACTTGAAGGGACTTGAGGGATCATCTAATCCAACTCTCCTCATTTGATAGAAAAAATGATGCTTAGAGAGATTAAGTTCCTTTATCCAGGGTCACATAGGAAGAAGTTCTGAGATCTTGGATTTGAATCCAGGTCTTTTGACTCAAACCCTTGAGCTTTTTGTACTTTGACATGTTTCATATTAGTAAATTATAACAGTGGAAGTAGGAACCATGGCTTTTAAATCTGAATTTATACAGCCTCTTAATTCTTATAAATATTCAGTGTTGGTTGGTGATGAAATTAGAATGATTGTTTTACTTAATTATCTTACTATAACAATTAATATTTTTATTGACTTTTTTCATTTAGTAATTATTTTCAAATATACATTTTCCCCACCCAGAAACCTATTCCTTATAAGACAGAATAAAAAAAGTAAAAAATTTGTTACCTAATCTCAATGGGTGCCTCACTACAGCAAGATAATCTTTTATCTACTCCCTAATTAATTCCCTACAGAATTCCCCACAACAATCCAAAATTCTTTTTTCTCTCTACTTACCATCTCAAAAGGGACTTCAACTATTACTTTTCTGAAAAAATCAAGATCATCCACTGAGAGCTATGACTTTTCCCCTTCCTTATATTCCACAATTTATATCACAATCCCCTGAAATGTTCCTTCTTGACAAAGACAATCCCTTTAATAATTCTTGATCCTATCCCTCCTATCTCCTCCAGTAGATTCTACCCCCTCTTATGATCCCTTTTGTTTTTCCAGTTTTTCATTTCTCCCTTTCTATTGATTCCTTTGCTGCCTAGAAATATATTCTGGTCTCCCCCATTCTTAACTACCATTTCCTCAAACTTGGAAAAACAATTTTTTTTTTCCTTTCCTCTGATTCATCTCTAAACACTTTGCAATCTGGTTTCAAACCCCAAATTTAAGTAGAAATTGCTCTCTCCAAAGTTATCAGTGATCTTGAAACTGCCAGATCTGACAGCTTTTTCTTTGACCTCATCATTCTGAATATTGAATGCAATATTCAACACTGTTGACTTTTCCTCCTGGATACTTTCCAGAGGTATAGAGTTTGATGACAATACTCCTGGTCCTCTTCCTACCTATTTGACTGTTCATTCTTACACTCTTGACTAGATCAGCATCCATATTGCCCCTCCCTACAACTATGGGTATAACTTAATGATCCATTGTGGACTCTCTTCTCTCTAAATATAGAGTTCTTAATTTAACTTAATGAAATTTAAAAAGTTTTTATAACTTTTTTCAATAATAATTGATTTTTCTTGTTATCTTATGTATTTTATTTCATGTAGTAAAAATATAATTCCATAGATCAGTTTTTAATGTAGCAGCACTGGAAAACCTAACTTCTTTGAAAAGTGTAAGAATGATGTTCAATACAATGATCATTCATAATTCCAGGGTATTCATAAGTATGCAGAAAGGTGATGGATTTAGGGCATAAAATGAGATGAATACATATATGCATACATTCACATATACTTGCACATATATACACATAAGTATATATGTATACATATATGCATATTGTATGTGTGTATGTATATATACATAGAGACAGAGAGAGACAGAAATAGAGATATTCAATAAATTTGTTTTATTTGACAATGAATATTTGTTACAAGAATTTTTTTTCTTTCTTTTTTCTAATGGGATAAGGATGGGAAGGAGGGAAAAAAGATTTGTTAATTCAAAAATAATAGAGAAATGATGGTGTCAGAGATGTAAAAAATTGCTTATATTTTCAGATGAGGTTATTGTATTATTAATTTTATTTAACTGTTTTACTTTGTTACAAGAGACCTCTCATGAAGTGGGAGTAATCTCTTAATGTTTGTAATGTAAAAAAAAAAATCATTAAAACTTAAAACTAAAAAAAAAAACCTAATTTTATAATAATATATACATAGGTTTTCTCAGATAGCTAAGGTTGTTTATGACAGAAAAATATTAATAACCTTGATTCTGTACTCTAAAAAAATAGCTGGCATTTATATAAACACTTACCATGTGCCAGACACTGTGCTAAATGTGTTACAAATATTTCCTTTGATCCTTATAACAACTGTGAAAAGTAAGTATTTTTATTATCCACACATAAGGAAACTAATGATGAAAGATGTTATGTGACTTGTCCAAGATCACACAACTAATAAGTGTCAACAGCTAAATTTGAACCCAGGTCTTCTTGACTAATATTCGATCCTCTATACCACTCAGCTGCAGCTTTGTTGATCTCATTAGTTCCCATAGTTTAATTACCTTTTTTATTCAGATGATTTTCAGAGATATCCTGTACTATTCTCTCTTTTTCAAGCTCCAGTCCTATAGTACCAAATGCCTATTGAACATTTTGAACTGAATGTATTGTAAGAATCTAAAATTCAATTAAGGTCAAAACAGATTTCACTCTCTTTTCCCCAAAGTCAGTCCTTCCAAACTTAATTATGTCTGATGAGGTTACCACTACCCATAGTAATTGAGGTTAAGAAACTGGAAGCATCCTTTACTCCTCATTATCACCCAACATTGCCAAGGCTTGTCATTTCTACATCTCTTTCATAGATCCCCTTCTCTACTCACACAACACCACTCCTGTGCAAGATCTAATCATCTCTCACCTGGCCTGATACAGGAGCTTATTAATTGGTCTCCCAACCTCAAATCTTTTGTATTGGCAGTCCATCCTCCTCCAAGCTACTGCTCAGTTGATATTCCTAAAGCACAAACATGACCTTAACACTTTACTGCCTCCCTGTTTGTTCTCTTTTTTCATTTTTGATATTATTAATTTGACTTTCTTCTTTTCTTAAATTATAATATCTAGTATCCTATCTTTTTTAATCTGTTTATCATTTTTTATTTTTCCTCAAAAATCAGCTCTTAATTTTATTTATTACTTTTTTTTTTTAATTTTCAATTTTGTTAACATCTCCTTTGATTTTCAGGATTTCTTTTTGGGTGTTTTTTAGGGGTTTCTATCTGATTGGCTTTCTGTTTTTTGTTTTTTTTTTCGTTTTTCCTCTTCCAAATGACAAACTATTTTATATACTTATATATGTACATATTATCTCCCCTCTAGATTGTAAATTCTGTGAGAAGGGGCACGTTTCATTTTTGGTTTTATATCACCAGCACCTAGCACAGTGCCCAGCACATAGTAGGGACTACTACTACTACTACTACTATACCTACTAGTTGATTTGTTGATGATGAGGGGATATAAGGAATATAAGGACTAATACATAGAAGATTCATAGAATGTTTTAACCTTCTGTCATCCTAGCCCCGTGGGATAGAAATATCTCTGAATGATTCCTGTTTGGAAGACATAATTGTCCTCCAAGATGGAAACCGCAAAATGTTAGGGATCCTTAGTGTTCCTTATCAATCCTGTTTGAATTGATCATTCAAGAATTCAACTGAAAACATTCTTATCCCATACAAATATAAATACACAAGGACACATATATATTCATAAATATATGAGTATACTCACATACATGATTAACAATCCCCTGGGGCAGCTAGGTGGCGCAGTGGATAGAGCACCAGCCCTGAAGTCAGGAGGACCTGAGTTTAAATCTGGCCTCAGATACTTTCTTAGCTGTGTGACCCTGGGCAAGTCACTTAACCCCAATTGCCTCAGGGGGGAAAAAAATCTACTTAACTCCTTTTTCATCTGCAAAATGTGGGAAGGGAGGTTAGTTTCTTTAAATCCTTTCAAACTCAAATTTTGTGGTTTTTTAACCTACTCTATAGGACCATTATTGGTTTTTCCACCTAACTCATCTCTTTTTTAGAGATCTTTTCATTTTCCAGGATGTACTATGTATGTGTATATGTGTGCGTACATGTATATACACATATATGTATATGTATATATGATTTTTGTGGTTACACTCATTTCACTTTGTAGTATTTCATTAAAAGCTTTCTGTGTATACTATGTTGTTGTATACTATAGTTGAAACTAAAGAATACCTAGAAGCTCAAAAAAACTCAGATTGTAAAATCCTTGTGGGAAGAAGCCATACTAGGCACATAGTATATGCTCAAGTTAATTATTTGTTGTTTAAGTCTATAATGCTTCCTTAAATAACATCTTCCATAAATGTACTACTTACTGAATAAAGAACCCTATCCTTGCACTATTCTTAAAATGCTATCTTTCCAACTTCTTAAGGAGTCTCCCAGTTCTAGTATTTTGGGCTTTGTTGCTTCCAGAGAGCTATCACAAGAGCACAATGACCAAGACTTTGTTTCTAGCCAAGGCCCCTAAATTTTGGGAGCACAAGCAACACGTGGAATCCTTCAATTGCATATGAATTTAACTGAGTTTAGCAATTAATTAGCAAAAAGAGCGAAAATGTGAATTTCTGAGATTTTTCCTCTTCATCTCACAAAATATTCTAGTCCCAAGCAAAAACATTTTCTTTGGCTTTGGCTGATTCTCAGAGTGCCATTCACTACTACACAGGTGTGCATGTCTTTACAAATAAGAATTGTGGGTAACTAGAAAGAAAGACTTAAGAATTAAAGATAAAGGGAAGGAGAGATAAAAAAGAATTTGGAACTCAAAACTTTAAAAAAACTCAAATTATTTTTACATATAATTGGGGGAAATATTTTTCAAAAATAGAGATAAATGTCAATAAACTGTTCATTTTAAAAGTTAAAATTAATGAATCCAAAAACAATTGAAACTGAACATTGCAAAACAAAGCTTGGCCCTGAAGGTGAGATATGAGAAGACACCTCCCCTTGTTCCTTTCAAAGGTCGGGGTCCATACTACATGTGACACTTGGTTTTTTCCCTAGTGTTGACAGGTTTCACTAAATTTTTTCCCTCCTTTCTCTTTCTATACAAGTTCTTTTTTATAATGGGTAGGTGGGAGGAGAGAGGAAGAGATACAGGAAAAACTCTAGAAGTAAAGACAAAAGATATCAGTACAAATCTCTTAAAATTAAATGAATCACTTGCAAAGCATATGCAAAGCAATATGCAAATTGCTTTTTTATTTTTTGAGTCAATAACTCATATACTTTTGACTCCTTGGCAACACTATTATTCACTGGTTTTAAGTATAAAAATTAATCTATCTTTGTCAGTTGAAGCCTGGCTGACAGATTCTTTTTTCCTAATTTTGTTTAGAGAACAAAGTGATAAGGAGATTGAGAAATCATAAGAAAACCAAAATATATAGCAGATGTAGGTCAGTCAATCAGGTGCTCATTTCTCCCTTGTCCTTAGCTTGTCCAGTTCTTTCGTGATGATTTAAATTCCAAAGGTCTGAAGAATAAGACCAGAAAACCAAATAATCAAGAGCTAACCCAATTCACCAAGTCACATTCAAATCAACCCTTGACTAGATATTGAGCATCCTGAAGGACCATGCTTTCAAACAGATTATAATCCAAGGGAGAAGGGGTTGAGGGAGATAAATATACAGATACATGGAAGAAGGAGACTAGTACACAGAAGTACAGGAGAAAAAAATCATTTTTGATCGAGTTCAGTGAGGATGGTGAGAGGAGGAAGATGTTAGGAATGGCTTCATGGGATTGGTGGGATCCTTGAAGAAAAGAAGGTAGTTAAATAATTCTCTATCCCAGCTTTGAGAATCAACATAAGCAAAGGATGGAAAGGAATGGGAAAGAGTGATCTATTTTACCTGGGACACAAAGTATGTCAAGAGAAGCAGCCTGAAATAAGGCTGAGAACTTTTGTCAATGTAACAGCTGGTTGGAAGAAGATTATGGAGGGTTCCAATGTCAGAAAAAGAATTTTACACTTTCTTTGATAACTATAGGGGGCAATTAGGGGTTTTGATATAAAGAAATGGCCTAAAATTAGGTTTGTATTGGGAAAAATGCTTAATCGGGGCATGAAGGATGAATTGCAGAAGGGGAAACATTTGAGACAGACTGATCGGTTGGGAGGCTTTTGCAATAATTTAGATAAGTGACTAGAGGTTCAAGCAGCATGGTTCTATCAGAAGTAGAAAAAGGAGGATATATATTTGAAAGATGTGGAAGTAGTACCAACAGAACGTGCTATTTATTTGAATGTATAAGGTAAATGGAAAAAAAAAAAAAAAAAGAGCCTAAACTGATTTTGAGGTTGTTATCCTGAGATTCAGAAGTGGTACCTTTCAAAGAAATAGAGAATTTAGGGGAAAGGGAAAGTTGTGATGGGAAGATGAAGAGTTCCCTTTTGGACATAACTGAGATGGTTTACATCTGGAGGGAGGTGCCCTGCAGGTAATTCCACATTCTTCAGTAGGCACACGTTGAGTGGTTACAGCATTTGGTTATCAGAAAGGTTGCCAGATCTTAGTGATGGAAGTAATCGGAGGCAAAACTAACCTATGAAAATACCACGGTTCCCAAAATGTTATAAATTGACAAAGGAATTATTGGAGTAAGAAACTAGAGATATGCAGGACTTTGCACATAGTAGGAACTTAAATATTTCAAACTTGATCAATAAATATGATCAAACTTAATAAATGCTTGTTGGCTGAATGAATATTGTTCTAGACTTCCGATTTAGCCACTGAAGTTGTATTTTTGGCTTGGCAATGTCTGGCTGAATAAGAGCCACAATCTCTCTGAGCCTCGGGTTTTCTCATTTCTAAGAAGTGAATAGTATTATTACCCTCTTTTCTGTCTGCTTCACAGAGATATGATGAGGATGGATTACCTTTTTAAAAAAAAAATCTATATTATGCTTTGAGCTCCTCAGAAATAGATGTTTTATAAATGAGGTGTTATTATATTTAATGAAACAGATAGTACCATCCCATAATGGATAATACCAGCCTGATGGATATTAGATACTTAGAATAGTCATAATACATATCATCAATCATACATTCAATAAGTTTGGATCAGTATTTAAGCTATATTTTGTAATGACCAACCTTGGTCTAAGAAAATAGATGATGAAATGATACTTTCTTCCTTTTGACAAAAGTGGGGGATTATAGACTGGAATGCTCCATACCCTATGAGACATGATCTCCTTGTTAGTTGATTTTATTGAACTTTTTTGTTATATATATGTTAGGTTATTTGGAAGTGAATGATTTTAAAAACAAAAGATAAAAAAGTTTATCTTTCAAAAAGACTTGTACATTTATACCATGTTGATTAAAAAAAAAAAGTATTGTGGAACTTTTTATCAATTATCATTTTATCAAGTATTTCATGTTAACCCAGCTCCCAAACCTAAAAACAAATCAATATGAAGGAGATAAAGGACTTCAAGTGGTAAGATAAAGGTCTTAGTGAAAGTTCCAGAAGGCTTAAAGAAAAAGTTCAGCTACAAACCCAAGATTGTTTTGCAGCCCAATGGTCCCTGAATCCAGGGTCTTTGAGTGAATTGGGGGGAGGAGAAGAAGAGGAAGAAACAGGACATCTAGATTGTAATGTTATCAAACAATCAGAGGGCGTTCTCAATCTCACCCTTGCAGAATAGCTAATCAATAGCTAATCCCAGCTCAGGTCTCCAACACAATCCTATCTACCTTTATCTCACCACCCTTCCAATTCCCTCCCAATTTTCAGCAAATCCTCAACCCCCTACCCTACCCCCACTACTGAGCCTAAATAACCGAAAAAAACCTCTATCCCCAGCATCTGTGGAGCTGCCATTAGGAAAATTCCAGGGGCAGCTAGGTGGCGCAGTGGATAGAGCACCAGCCCTGAAGTCAGGAAGACCTGAGTTCAAATCCGATCTCAGACACCTTAACATTCCCTAGCTGTGTGACCCTGGGCAAGTCACTTAACCTCAATTGCCTCAGCAAAAAAGTAAAAAAAAAAAAGGAAAATTCCACCTCCACACTTAGGAGGGCAGAGACTAGGGAAAAAAGATCTGACTTCCCTTTTTCAGTTTTGGGTGGGATAGATTCAATCACACAGGTAGAAGTAGATTAAGACCTGTATCACAGATATTTCATTGTTTTTCCTTACCTCATCATTTTCCAAATCATTGTCAAAGGTACCGCCATGTTCTAGTCTCCCAGGTTTTTACTTTAACATTATCCTTGACTCTTCCCTTTCTTTCATCCTACTCATTGAATAAGATGTCAAATCTTAGAAATTTTTTCCACATTTTTCATATCTAATTGATCTGCATTCACACAACTAAGCTCTAGTCCTTTTCCAATAGACCACAGTAAAGGTCTTTTAAAAAATAATTTTTAAAATTTTATTCTAAAAGCTTTTTATTTTCAAAATATATGCATAATTTTCAACATTCACCCTTGCAAAACCTTGTGTTCCAAATTTTTTTCTCCCTCCCTTCCCCCTACTTTCTCCCCTAGTAATCTAACATATGTTAAATAGTGCAATTCTTTTATATATATTGCCACAATTATGATGTACAAGAAAAATCAGATGAAAAAGGAAAAAAATGAGAAAGCAAAATGCAAGCAAATAGCAACAAAAAAGGTGAAAATATTATGTTGTGTTCCATATTTAGTCCCCACAGTCATCTCTGGGTGCAGACGGCAGTCTCCATCATGTCTATTGGAACTAGCCTGAATCATCTCATTGTTGAGAAGAGCCATGTCCATCAGAATTGATCATCTTATAATCAATAACTCTGTTATTGCTGTGTACTATGTTTTCTTCTCTTAGTATTAGTTTATGTGAGTCTCTCCAGGTCTTTCTGAAATCATCCTGCTGATCATTTCTTACAGAATAGTAATACTCCATAACATTCATATACCATAATTTATTTAGCCATTCTCCGACTGATGGGGAAACATTCAGTTTCCAGTTCCTTGCCCCTACAAAAAGGGCTGCCACAAACATTTTTGCACATATGGATGTTTTTCCAGTCAAGTCCTTTTATCTACTGGGTATAGCCTCTCTCCACCCCAATCCACCATCCTCCATGAAGCTGCCAGTTAAGCTCCTCAGTCCAAGTCTGAACATATCGCTCCTTTGCTCAAAACTCCAGTGGCTCCCTACTGACTCTAGGATCAAATATATTTCCATCTTTTTCTCATATTCTATTCATTTTTATTTTATGATGTACATTTGTAATTAGAAATACAGTAATACATATATGTGGTTTATAAATAGCTTAAAAAGTTTGCTTAGACTTTTGACAGTTTATATACCACATTAAGGTGTGTGCTCAAAGAAGGTGCACAATCTCCAAAATCTGTTAATTCTGATGTCACATTCACAGATTTTTCTTCTTTATGTTTTATGAGAATGGTATCTTGATGCCTCTAGGTTCATTTATTGAAGTGGTAAGTTCTAACCATCTGGCCAAAAAAAAAAAAAAAAAAGAAAACCCTCATAAAAGACTCGTGGCTATAGTTTGTGTATGCTGGAGCCAATTCTTACCTCACTGTGTTTGCTGACTATTGTTTCCAGTCTTTTTACACCCCCAAATTATCAAAAAATTGTTTGATTTATTGTTTTGTGGATTGTCTAGTCTTAAAAATCTGGAGAAAATGTTAATACAGATTAAACTTAAAAGAATCACACTTTTTTTTTTTTTTGAGAACAGGTTGCTAAACTTTTACCAGCACATCACTGTTGTCAATTATTAGGTGCAATAAGTCACAAATATTATGTTAAAGAATGAGGATCTGGTATACAGTAAATAGTTCCTCGATTTGCTCCATTATAAAACCAAAAAGTTGGCGACAAATTTTCAGAGTTCACACCCAGGTCTCATATTAACTGATATTTCTGATGTACTTTTATGCATAGTTTTTGAGGTATTTCCTATTCATAGGAAGTAGGGAAGGTGGGGGGAAGGGAACGCTTCTGAAAGATCGGCTCTAAGGACAAATAACTAACGGAGGTATTGTGGGACAAGTCCTTACTGAGAGGTATTGTGGGAGACTAGAAAGAATGCCCACTCTCCTATCAGTAGGTAGGCCTGCATTATTCTAGTTGTAATTCTGCTTACTATGTGAAAGATCCAGGTAAGATAAGTAAATTTTAAGCCTCAGTTCTGTCCTCTGTAACAGAAAGATAAAAACACTCAGGTTGTCGCTAGGTAAATGCTCTGCAAATCTCTCTCTGCATATAAGTTCTCTATAAATATGTCCTGTAGAGGAAGAAAGCAATGTTTCTTGTTGCCTCGTCTATCATACATTTTTCGGGAGACTCGTTTGGGATCAAAGTCCTTTTGCTTCTCAGCAGAATTTCGTAGGTTACATCTGGGATTCAAATAATATTTCAGTTTTTGTAGCTGAGCCACAGGTGAAAAAAAAGGACATAAGCGAGCAGAGTGAACCCTTGTTCCTTTGCCTTCTTAGGCCAGGAATCCATTCTGCTCGTAAACTCCTTGAGGGCAAGAGACCAAGCATGTTCTGTTCTTTTACACAGTGATCTGTATAGAGGGCTCAAAGTACACACGGAAAGACCCAGCCTAAGACAAAGCAAAGAAATCCGTTAACAGGTTTGCCGTTTCTAAAGGTCCACTTCAAGGCGGAAGAAGAGAGAGAAAAAAACCGCTGTGTTTATTTCCCTGTTGTGTTTGCAAGGGCCCGAAGCCTCTCGGGTTACGGAAAACAGACAGGTGAGATTTTTAGATCTGGGAGCGAGAGAATCCAGCCTTCCTTTCCGGCGCAGGGCCGGCACCTCCAGCCACCCAGTTCAGGAGACAGACTAGATCGTTCCCTACTAAGCAGACTGCAAAGTGCCTGGAGCTGCGGAGGTCGGGTTCCAACCTCAGCCACGCTGCTACTGTATAAGTTTGGAATGTACTATATGTTCCCACAAAACCAGCACTGATCTCACATGTGTATGCAAACGGGTTCAAAAGCCTAATCATCTCCTCTTTCTTCCTTCCTCCAGACTCAAGAAGGTGCAAAGCTCTCTTAATTCCCCCATGCCCTCTTTTTAGGGGTAGACCTCTGGTCCCCAAAAGTGTCAATATCCCTCGAATGTTTTACTAAACCTAAAAATAACTTTTCAGGATTATTTCCCCACTCTCAATCCCCACCCCCATAAACTGCTCTTCCAACAGGGCAACGAAGGAGGCAGGACCTCATTATTATCACTGGCAATGGAAGGTGTATTTTGGGGAGAGAGAAATAATACATCATCCCAGTCCCTAAATTCCTTCTCCCCCTCCCGCCATGATTTAAGCAAGCCCTGGGAATCATCATCCTTAAGCACCCAGAAGAAGGGAACCATTCCATTGCGAGGTGATCTGAGACAAATCCACTCATCTCCCCGGCCATTTCGCAAAAGGGGTGGGTGGGTGGGAAAGAGAACAGGATGCACGGTTAAAAAAAAAATAACCTGAGTTGGGATTTCCCTTTGGGATTTGCACTGACTATGCGTGTAATGGGGGAAATAGCATATGTGTGTATGTGTGTGTTGGGGCGGGGGGCATCACGAAAAAATGTTCTTCCCTTTTAAAAAAAAATTTTCAGACGTTAAATTCTTTTGCAAACATTCATGCCTAAGGAAGGGTTGGAACAAACCTGAGCCGCCTGAACCGGTCAGACAGGTAAGGAGGCTTGTTGACACCGTTATGTTTGCAGGGCGCATGCTCACTCCCAAGTTTCCTGGTGCATTTTCTATTCCACCTTATGAAACTTTTTTTTTCTCCGTGTGGTCTCACCCACGATTTAAGAAATAAGCGACGAGCTGGCGGAAAGATTGAGGCCAGGGTGGGGGCCCAGCTGGGACACCAGAGGGCTAGGGGCCCTGGGGGGAGTACAGGGGAAAGGCGAGGCTAGGCGAGGCGAGGAGAGGCGGGAAGGTGGGGTGGGGAACCCTGGAATCCCCGGGCAGGAGAAGCAGCCGCCTCTTGCGGAGTTCTGAGAGAGAAAGAGAAGAGGGGGACAAGGGGGCTGCTACCCGCGCGGAAAAGTTCAGGGGCGCGAGCTTGCCAGGCTGAGGGGAAAGCTTGAACCAGGTAAAGGTAAAGGGTACTCGAACCGCTCTCCCCTATTCTTCCAAACCCCACCATGCCCAAAGTCTTCCTGGTGAAGAGAAGAAACCCAGTGGCTGCGATCCGCAGTTGGGATGAGCTCCCCGACGAGGAAAGAGCCGACACCTACATCCCAGGTGAGCCGAGAAAGCGGAACGGGAAAGGGACCTCACCGCGTGGGCCCCCTCTCCCCAAATGGGAAGGAAGCGGGGGCGCAGATGGATCAGGGCATGGCTTCCCATCCCCGCCAAGAAGACTGGGGGGGGGGGACTGGAAAGACCCAGGAGGGGGAGGCGGGGACTTTGGACAAAGTGCCCCCAGTGGGCGCTGTTACTCGGGTTCGACGGGACCCCTGGCTGTAGATGGGGGGGGGAGTTAGTACAGCCAATACGAAATTAAATGGGGGGAGATTTTGCGGGGATACCTATTTCCCTGATTTGATTTTTCCTCCTCCCGAGCATTCCAGTCCAAGGACCTTCCCCTAATTCATTTCTACTAGAAGCGGGAGATGCAATTCAGCTGATTGATCAGACCCTTGCAGCTTGCCCGCTCCCTCTTTCGGGAAGCTTGTTCCCAGACCCGGGCGCACAGTGCCCACCAGTGTGTCTACGCAACGCTATCCTGCCAAGCTTCTGTGGCGACCCCCAGAGCCACCTATTGGAGCTGCTCTTGGGATAAAATTGGGAGGGGGTTGGCCGTCCTCCTGTTCCCCTCAGCCCATTCTCTAGTGGTGTCGACAAAGCAAGAGAACCCATTTTCAGGTCTTCCCCGGGGCTTCTACCCTCCCCACCCTAACGCCTTTCTCACTTGGGAACACTTGGCACTGTTCCCAGGTCCCGGGGTTGGGGCCACGGCTGTGGTGGCTAATGCTAAGGCACCGCCCGGAGGTCAAACAGCTTGCTTAGTCCTCCCTCACTACCCCAGGGCTCCCAGGATGGACCCCTGGGGGGGACTGACTCGCCCCTGTTCGGTGTTGTGTTCCCCTCCCCCTCTCAGTGAGCCTGGATTGCATGCTCCACTACAGCACCGAGGACTACCGCAGCGAGAGCAGCAGCAGTAGCAGCAGTGAGAGCAGCGGCGGCGGCAGCAACGGGGACCCCGGGGGCGCCGACCTCTGCTGCCTGGAGAGCAGCAGTGGCGGCTCTGTGCAGGAACCGGAGCCCGAGCCCACGGACCATCTCCCTCCCCAGTCGGGAGCCCCGGAGCCCAGGACCGACGAGGAGGCAGAGCTGCACCTGGCAGGAAAGCGCCCGACCGCCAGGTCTAAAATCAAGGTACTAGATAGACTGTGCCCCCACTCCGCTCCCGCCCCCGCCGCGCCGCCACCACCACCACCACGCCCTGGCGTCTACCCCTCTCGCGCTTCTCACCCCTCCCCGCCTCCAAGCCCGCTCTGCGCCGCGCCCGGGAACCTGTGCACGCAACCGTCGCCGGCTCGGTGCACCTGACTCTGGGCCCGGGCCAGCTGCGCTTTCCTGCAGGGCGGCAGCCACAGCAGCTGCCTCCAGGGCTTGGGCACCGTCACGAACCCTGATGGATTGCTTTCTCATCACAAATGGATGTGTGCACAAAGGGGAGCGTGGCCACGTACACTCCAGTAGTAGGTGTTTTTATTACACCTTTTGTAGCTTTGTGCATGTTACAAAATGGCCCTCGCGCGTCATTTGGTGAAGGCGTCGGGTGCAATTTTTGTTGCAGTTCAGTAACTGTTCGGAGATAGATCCCACACAGGCTTGCACATCTAAAGTTGCCGGGAATCCATATTGAAAATGTTTAGGTTTTGAACGGACCAAGGAAGGGGTTGGGCTCCCGAGGGGTTTGCTTTGTAATCCGAAGTAGTTTGCATTTCCATTGATCTCTGTTGTTTCGGGGTGTTGAGTCGGGTAGAGGGAATTCCCACCCTTCCGCTGAGGGCAAACTCTATGACATTCTCTTTTAAAGGGAATGGAAAGACCAAAGGGGCCTACCAAAGGTCGAGGAAATCAGTTAAGTGGAAAATGGGATAGTATCTTTACTACAGAACTTTTTCTATGCTCCACACACTAACCATGATCAAGCCTCCCACTTTATGAGGTTCCACGTGAATTGGTGAGACCAAGCTATTTTCACAAGGGAAGAACTTATTTCCGGGACTTATTTCCGAGGAAATCAACTAGTGTTGTTTAATCGTGTTTTCTGCCGGGTGGGGTTGGATGTATGCTGGGGGCTGTTTGGGACTGAGGTTTTAATCTTTGTTAGTAGTTTGTGGGGTGGAGGGGGCAAGAAACACTAATCTTTGAAGTCAATCAGTGATGTATCTAGTTGAAGTAATCTAGTTAGCTGGAGGTGGCTTTTCTTGAATTACTATCTCTGGATCTTTGTTGCCTTTTAGTCTTATTCAGTGATTTTTAAAATTCTTTTCATGGGCCGGAAGAGAGGAAGGATTTTTTTTTTTTTACTCCCCATTCTTCCAATTTCTTTCTACACTTATTCCCACTTGAAAGTGAAAGGCATGGAGGGAGGTGTGGGAACACTGGAGGGTATCCCAATAACGTGATCCATAAACTTGTCAGAATTAGTAGATCCTTTTTTTCTAAATGGGGCTATTAACGGTTCAGGTCACCCTCCTCCCCACCACTTTGTGTTAAACGGAGAATAAATTGTAAGGCTAGGGATTAAAGCATTCTTCCTGATTTGGCTCTAGCGCAAATTTAGATTTAGTGGCACCTTGTACCCTTATAGAATAATTACCATTTTCCCCGAAGTTCGAAAAGAAGCGAATAGGAATTCTCTTCCCTTGTCTTTGCTTTTCTGTGTTTTCAACTAATTGTGTCTCCTCTCATTTGAATTTCCAGCCCCTCCCTTGCAAAAGGAAATTTTTGCTTTTGTGGTCACAGTACCAGAGAGTTTGAAGTCTGAGCAGAATATACCAAAAGGATGGCCTGTTGGAATTATAGTATATGTAGGATTAACATCAATCCTTGTGACTGGGTGAATTTCCAGAAATTTGGGATTTTTTTTCAGTGTACATTGTTAACTACACAGTCTCATCACAGCTCAATCGCTTGAAGCTTGTCTAAGGAATACCGCCTTAACTGGAAGAATTATGTGTCTAGTTTTAATATTCTCCTTGAGCAACCAGCTATTATGATAAAAAGGACTCAGGAAAGTAGAAGTGATTTTCACCCAACATTTTATTAACTGCACACGGCACACAGACTAGTATTGTGCAGTTTGCTGGGGGAAGATTGTAGGTTTAATTTAATTTGTACATGCAGTGAAGGAAAGGATTTCAACAGGTGGACCTGGGAAAAGATTTGTAGGTACTGCAAGGGTTTGGAGGGTGGAGAATGTGTAGGGCATGGTGAGTAGTTCAGTTTGCTTGAAGCAATTAAGTGGAGGGGGGAGCAGGATGGTATACTGCCTGAAAAGTAGGGAGATTCCAGGTTGAGGAGTGCCTTGAATGCTGGGGGAGGGAGTTACAACTTGACTTGTTGGCCATAGAACCCCAGAAGAGTAGTGAGTGAAGACTAATGATTTGACCAGATTATAAGAAAGATAAAACTAGCAGAGATGGGAAGGATAGTTGAAGGGGAAGAGAGGTGGGATTATTTGTTTGGAAGCTATTCTAATACAAGCAGATGGCAAAAGAGTATGCCTTTACTGGGGTGGTGGCAGAGGGAAAAGAGAAAGAGACAAATTTGAGAAATATCACTGGAACATTTGGTAACTAATTGGATAGGAAAAGTGAGAGGGAAGAAAAAAGAATTAACATCTTGCTTTTAATATGAGAGACTCCCAGAATGATGCTGCCATTGGCAGAAATAATGAGGTCAGAAAGAAGAGCTGGTTTAGGGGAACGATAATAAGCTTGACTTGAGATGGCTTAGGTTTGAGTTACCAGTAGTAGGACATCCAAGTAGGGATCTCCTCAAGACAGTGGGAGAGTGATCAGGGCAGGGGATTTATTGGAAATCATCTTCTTCAGGTTCCAGGAAAGAGAAAGAGAGAGAGAGAGAGTGTGTGTATGTATTCTCTATGCCTTTTTAACATAATCAAAGTGTGTATATATTTTTCAATCAGGAAAATGGCTGTTTCAAAAGTGTCAAGCCTCCTGATTTTTTCCCCCCACCAAAGTTGTTGATTTTTTTTTTTTTTTTCCTGGAAAAAATCATCACTCTGATTTCCCAAGCATACTCACTGGCATATCAGAATCATCTTAGAGGTTTTGTGTTATATGGTCAATTAATCTTCCACGTTTGAGAAAAACCATTGGTTTTATACAAAAACCTCCATAGAAAGGAATTTTTTTTTAGTACAGTTTCTTTGCTCTATTTTTTCTTAAGACACTTAAGAGAAAAAATATAAAAGCCGGTTTAAGTGTTTAATAAATTCCTTTTAAGGTATTTGAACTGAGGTGTTAATTTATGATGGGAGTGGGTATTGCTTTTTTTTTCCTTTCTTTTTTTTCTCCTTTTTTTCATGGGCATTGTATTGATAGCAGGAAGGGAGTTTATTTGATTAATGGATGACCTAGGTCTATGAGTTTTGTACCTTTTCAAAAATGAAGGATTCTTTTTCTGTGTCAGAAAATATAGACTCCTGTATGAATGATGTTTGTTATCTTTTGATTTAAAAAATGATATCAAAAAGCTTCCATGCATCCCAAAAAGTTTTAAACTAATTTGCATTTTATTTGTCACAATATTTACACAATTTGAAAATAGTGTATGTAGGAGGCATTATTTAGTCACTCTGCTGGAGGTATGCTTGCCTCATGTTGCATATTTTTTTTGTTACAGTTCAGTTGGCTAGATAAAGAGATCTAGCTTCTTTGTCTGCAAGACCTGGGTTCTAGTGAACTTGTAACCTTTAAACTGGCTTTACACTCTTAGGCAACTTAATCTTTTAGTACCTAAGGCCCTTCTAAGTCTCTAAATTATAGCAGTATTGCTAATTTGCATCAAGACCAAAAGAAAATCTAGCAGACTGGTTGATCTGAATATGGATTCACTGACTTCATCCTTCCCCCTCATCCCCAAGTCAGATTTGGCTTAGAATTATGGTGTTTTGGGAGCTAGATGGAATCCTCCCCAGTTCATTCAGTTCTACTGGGCCAGTACTAGAAACAAAAGAAAACAGTTCTTGCTCTCTCAAAGCTTACATAATACAACACAGATTTTATCCTTTAAACAAAAAAGCCTCCCAGGAGCCTACCATCCCTGCTAGATGTTTCTTTCTCATTCAAACTTCTTGAAAACGTTTTCTTCTCTCATCTCTTCCTCTGACTCCTCAGTCCTCTGTATTGAGGCTTCTAAACTTGTAAATCAACTGAAATTACTCTGCATAGTTACCAAAGATTTCTTAATTGCTAGATCCAGTGACTTTTTCTCAGCTCTCATCCTTCTTGATTTCTCTGTTCCATATGAAGTTATTGACCATTCTCCTGAGTATTATCCTGTTTTTTTAAAAAATAATAGTTATTTTCAAAATTCATGCAAAGATAGTTTTTAACATTTACCCTTGCAAAACCTTGTGTTCCAGATTTTTCTCCCTCCTTTCCCCTCAACTTCTCCCCCTAGACAGCAAATAATCCAATATATATTAAACATATGCAATTCCTCTATGCATATTCCACATTTTTCATGCTACATAAGAAAAATCAGATCAAAAAGAAAAAAAGATGAGAAAGAAAAAGCAAGCAAATAACAAAAAATGAAAATACTATGCTGTATCCACACTCAGTTCCCATGATTCTCTCTCTGGATGCAGATGGCTCTCTTCATCACAAATCTATTGGAATTGGTCTGAATCACCTCATTGTTGAAAAGACCCAAATCCATTACAGTTGATTATTATAGTCTTGTTCTACAATGATCTCCTGGTTCTGCTCATTTCACTCAGCATCAGTTCATACAAGTCTCTCCAGGCCTCTCTGAAATCGTCCTGCTGGTAGCTTCTTGCAGAACAATAATGTTCCATGATATTCATCCGTTCACACTTCCACCAACAATGTATCAGTGTCCCAGTTTTACTACATCCCCTCCAACATTCACCATTTTCTTTTCCTTTCATTTTGGCCAATCTGCTTCTCTGTGTTTTTATGACACTTTATCTTCTACACAGACCATTTGTTCTGAGTCTCCATTGCTACTTTATCATCGATGCCATCCCCATTAAATGTGGATGTTCCTAAAGCTCTTTTTTTTTCTTTTTACCCTCAATGACCTCATCAGAATCTGTGCCTTCATTTATCACCTCTGGCTACTCTCAGATCTGTCTCTCCATCCCTTCCCACCTTGCATTTCACTGTCAGCTCTCTAGAACTTCCCTATTCTTTCCTGTTCACAACATAGGTATTAGAACCCCTCTTATCACATCTCTTCTCTCCACTCCCCATTAAATTACACTGATTGCCTATTAACACTAGGAGCAAATATAAGGTATTTGAGGGCATTTAAATCTCTTGTCTTTGATCTACCTTTCTAATTTTATTTCTCTCCTCCATACACTGAACTTTTGGCTGATTCTGATAGGTCAGTCAGCTCTCTGACACTTTTTTGCCTTGCAAGTCCTCTTTATTTATTGTCTTCTCCCGTTAAGAGTGTAAGTTCCTTGACAGAAGGCCAGTTGTCTTGATCACTTGTATTCCTGTCCCCATTTTTTTTTAAGCTTTTTATTTATAATACATATGCATGGGTAATTTTTCAACATTGACCCTTGCAAAACTTTCTGTTCCAAATTTTTCTCTCCTTCCCCCCCAACCCCCTTCCCTAGATGGCAGGTAGTCTAATACATGCTAATTATGTTAAAATATATGGTAACTCCAGTACATATATATGTGTGTGTGTATACACAAATTTATAGTTATCTTGCTGCACGAGAAAAATCGGATCTAGTAAGAAAAAAAACCAAAACAAAACCTGAAGGAAAACAATGCAAGCAAACATCAACAGAAAGCATGAAAATGCTACATTGTGATCTGTCCCCATTGTTGAGTGCTGTTTAGCCTAGCTGGAACATAGTATTAATAAATGCATGTTTCCTTCCTTCCTTCCTTCCTTCCTTCCTTCCTTCCTTCCTTCCTTCCTTCCTTCCTTCCTTCCTTCCTTCCTTCCTTCCTTCCTTCCTTCCATCATCTTTTTTTTCCTCATCAACTTTTTTTTCCTTTTTTTATTAAAAGGTTTTTATTTACAAAACATATGAGTGATATGTTTGCAAAGTGACCTTTGCAAAACTTTTTTTTTTTTGTTCCAAGCTTTTCCCCTCCTTCCCCCCACCCCCCATCCCTAGATGACAGGTAAGCTAATACATACTAAATATGATAAATTATATGACAAATACAATACATGTATACATATCTATACAGTTATCTTACTGCACAAGAAACATCAGATCTAGAAAAAGAGGGGGAAAAAAAAAACAACCTAAGAAGGAAAACAAAATGCATGGAAATATTCACAGAAAGCATTAAAATGCTGTGTTGTGGTCCACACTCAGTTCCTTCAGGCCTTTTTCTGGATGTATATGACTATCTTCATCGCTGAACAATAGGAACTGGTTTGAATCACATCATTGCTGAAGAAAACCATGTCCATCAGAATTCTATCATCTCTTTTTATGTTTTTCTGCCTGCCTATAGATTTCAGCTGTTCTGGTCTGAATTCAGTTTTGCCTCTTAGAGTCCTTGATGTTCTTCAAAACTCAGTTTAAAATGATCTCACTTCTCTAAGATAAGAACCCTTCCTGTAGTTGTATTTACATTAACCCAGCAAATTGTACTATTCTGTAAAGGAATTGTCTGCATTGATGACCATAGCTAAATAAGAGAAGCGAGCCTAAGACACACTCTGATGATTTTTAAAAGATTTGACCCAACTCAAAAATTCTGTGATTTTAGAGCAGGAATACTTTGGCACAGACCTCTTTGGCAATCTAGTAAAGTTTATGAATCCCTTTTCAGAATGTTTCTAAAATGCATAAAATAAAACATATCAAGTTACAAAGGAAATTAATTATATTGAAATATAGTTTGTAGACAGGAAGACTGAGATCATGAGATTCTAGTGGCAATTTAAATAATTTTAAAGTGAACATAAAAGATATTTGAAATAAATATATAACAATGTGATGAGATAAGATATTTTTAAATTTTCAGTAGTATTTTATTTTTCCAAGTACATTTAAAGATAGCTTTCAATATTCATTTTTGTAAGACTTTGTGTTGTAAATTTGATAAAAAATATTCTGAGATAAAAATTTTAATGTAATATGAAAATACCTGATATCTTTTGGGAGTTTCAGTTACTTCTGATACTGTGGTTTGTTGCCTATATTGATAATTGGAGGAAATGAAAAATTTTACTTAGAGGTTAGTGGAAATTAAGATGTAATTTGGGTTTTTTGGCACTTAAATCTCCAAAAATCTATTTACTAATCCTGTGGTAGTTCTTGGATCCCATGTTAAATAATAACTTTTATTTTCAAAATATATGCAAAGAAAGTTTTCAATATTCATCCTTGCGAAAACCTTGTGTTGAAAATTTTTCTTCCTCCCTTCCGCCCACTCCCTTCCCTAGACAGCAAGTAATCCAATATATGTTAAACATGTACAGTTCTCCTATAAATATTTACACATTTATTGTGCTGCACAAGAAAAATCATATCAAAAGGGGGGGAAAATGAGAGGGAAAAAATGCAAGAAAACAACAACAAAAAGATGAAAATATTATGTTGTCCACATTTCACATCCCTCTCTCTGGGTGTATATGACTTTCTTCAGTGAACAATTGGAAGTGGTTTGAAACATTTCATTGTTGAAGAGAGCCATGTCCATCAGAATTGATCATCATGTAGTCTTGTTGCAGTGTGCAGTGATTTCCTGGTTCTGCTCACTTCACTCAGCATCAGTTCATGCAAGTCTCTCCAGGCCTCTCTGAAATCATCCTGCTGGTCGTTTCTTACAGAGCAATAATATTCCATAACATTTATATACCATAATTTATTCAGCCACTCTTCAATTGATGGGTATCCTTTCAATTTCCAGTTTCTAGCCACTACAAAAAGGGCTGCCACAAACATTCTTGCACATGTGGGTCCCTTTCCCTCTTCTAAGATCTCTTTGGGATATAAGCCCAATAGAAACACTGCTGGGTCAAAAGGTATGCACAGTTTGACAACTTTTTGAGCATAGCTCCAAATTATTCTCCAGAATGGTTGGATCTGTTCACAATTCCACCAACAATGTATTAGTGTCCCAGTTTTCCCACATCCCCTCCAACATTCGTCATTATTTTTTCCTGTCATCTTAGCCAATTTGACAGGTGTGTAGTGGTATCTCAGAGTTATCTTAATTTGCATTTCTCTGATCAATAGTGATTTAGAGATTAAAAACAAATTTTTAAAATAATTTTAATTTTCAAAACATATGCCTAGATAATTTTTAACATTCCCCCTTGCAAAACCTTGTGTTCCAATTTTTTTTTCCTTCCTTACTCCTTTCCTCTCCCCTAGAGGGTAAGTAATCCAATATATGTTAAAACATATGCAATCTAGCAATGGTTTTAACTTCTTCATCTGAAAATTGTCTGTTCATATTGGATACCATATTTAAAAGTCGATTCAAGGCGGGGAAAACAGATCTTGGAGAATTCTTTCATCATGGTACCTCATAAAACCACTGAATATAAAACACCAAAGATAATCCCTGCTGCTCCTTTGCTCCAGTGGTTTTGATAGTGTACTGCCTAGGAAGAGAGATGCAAAATCCCATGTATTATTCTCCTGTGATTTTCTAACATATGAAGATGCAGTTATGGTGTGATGAACCATTGGACCCAAGCGGACCAGATCCTGACTTCATTATTTATTGACTGTGTCCCGGAAAATTCTCATAAGATTATACTGGGAGAGTTAGTGCATACCAGTGAAATGGGGGTACAGGTGGGGAGCTTCCCTGCCAAATAAGTGAAGGATTTGGGAATAGTCACAGTAGCACTTTGCCAAGCCCTTTACCCATTTGTATGAGGCCCTATATCTAGGAAAGCTAATAAATGTTAAAAGGCTTAGCCAGATAATTGAAAATGAGGATAAAATCCCTCTGATGAAATTAAATAAATTCTCAGGTATGAACAAATGAATACCTCATGGGGGGCACTGAGTTATAGAGGATGAAATAATTTGAAGGTTAAGTTTCATGGCATCCTTTTTTAAGTGGTATGGCAGGAACAGAAGGAGATCCAGAGAGATAAAGGAAGAATTTCTGGAGGACCATGGGGCCATCTGGGGAAGTCTGTGGGACCCCTTTTTAGAGAAAAAAAAGTTTTTATATTTATAAAATATAATTACAAAAGAAACCAATTATATTGAAATAGTTATCAGAATAGATTTTTAAAAAAGGCAACAAGTTCCCTGACCCTAGTCTAAAGCCCCCTGGTCTAGGTCTAAACCTTTCTATTTTTCCCAGACTAACCGATTTTAAAGCCCCTGGGACAACTCCTGGGCCACCTTGCCCCCCTCCAGCAGCACCCACGTGCACAGTACTGAGTCCTGACTCCAGGCCCTGCATTCTATCCAGGGTGCCAGGGAGCTGCCCCCACCAATCAGTCTTTTTAGGTCTCTTCAATAAAGGGTCAGTTTTCTTGCAGCTGGATGTTTCATTATACCCAGGATTGGGGCAGGTAAAAAAAATCTAAAAATGGGACATTAACCTAGCTCAGTGATTCTGATGGGGAGGAATGGGCACCTAAGGAAAACTGTTTTAGACTGTTTTGAACAGTAGCCTTATTGCAAATAAGTGAAAGGAAGGCCAACAATTACATCCCAGGGTGGCTGAGGCAGTCTGAAAGAGATCGAAAATATATGCCCTCCAAAGATAGGCCCATTAATTTAATTAATTTATCTGGTAGAAGGATCATTGATTTAAAAAAAAAATCTGTAGTTTTTTTGGTTTTGTTTTATTTGTTGGTTGGTCGGTTCTTAAGAAAGCTTTGAAGTAAAATGCCATTTAGAGTTCTCCTTGCTTTCTGGCTGCTATTGTTAGTCTAGTCCAGGTAAGACAATGGTACATTTGTTTATGTCACAGAGATGCTGTTTGTGAGAAGAACAAGCAAGAAACTTAGCATGTTTTTTAAAATGAAAGCTGAGATTCTGTAGCAAACTGGACAGTCTGCAGAAAACTTTTACATAAAACCCCTGGGGCTCTTTGCAACGAACTACTCATCTTTGATTTTTTTCTTTCCCTGTCTCTGGAAGACTTAGTCCCATTGGACTGTCTGTGTTTGTTTTTTTACCCTTAGGACTATATGTCCTTTTCACTTAATCAGTCTTTCAGACAGCTCTCTGGTTGGGATCTGAAGGTTTAGAAAGTTGGCCCTCCCTCATTCTCACTTTGATGACCTTGGCCTGACTTCCAATGTAATAGTAGCTCAGTTTCCTAGGGCTTTCAGGAGGAGGAGGACCTTCTCTCACTTTTATACCAGTGAAAGTATCGTTATCCCAGTTTCACAGATGAGGAAATTGTCTGGTATCTCCTAGGGCTAAAAAGTGTCCTGAAACCCAGCGTTTCTGACCCCACCCAAACTTCACTACTCCGGGTGTCTTTCAGATAACTGGAAAACTCTGAAATTATTCTTTGTAATAATAGGGGTAGGAATAGACACCTTCTATTCACACCTTTGTTGGATGATAAAAGTTGTAAGGGCTGTCTTAAGTAATTGGGAGGGTATTGCAGTGAAACCTGGTTCAGGAGCTGAAATTATTTAAAATGTCCTGGCCTGAAAAGTCTACAATTCACAGAAACCTGACCTATGATTGGATGCTCCATGCTGAACTGGAGGAAGATGAGTCTAAAAAACTCATTTTTTGTATGATTTCATATTTTGGTAAAAAATACGAGCCTATATAATAAAAGAAGTGAGGTAAACACTAGGAAGTAAGGGACCTATTGTCTCTTCTTTACTTAATTAGGGGAGAAAAAACCAGCTACAATTCAATTCGAATAGCATTTTTTAAAATAAAGCTTTTTATTTTCAAAACACATGCGAATGGTTTTTAACATTCACTCTTGCAAGACCTTGTGTTCCAAAATTTTTTTACTCCCTCCCTTCTCCCCTATCTCCTCCTCTAGACAACAAGTAATCCAATATAGGTTAAAAATATGCAATTCTTCTAGACATATTTCCATATTTATCATGCTGCATAGGAAAAATCAGATCAAAGAGAGAAAAAAAATGAGAAAGAAAAAAAATGAGAAAGAAAATGCAAGCAAATAACAGCTAAAAAAAGTGAAAATACTATGTTCTGATCCACATTCAGTCCCCACAGTCCTTTCTCTGGGTGCAGATGGCTCTCTCCATCACAAGACCATTGGAACTGGCCTGATCTCACTATTGGAAAGAACCAAGTTCATCAGAGTGGATCATCACATAATCTCGTTGCTGTGTATGATGATCTCACTTCATTTAGCATCAGTTCATGGAAGTCTCTCCAGGCCTTTCTGAAATCCTGCAGTTTCTTATAGAACAATAATATTCCATTACATCCATATATCATAATTAATCTATTCCCCATCCAATGGGCTTCCACTTAGTTTCCAGTCAAACAGCATTTATTTAAGTAAGTCAGTTACAATGGTAGGCACAGGACTTACAAAGACAAAATGACAATATTTTAGGAAAAAAATTTTCCTAAATTTCCTAAAATTCTTTCAAAATATTTTGAAAGAATTTTAATTTCCTATAGTTAATTACCTTTGGGGTTAATTATCGTAAAATAGTCTCAGGAAGATTGGTGAGATTTTTTTTCTGTCATATGTTAATATTATTTGACCTTTTTTTAAAAAGTGGTTATAATAAACAACCTAATAGGTTTTTTCATTGTATTAAGTAAAGATTTATTAATGAATTACTATATGCCAGGAGTCATTCTAGACACTAGAAATACAAAAAGCTAAAAATGATGATTAATGGTTTATTTTAAATATAATAAAGAAGCTGATAAATTTGATGGAAGGATTAGGTAACCTAATCTGAACATAGAGATTAGGGTTGGGGTAAGTAAAGTAGAAGTAGAAAAAAATCAAATCTTGGGGGTAGAATTGCATAATTACTGACCAGTATACATTCCACAAATCACCTACAAAACAATTGCTGGGTTAATACAAAGCTGTATTTAGCTTAATGATTTGCTGTTACATCCTGGGACCTTATTTTTCCTGCTTTTGAGATAGGGATAATTCTGTTTGCCCACTTTTAGGGGTCCTGAGAAAACGGTAAAACCTGCAATTCTTTGCTGAGAGATAAATGCAGAAGTGCTATCTTTAAAAGCAGAGGAAAGGTCACACTTTGTAAATGGGAATACATAGTCATTGTTTCTCCTCTGTTGGAGGCTGATAACTTTTCCTGATGCTGATTATATACTGGAATTCTTAAGGGTCTTTGCTCTCTTAGTTGTGATTTCCCTCCTACTTCTATACACTTTTCCTACTGAGGGAATGTCATTTCTTTGGTGTTTTTCTTTTTGTTTTTTGTTTTTTTTCTATCAGAATAGGTCCTTTTTGATCTGAGATTGTAAAGAAAAAGACATTTCTTGAGTTTGTTTTTAAATGGGGATTTATAAAAATGAGAAATATGGATGATTCTGTACCTAAACTATTGGTTCTTCCTGGTTGACGGTGAACTCTTACAGTCTTTGAATGTAGAAAATGGAAGATTTTGACTTTCTGGACTCTTTTTAATACTGTAAAGACCTCAGTTTGCTGTAGTATTTTTTCAGTTGACTCACTTTAGGGATTATTTGGACGGGTCTGACTTTGAGACTTTAACCATTTCAAATCATAACTGGTCTACTCTTCACCCTCTACAATTTTTACCCCAGTCCTTCCGTAAAACCTTAAATCTAAGGCCATCCTCTACAGCCCAATTTATTCTTGTGCACAGGAAAATACCTGACAAACTTTATCCACCTTTCTCTTAAAGACTTCCAGTGAGATCATTCCCTGAGCATTCTCCAGCTTATCAAATGTCCTCAAAATTCAGGTTAGAACTGAACACCACATTCCGGCCTCTGACCAGCCAGAGTACAGAACTCTCACCTTCCTTGCCCTGGACACTGCTTCTCTGAATGTAGTTTATAAATCCAGTTGGCTTTTATAGCTGCCATGTTGTGGACTCTTAATGAGCTTTCCAGTTGTTAAAATCCCCTGGACTAATTTACTATATGAGCGGGTCTCCTTTAATCTTCTTCAGAAGTTCCATAGAGGACTCAATTTATTTTATTTTTTTAAATTTTATTTTTTTTTTTGCACTTTTAATTTTTCTTTTTTTAAAATTTTTATTAAAGCTTTTTATTTATAAAACATGCATGGGCAATTTTTCAACATTGACCCTTGCAAATCCTTCTGTTTCAAATTTTTCCCTCCTTCTCTCCCCCCTTCCCTAGATGGCAGGTAGTCCAATACATGTTAACTATGCTAAATATATATATTAAATCCAATATATGTATACATATTTATATAGTTATCTTGATATACAAGAAAAATCAGATCAAGAAGAAAGAAAAAAAAAAACCTGAGAAAGGAAACAAAATAGAAGCAAACACAGAAAGTGAAAGAAATTACACACTCAGTTTCCACAAGGCCTCTCCCTGGGTGGATGGCTCTCTTTGTCACTGAACAATTGGAACTGGTTTGAATCAAATTGATGAAGAGAACCAGGGAGGACTCAATTAATGGAGATTTTTCTCTAGTTTTGTTATAGCTCTTGTTATTTTAATTCTAGTTCAGCTCTCCGGTTGTATCTTTTGCCTTGCTCTGACTATACTAGCTGTCTATACAACTTTATTTTAATTTGTTAAATTTACATATGGTTTTTCTGGACAAATTATTTCATATCTCATAAAAGTTGGTATCTTCTATTTTAGAATCAATCATTTATTTCAACACATCAATCAACAAGCATTTAATAAAGCTCTGACTGTGTGCTTGGTATTGTGGCCAGTGCTGGAGGTACCAGGACAAAGAAACTTCTATGAGCCCACCTCAGCCACTTAAGAATTAAACACGAAACTCCTCACCTCCCCCATAAATACCTTTCCAATTTTAAAAGAAAATTATTTTTAAAATTTAAAACTTTTCAGTACCATAATTTAGATTGACTGTCATGCATCTTTTGTTAATGTATTTTTTGGAAGGTTTCCCTTTGAATTTCAGTAACTTGGAGCCAATAGGGTCCATTGTGTTTGACCTGAATTTTGTTGCCTCCTAGTGTTTGCATTTGCATTATTGTCACATGCTGAGCAAATTTCCTCTGCTTTCTTTTTGCAGCTGAGTTTTAAGTTGCTTGTTAACTGTTTTCCATTACACTCTGTTGACTTCCCATTGGCTAAAGGTTGGATAAGTAAATGAATGAATGAAAAAGAATTTATTGAGGCTAGTTATTTGTTAAGCACTTTCTTTCTAAGCCCTGAGGTTACAAATACCAAAGCATTAAAAAACTACTACCAAAAAACCTCCTTCCCTCAGGAAGCTTATATTCTAATAAGGGGAGATAATAAAACCTGGACCTATTTTCTTCTAGGAAGTTACTAGGTGAAGAAACCCAAAATGGCAGATTGGATATTTTCTTAAAACATAGATCCTTTGACTACTTGGCAAAGTGGATGTACTTCTGGACTTGAAATTAGCAAGAGCTGGTTCATATATTATTTCTGACACTGTGTCTGTAGGCAAGTTTTTAACTTTTTTGAGCCTCAGGAAACTCGGATGATAAATTATCCATTGAGTGGGAATCAATCTTTTCATATCTTTGTAAAAGAGAAGTTGACATGGATAGGGAAAGCATAAACAGCATAAACATGACTTGTGTACTGGGTTTGTAGGTGCAAACCTTTCACAAGTAACTTGAAAGCTATTCTATGGCTAATCAAAAACCTAGCATTTATTAAATGCTCATTATGTGCCAAGCATTGCACTGAGAACACATTTGTTAAATACTTTATAAAAAAATTTATTAAAATTTTATTTGCATAACATATGTGTGGGTAATTCTTCAACATTAACCCTTACAAAGTTTTCTGTTACAAATTTTTCCCCCCAACTCCCCACCCCTCCCCTAGATGGCAGGATATCCACTACATGTTAATTATGTTAAAATATTGGCAAATCGAATATATGTATACATATTTCCAAACTTATCATTGTTGTGCAAGAAAAATCTTATCTACACAGAAGACATATCAGATAAAGGAAACACAATGTAAGCAAACATCAATCAAGGAGTATGAGAATGTTATGTTGTGGTCCACATTTCACATCCCTCTCTCTGGGTGTATATGGCTTTCTTCAGTGAACAATTGGAGGTGGTTTGAAACATTTCATTGTTGAAGAGAGCCATGTCCATCAGAATTGATCGTCATACAGTATTGTTGTTGCTGTGTATGATGATCTCCTGGTTCTGCTCATTTTGCTCAGCATCAGTTCATGCAAGTCTCTCCAGGTCTTTCTGGAATCATCCTGTTGGTCGTTTCTTACAGAACAATAATATTCCATAACATTCATATACTATAGTTTATTCAGCCATTCTCCAATTGAAGGGCATCCATTCAGTTTCCAGTTTCTAGCCACTACAAAAAGGGCTGCCACAAACATTCTTGCACATGTGGGGCCCTTTCCTTCCTGTTAAATACTTTTTTTTTGGTATAATTTACTAGGAAAGAAAAACCAGATTCTGAGTTTCTTATCATTTAGCACATGCAGAAGTAAATATAATACAAATAAGAAAAAGATGAAGTGCAAAAGAGAAATACAAAATAGGGGGCAGCTAGGTTGGCACAGTAAATAGAACACTGGTCCTGGAGTCATGAGGACCTGAATTCAAATCCAGTCTAAGATACTAACTGTGTGACCCTGGGTAAGTCACATAATTGCAATCAGTGCCTCTCTCCTCCCCCATTATGAGATTAAATTTGAATTTGGTCTTGAATGATGGCTCAGATGTCAGTAAACTGAGGGTCAAAAGGACAGAATTTGAGGAAAAAACATTTGGAAGATAATTAAGATAATTAATAATCATTTTGACCAAGCAGAGTATGGGGTGCAGGAAGTATGTTACAAGGAAAGCGAAGAAACCCTGAAGTTCAGCCTTACGCATTTAACACTGGGAACCATCCAGAGTTTTTGGTATTTGGAGGGCTACATTTTTATGAGGATGAAATTGGCTGTAGTTTATAGGATGGATTAGAGACATACTTGTAGGAGAACCATCAAGGGAACTTGATAGGAAATAGAAGAAAGGGTTCTATCTTCAAGGTTTAGTTTAAGTTTACAATCTAGCTGCAGGAACTACCAGTTGTGAAACCCTTAGAGTACAATACAGCACATCAGATAACAAAGGGCTCATTGGGGTGTCGCAGATTGGAAGCATTTCTGGCTAAGAGGAGTCAGAACAACTGTCCCGTGGGACAGACTTGCCCTGCCTGGCCTTGAAGGGCAGGACCAGCAACAGTTGGTGGAAACGATGGATCCCTTTATATCTGACTCATCGTGATCCCGTTTGGGTTTTCTTGGCAGAGATATTGGGAGGGATTGGCTGTTTCCTTCTCCAAATCATTTTATAGATGAGAAAACTGAGGCAAATTGGGTTAATTAAGTGACTTGCCTAGGGTCACACAGCAAGTAAGTGCCTTCATCTGGCTAGGTAATCATTAAGATTTCTTCCAGTTCTGATCATCTGTGAACAAAAAATCCTTAGATAAGGGATTGGTTCAATCCTGCAATCTCATTCAGTAGGTGGGAAACTTCAAATCTAAATAGGTTACTTTTTGGATTCCTAGTGTTTTGTTTTGTTTATTTATTTACTTATAAGTTTATTTTTAATACACATTGCTTTATGAATCATGTTGGAAGAAAAAAATCAGAGCAAAAGAGAAAAACAGTGGTTGAGATTAAAAAACAGAAAAAAGAAATGAACATAATAGTATGTGTTGATTTTCGTTCAGCTAGTGTTTTATTTTAAATCATAAAGAATGGCCTCAATTTTAATTCCAGTGGCTCAAGAAGAACAAGAGGATGGTGCTTTCTTATTGTCGATCTTGGTCAAATCATTTGACTTCCAGATCTTAGTTTCCTCATCTGTAGTTCACCTCAGAAGACCCTTTCAGTGCAAAATCTAGGATTCCATTTGTCCCTGCCCCGTTCTGGTTTTCAGACTCACTTTTTAAGATGAGGAAAAACAGAATACAAATAATTTACGCCTCACTCATTCCCATTTGGATTCTGATGCAACATGAAGCATTTGCCTGGTATTTTTAGATAGTGGAAACCACACGCAGCCAAAGCTAGAGGCTTATTTTGGGCAGAACATGCTTCCAAGAAAGCTCTTGCCTACACTTCCTCCATTTGATTGTCGACTTTTTTTGTCAGGCCTTTTGGGGGAGCCTTGGAAGCCAGGAGAGTGTAAGTTCCTTGAGGGAAGGGACTTCTCCTTTGGGGGGGCCTACTTATCTCCAGCTCCTAGCCCAGGGCGTTAGAGTGGGAGCTCTTTGGATGCTTGTTGAATCAGAACCAGACTTCCCCTCCTTCCATTCTCCCCTTCCCGCTTTTCTCATCAGTTTCTCCCTTGACTAACCTGGATTCTTTCTCTGCCGGCAGTTCACCACAGGGACCTGCAATGAAGCTACAGTATATAGCTGCGAGCTGTGCGGCAAAGGCTTCCGTCTCCAGCGAATGCTCAACAGACACCTCAAGTGCCACAACCAGGTGAAAAGGCACCTGTGCACCTTCTGTGGCAAAGGCTTCAACGATACTTTTGATCTGAAAAGACACGTTCGCACTCACACAGGTAGGAAGGGTTGGGGGGAGGGCTTTAAAGTTGCATCCACCGCTCGGGTCATTTAGTGTTTCCTCCTGGACTCTGGAGTCTCAGGGCCCTGCTAGGAGTCACCGACGGACACTGACTGACCCTGCTGGGCCGGAAGGGCTTCGTCCGGGGCCTGGTGGTGGACTCGGTGTGAGTCTGTCCTCAGAGGATCTATGTGGCCAAGGGAAGACCCTCATCCTCAGGTGGTTCACATTATGGCCACGACTCTCCACAGACTTGCTTTTACTATAAGTTTCTGAAGTATGCTTAATTTTAATTAATTGTGTCCCTTACTATATTAATTAACAGCTTTTTTTTAATGCTACAGTTCTTTTCTGATATGCTTTTTGGTAGCCTGTTGAACCTAAGGAAAAATCCCCTAACAGTTCCACAACAGCAAATCAGTTTGTTACCTTCTGCATTCAGTCTCCTAGTCCTTTACCTTTTGATGAAGAGGTGGGGAATTGGGTTTCACCATTAGTTCTTTGGGACCAAGATTGCTCCCTGAATCTAAGATGCTTTTCACTGTTCTTTTCTTTTTTCTTCTTTTTAGTTCCAGATTCACTCCCCTTCCTTATCAATTTCTCCCCCATCCATTGAGAAAACAAGAAGTATTTTAACCTTTATACTGATGCATTGTTGTTTTAGGCCTTGCATGTATTGTTCTCCCCCCTTTCCTCCCTTTGGACTGTTTCATATGGATCTTTGTATTTTTTAAACTTCTCAGTCATCATTTCATATAATTTTGCTCCTTTTCCAGCTCTCAAAGTCTATTGGAGGGAACATTTTTTGGGAAATGGTGTAATGGAAGTCAGAAAGACCTGAGTTGAAATCCAAAGCCAGATACTTACTGTCTATGGGATCCTAGTGGGATTACTTACCTCTCTCTGCCTCAATTTCTGAACTGTAAAATGGGGATAGTATTAACTCCCATCTCAGAATTGTTAGAAGGAGAAATGAGATGTTTGTAAAGCTCTTAGCACATTGCCTGGAACATAGTAGGTACTTAATAATGTTTGTTGCCCTTCCTTTCTCCGCCCTCTGTGGAAGAAAGAACACTGCATTTATAATTTGGAGATTTGGGGTTTTATTGAAGGTTCTGTGACTGAGCAGCTACAGGGTTTAAGGAAAGTCTTGTGATCTGAGCCTTAGTTTCTTCATCTATAAAATGGGGATAATGAGACCTGTTCTTCACAGTTACTGTGAGGATGGTACAGCTGAAGACATTTAGAAAAGTATAAAGAACCAGACAAATACAAGTTACTGTTATTTATTCCATGTTCCTGTGACATCTTTGACTAGTAAGATATAGTTCTCGATGGCACTGTTCCCACTGATATTTTATACAACTTTCCTGGGAAAGGAGCCTAATTCTAAATGGCACTCTGTTCCCGTTGAAAGGACAAAAACAGAAGAAGGGAGATCTTAGTTCTGTTTGAGATTCTGCCCCAGCCTCCCACTCTGACCCAGCATACACTGTTTTAGCTCCTTGTCCCTCAGTGGCTCTACTTAGAAAAGGCGTAAAATTTTCCTTCTCTTCTAACCCAATGATGGTGATGTTTTGTCCATTAGTCACATCTGACTCTTCCAGACCCCATTTGGGGTTTTCTTGGAAAAGACAAAGTAGTGATTTGCCATCACCTTCTTCAGCTCATTTTACAGACAAGGAAACTGAGGCAAACTGGGTAAAGTGATTTGCCTCCTGTCACATAGGTAGTAAATGTGTGAGGTTAAATTTGAATTCTAGTCTTCTGTACTTTAAGACTGTTGCTCAGTCCATTGCACCAACAGCTCTAATCCAATATTGCTAAATTCAAATAGGATAGGGGCCACTAATCATTCATACATAAAGATCCTTGTGGGCCAAATAACTGACTTAGTTTTAAAATGTTTACCAGTATCTCTGTTTTGTTGTATTTTTATTTATTTTATTAACTATTTCCCAATTACATCTAAACCTGGTTCTGGCTGCACTTGCCAGTGTTTGACACTGATAATGGGGAAACAATTTGAGCACAAAAGTGAGCACAAGGATGAATTTACACAGCATGGGAGACTGGAGACTAGTAAATGATCATTGTATTTGTGCTGCATAGACAACCAATTGAGGAAAAAAAATAAATCTGTTAAAATATAGAATTCAGCAATATCTTGAGGGTTTTGCTCAGTACAGATACCATCTGAAGGCCCCAAATTTTTATTAATCTCCATTTGGTGGGCTTCTGTTCTGTAATTCTCTTTATCATTCAATAGGTATAATGAAAGCATCCAAATTTTTTTCAATAGTTGTCTCTACATCATCAGAGTGGGTAGAGGAAACTTGACAGTAGTAGATAGTAGACTTGGACAACCTGGGTTTGAATCTTTTCTCAAATATTAATTGTCTGTTGATTGGCAAGGCAAGTCACTTTACTAACCTCAACTTTATTTTCCTTATCTGTGAAATGGGAATCTTAAAAATATCTGTAACACATTTATTTTGTTTAGAGTTGTTGTGAGGATCACATTGGGTATTGTGTAAAGCATTTGGCAGAATTATATAAATGTCAGTAGTGATCGTGATGATGGTGAACAAAACTTTTGTATGTGTGCTTAGGATACATGACATTATTTTTTTAAATTACAGATTTTTGATTTCGTTGGTGTGGGGCTTTTTCAGGGAGGAAACTCCCTCTACTGATACAAGTCAGTAACTATTCTAATTCATTTTCTTAGAGATTTGGTGGGGATGCAGCAAGACAAAGTTAAGTGACTAACGGGGCCCAAAGCCCCTTATTGAGCTACTATCCAGAGTACAAAGTTGCCTTAATGAGACATTAATTACATTTTACCTCAATTACAACTACTCTCTTTCAGCCAAGAGAGAGAGCCTATGGAATAGTGGATTGAGACCCTTTGATCAATAAAGGCTCCACATTGCTTCAACCATTATCTATTAGGCCTAAATTGAACTTTCAAGGTATATGAAAATTAAAGGGTCCTTTTGAAAAGTTTTCCTTTTCATTCCAGATGTAGAATTCCATTGATGATACTTAATAGTGTGTATGTGTGTAAAGCCTTAGGTCTGTCCATTTGCATCCCTTTCAACAGAATGTGAGGCAGCCAGAATTTAGCCAGCCCCTCAGGTTTGGTGAATGAACATCATTCATTGAGAGTTCATTATGTTTAAAGTTCTTTGGATTAAAAAATGATAAGGGGAACAAGATAGGACACTAAATATTTACTCTTCTTTGTGTATGTCATCTTCTCTGTAGAATGTAAGCCCTTGAGGGCAGAATCTGTTTCTCTCTGTCTCTCTCTTTTTTTTTTTGGCTCTGGAGTCCCAGCTCTTAATACAGTGATTTCCACATTAATTTGCATAGTTTGAAATGTAAACTTAATTCAGCTACCCTAAAATATGTGTGGAAGAGTCAGTGAACAGAACTAGATTTTCAATCATAGTTCACATCTTGGCTTTGCGGCTTATTGTCTATATAACTTTGGACAAATCACTTTTAACACTTGGGCTTCAGTTTTCTCATCTGTAAAATGGGGGAGAAAAGTCCTAGGTAATATTCCTTCTAATTCTAAATCTATTATTTGAGAAATTGGGATTAAATGGAATGAACCAGCTGGTATGATGGAAGTCTTTGTAAAGGAAGTTAAAGGTGAATGATCTTGAGGGAGAAAGATATGGTTGAGTTGAGAGAAACAGAGAAGGCATTCCAGATGGAGAAATAGTCTGGAATTAGATTTTATTTTAGTACAAGAAATTCAGCAAGACTTTCATTAAGTTGTCAGTCAACAGATATTAAGTACCTATGATATGCTAGGTACTGTGGTAGGTTTGGAAAGGTAAGTTATAAATACAAAGAATGAAACAAAATAAATGTGTGAGAGGTACAAAGTAAGGGTATATAAGAGTCAAGGATGGAATCAAATAAGTTGATCTCTTGAAAAAGATGATTATATGATTAGCAGGTAAGAATTTTTTATTTGTTTTGTGTTCGTCTTTGTCTGAAAAAAAGTCAATCCTGGGAATTAGATAACTAATTAGACTTTCTTTTTCTTTTTTTCTCAACAGTATCTTGTTTTTCCAAATACATATTTAACATTCATTTTTGTAAGATTTTTGTGTAATTTTTTTCTTTCTCCCTTACCTTCCTCCTCTCCAAGACAGCAAGCACTCTGATATAGGTTATTCATGTATAATCCTTTTAAACATATTTCCATATTTGTTGTGTTGTGTGAGAAAAATCGGACCAAAAGGGGGAAAAAAACAAGAAAGAAAACAAACAAAAGTGAAAATACTTTTCTTTTGATCCATATTAAGTCTCCCTAGCTCTCTCCCTTTTGATGCAATTGACATTTTTCATTCCAACTCTATTAGAATTATCTTGAATCACCACATTGCTGAAAAGAGGCAAGTCTGTCAAATTGATCATCACATAATCTTGCTGTTGCTGTGTACAGGTTCCTCTTATTCTCAATTTACTCAGCATCAGTTCATCTAAGACTTCCCCGGCTTTTCTGAAATCAATCTGCTTATCATTTCTTATAGACTACTAATATTCCATTACACTCATATCCCATAACTTATTCAGCCACTCTCCACTTGTTGGGCATCCATTCAGTTTCCAGTTTCTTGCCACTGTGACAAGGGCTGCCACAAACATTTCTGCACATGTGAGTCCTTTTTACTTTTTTATGATCTCTTTGGGATACAGACCCAGTAGAGACACTGCTGGATCAAAGGGAATGCACAATTTGATAGCCCTTTGGGCATACTCACTGGAATTTCTAACCCTGGAAGCTTAGTCCATGGGATTCCGATTTCCAGGGCTCTGATTTTCTTTGCCACCAAGTATGGGGCACGAACTCCATTTCCCCTATGTTTCAGTAGTTTCAGTTTAAGGTTCAAAGGGTAAAAAAAAAAAAGAACTAGTTAACACCTGTTGGATTGACCCTGACACTCAGGGTGTGGTGGAGTAGTGCATTTTATCCCCCATTCTTATTCTTTGGCCATGGCTGGCTGGCAGAGAGAAAGGTGCTGACTGAATACCCAGTGATGACTTGGTCCTCAGAGTCCCACTTGTAGTTGAAACATAAAGATGAATCATCTAGATCTTAGCATGAAGAGATTTTGCTTCTGCATTATTCATTTGAGGATATTGCTAATGCCTCTCTCTTTTTTTTTTATTAATACTTTTTATTTGCAAAACATATGTATGGGTAATTCCTCAACATTAACCCTTACAAAGCTTTCTGTTACAAATTTTTCCTCCCTATTCCCCACCCCTCCCCTAGATGGCAGGATATCCACTACATGATAATTATGTTAGAATACTTAAGAAATCGAATAAATGTATAGTTATTAGTTATTGCCACACATCATTTTTTGTGCAGAAGAAATCGTATCTACAAGAAAGAATAATCCGATAAAGGAAATACAATACAAGCGAGAACATGAAAATGTTATGTTGTGGTCCACATTTCACATCCCTCTCTCTGGGTGTATATGGCTCTCTTCACCGAACAATTGGAACTGGTTTGAATCACATCATTGTTGAAGAGAGCCATGTCCATTAGAACTGATCCTCATATAGTCTTGTTGCTGTGTATAATGATCTCCTGGTTCTGCTCATTTCACTCAGCATCAGTCCATGCAAGTCTCTCCAGGCCTCTCTGAAATCATCCTGCTGGTCGTTTCTTACAGAGCAATAATATTCCATAACATTCATATACCATAATTTGTTCAGCCACTCTCCAATTGATGGGCATCCATTCAGTTTCCAGTTTCTAGCCACTACAAAAAAAGCTGCCACAAACATTCTTTTAATGCCTCTCTTAAAGAGGTTACATTAACATGTATAATTAATAATAATAATAATAGTAATAATATATTTTCCTACCTTTTTGTATGCAAAACCATCTTATTGGAAGAGAGAGGATAAGTTCCATTTAGCTGCTAGAATTTTAGAACAGGTCTTCAATTTTTAACTCCAGAGTGAATCAGAAATGCTTAACAATAAATAAAAATACAGTACAGCATAGATATTTTAAACTTGTGGTTTTATAAATCAATATGTGGCTTGTCAGAATCCTCATGTAGGGTTTAAAGGCTGGTTTCTGTGAGTTTGACATCACTAGTTAGAAAACTAGCAAAATGTAGATGATAGAAATAAAATCAATGACATAGCTTCAGACATTTCACTATAAATCAATTGTAACTTTACAATTACAAAACAATTGTAATAATTGTAATTATTACAGAATAATAACAAATAGGCAGATTGCCTTAAATGAGTTTCCTCTCTTCTTATAGCCCCAGTTAATATTTTTGGTGGAGTTGCTATTCAATATTGAAATGGAGGGTTTAAAAAAAAAAAAAAGAACAGAGGGTCCAAATAATCCACAAACTTCTTCTAACAAGATGTCATCCCTTGGCCTCTGGCCAAGTGAGCCTTTCTGTCTCCCTCCTTACCCAGACTTCCTGAATTCCCTTCAGGTCCTAGGTAAAATCCTATCTTATAGAAAGCCTTTCTCAAATTTGCTTGTAATTCTGGTACCTTCTCCTTGTTAGAGACTTCCTGTTGATTCTGCCTAACAGCTTGTTTGTACATAGTTCTCATGTTGTCTCTCCCATTAGACTTTGAGCTTCCTGAGGACAGGGATTATTTTTGTCTGTCTGCATCCCCAGTGCTTGCTTGATCTGGCGTATTGTAAGGTACTTAATAAATTTTTTTGTCTGCCTGGATAGTCTACCCAAGAGCCAAGAAAAAGTGTGTTCCAGGCATAAAAATATTCTCCTTCCTAGTTGCAGAAGACCCTTTTGGGGTTTCTTCACCCCTTAACTTCCTTTGTTGTTGTTGTTGTTGAGTCATTTCAATCATGTCTGATACTGTATTGTTCCATTTGGGGTTTTCTTGGGAAAGAGAATAGAATGGCTTGCCATTTCCTTTAGCAGCTCATTTTACAATTCAGGAGAGGAAGGCAAACAGGCTGAAGGGATTTGATGAGGGTCACACAGCTGGTAAATATCTGAGGCCGCATTTAAACTTGGGTCTTTTTAACTCCAGGTCTGATACTTTATCCACAGTGCCATCTATCCCCCTCTAAGAAACTCATTGGTTAAAATATCAATAGATCGGGGGCAGAAGTTTGAGGTTCTGCATTTTTTTTTTTTTTTTTTTTGTTAAAGCTTTTTATTTGTATAACATATGTATGGGTAGTTCCCCAACATTGATCTTTACAAAGCTTTCCATTACAAATTTTACCCCCAGTCCCCTCCCCTCCCCTAGATGGCAGGAAGTCCACTACATGCTAATAATGTTGAAATGCTTGAGAAGTTATGCAAGAAAAATCCTATCTACAAGAAAAAAAAAGAATCAGAGAAAGGCAACACAATGCAAGCAAATGTCAATAGAGATCATGAAAATGTTATGTTGTGGTCCATATTTCATTTCCCTCTCTCTGGGTGTATATGGTTTTCTTCAGTGAATAATTGGAACTGGTTTGAGACAATTCTTCGTTGCAGAGAGCCATGTCCGTCAGAATTGATCATCATGTAATACTGTTGTTGCTGTGTATGATGATCTTCTGGTTCTGCTCGTTTCACTCAGCATCAGTTCATGCAAGTCTCTCCAGGCCTCTCTGAAATCGTCCTGCTGGTCATTTCTTACAGAGCAATAATATTCCATAACATTCATATACCATAATTTATTCAGCCACTCTCCAATTGATGGGCATCCCTTCAGTTTCCAGTTTCTAGCCGCCACAAAAAGGGCCGCCACAAACATTCTTGCACATGTGGGTCCCTTTCCCTCCTCTAAGATCTCTTTGGGATATAGGCCCAGTAGAAACACTGCTGGGTCAAAGGGTATGCACAGTTTGACAACTTTTTGGGCATAGTTCCAAATTGGTTCTGCATATTTTTTGATCTGTATAACTTTTTTTTATTAAAATTTTTAATTTTCAAAAGATAAGCATGGATAATTTTCAACATTAATCCTTGTAAAACCTTGTGTTAGTTCCCCCCCCCTTTCTCTCCACTTCCTCCCCTAGATAGCAAGTAATCCAATATATGTTAAACATAGTAAAAAATGTTAAATCCAATATATGCACACATATTTTTATACCATTATCTTGCTGCACAAGAAAAATCAAAAAAGGAAAAAAATGAAAAAGAAAATAAAATGCAAGCAAACAACAACAAAAAGAGTGAAAAAAACTATGTTGTTTGATCTGTATTACTTGATCAACACGAAAGACCCCAGTATGAATTAATCAGAAGGCAGCATATAGTAGTGGTCTCTGTTAAGAGTACCTAGATTCCTAACTTGCCCACAAAGTCACCCATGTATGTGTCTTTGGGCCTCTGTTTTCTCGCTGATAAAATGAAAGGACTGAACTGAAAAGAAAGGATTTCCACCAGTCCAAAAGTAACTTATCAGAATTTCTGGAGAAATAAAATTGTGTTCAGTGAGACAGCAGTATTTATTTTTTATTATTAAATATTTTTTTTGTTTCATGATTTGCCATTTTCCCCCTTAATTGTGATAATGTTGATTAACAAAACAAATTGGCTCAGCAGAGCAAATGTAGCCTTAAAGTCTTTCAACAAGATTTTTTTCTTTTTGCACATTTGGGAAAAAACCATAACTATTCATTAACACTCTGGTGGTCATTATCAACTGAGATAAAAAATAGGACAACTTGCTTATGGTTACCAAAAGTGTTTTTCCAGTGTAAAGGGTGCATGTCCAGACAGCATAGTTCCAAGTTAGTTTGCTCAGTGCCCTCATGCTGACTCTGCTAGGTTCACAGAGAAATCCTACCAATCACCCAGTTGCACTCCTATTCTCTCAGAGTATCAGAGAATAGTTGGTTATGGGGCATTATAATTTGTCTATTCACCACTTTAGCCCCTGCCAATGTGTTTCTACTTAGATAAAAACAAAATATTCATAATTATGTCACTTTCAGATCTGAAACCTAATAATTTAATAATGAAAAAAAAAATAACACTACAGGTACTCATGTTAAAACAAATGCAGGAATTATCCTGAGTTTGTACTTTTCCATCAATGCAGCTAATAGCTGTTGAAGTTGGCATGAACAGAAAAATGCCAGGAGGCAAAGAAATGAGGAATTCTGCAACTCTGAAATTGTGAACTTCAGTCAGTGTCCTTTTCCTGTCCTAGGAATGGTCTAAAAAAGGCTTTTTGATGAACATAGCCTCTATGTTGTACTTCTATGGCTAAGCTGAGTTGATCCATGCTGCACTTTACTAATCTCTTACTTGGCTTCAGCTAAACTAATTGATCAACCCAGTGAATTCTTTGGTTCTCTGCTTTCAAACTGTTTTTCTGCCCAGCTGAATTTAACTCCTAAATAGCAACTGTAGTATCCATTACTTCTGGCTTCAAATTCAACCCACAAATTCAACTCCTTTTTCATCTTTCTCTCTCATTTATCTTGTTGGGAGAACAACTCCACTTTAGCTTATGATTATTAACCAAATTCTTATCTTCATCTTTAATCAGATAAATTTGTTCCAGAATGATAGAACAGTTCTGGTGACCATAATTCAAAATGATCAGTTGCTTATCTTGGAAGACCTTGAGTTTAACAATCTCATTTTACAGATAAGGAAACTAAAGTGGAGAGAGGTTAATTGATTTGACCAGTCAGTGATAGACTAGATAGCTTGTTAGTTTCTAAGACAGAATTTGAACTCAAGTATTCTTGATTCCAAACCTGGTACTTTGTTTACTTAGCTGCCTCTTAGAGGTATAGCAAGGGTAAATAGTAACAGATGGGCAACTTCAGTGTAGCAACTGGTATTTGCAAAATGTTTTCAAAGACCTAGATTAAAGGGTAGTCTCTACTCTTCAGGATAGATCCTTGCAGATGATTTGTGAATTGACATAGACAACTGTCTTATGTGTCTTAATTGTGAAATGATGTGGACAATATGTCAGTCTCACAACTAGGTTATGATATGAATTGTTGGAGGATTTAAAACATCCATGAAATGTTGAAGTATTTATTATGTTTGTTACTAATCAATATCAGGAACAAAGATGCAAGTACTTATTTTTGAAGAAAATAGAAAGCATCTATCAATAGGAAGTGGAAAGAGGACATGACTTGGGAGACAGACTTGAGCCATATTATGTTGCTTCTGTGGTCCTGAACTTCACCTCTCTGAGCTATTCAGTTTCCTTAAGTAGGGATAATAATATTTGCCCCACCTATCCCATTGTGTGGTGAAGAAAGTGATTTATAAACCTTAAAGAGCTCTATAAATGCAAAGTTATTAGGTAGTCTCAGTGGGGGTTTTTTTGTTTTTGTTTTTATTTAAAGAATTATCCTATTCAGTCTTTTGAAAAGAAAGTTTTGTTTCTTGGAATGAAAGCTGCACTTCCATGTCAAGAGCAAGCATCCTTGGCTTTAAGAATTTTCTGCAGAAGCAGGTTCTTTGCTTTCATATTTAACCCACCCCTCTCTTATCTTGTCCTTACAGTCCCCCACACTCCACCTCCATCCCCCCAGTTTGGAATTTGCTTCACAATCTTGTATAAATGCACATTCTATCCATTCTTTAACATTAATGTCTCCTCAGAGCACATCCTGTCGCCTCCTTCAAATGCCTTATTATAGTATCTCACTTACCCCATGTGGGGATATAGCTGGAGGTGGAACATGTGTCCCCAAATCCAGAGGCGTCACATGTTCATGATTGGGCAGTCAACATTGTAGTTTCTCAGTCTCTCTCCCAAATGACTGCGTTTCTGTGGATGCTGCCCTTCCTCCAGTCATCCCCAGTCCCACATCTACAGTGAATTGCTAGGTCTTGTCATTTTTACTTTTATGCCTCCTAATTCATCCCCTTCTCTCCACTCATACAGCCAGACATGCACTATTTGTCCTAATTGCTCTGTTCCCAATCTTCCCTCTTCTCATTTGTCAGAATGATTTTCTTAAAGAATGGATCTGATCAGTAAACTCCAGTGTTACCTTCATGATCAAATATAACAAATTTCCCTGTTTGGCATAAATCGTGAATGTATTTCAGTCTGATAGGTTAAGTATGTGCAGTCCTTTTAAGTATATTTCCATATTTGTTATGTGGTGCAAGAAAAATCAAACCAAAAAGGGAAAACCATGAGAAAGAAAAAGCAAACAGCCAACCAAACAAAAACGGTGAAAACACTGTGATTTGATCCAGATTCAGCCTCCAAACTAGTTTTTCTGGATGTGGATGGCATTTTCCATCTGAAGTTTATTGGAATTATCTTGAATCACCACATTGCTGAAAAGAGGCAAGTCTGTCAAATTGATCATCACATAATCTTGCTGTTACTGTGTACAGTACAATCTCCTGATTCTGCTCACTTCACTCAGCACCAGTTCATGTAAATCTTTTCAGGCTTTTTTGAAATCAGCCCTCTCCTCATTTTTTTTTTTTTTTTCTTTTTGCTGAGGCAATTGAGGTTAAGTGACTTGCCCAGGGTCACACAGCTAGGGAATGTTAAGTGTCTGAGACCAGATTTGAACTCAGGTCCTCCTGACTTCAGGGCTGGTGCTCTAACCACTGTGCCACCTAGCTGCCCCCCTGCTCCTCATTTCTTATGGAACATTCATATAGCCTTACTTCCTCAGCCATTCCCCAAGTGATGTTGCCACACAAACTTGTAGCTTTATGTTATTCCTCTTCACACATTCTCCAATCCAGTGTTCAGTGGAGGAAGACAAATGGACCTCTTTGCTGTTTCTCATCCACGGTTTTCTATTTCCCACCTGTGGGGCTTTGCAATCTGTTCCTAGGCATAGAATGCATATCAACTGATTTCCATCTCTTAGGATGCCTCAGTTCCTTATGTGTCAAGTGAGCTGGGAAAAGGAATTGGCAAACCACTCTAGCATCTTTGCCAAGAAAACCCTGAATGGGGTCATGAAGAGTCAGACACCATGGAAATGACTCAACAATAACCACAACAATATGATGCCTATGGCTTAGGTATCACCTCCTGAATGAAACCTTTAATCTACTCCTCCCTACCATCATACTCTGGAATCAAGGGGCCCGTACTCTCTCTAGCTTTTTAAATTAGTTGGTATACCTTTTGGGTTTACTTATATGTATCACTTGAGCAGAATATATAATTTGCAAGGGCAATACTGTTCTGGTTTTTGTCTTTGTATTATTCCCAGCTTGTAGCACAGTTCTGGCATATAGTAGGTGCTTGACAAATGTTGATTGATTTCTTTGTTGAGTGAAAAAATGGAAGTAACTAAAGAATACTGCCCATCAATGAGAAGCTGCTGCCCTAATATTTCTTTTTAATGGTTATTTTATTTTTATTTTCAAAATACATACATGGATAATTTTTAATATTCACTCTTACAAAACCTTGTGTTCTAATTTTTTCCCTTCCCTCTACCCCCTCCCCTAGAAAGCAAGTGATCCAATATATGTTAAACATGTGCAATTTTTCTTTGCATATTTCCACAAATAGCATGCTACACAAGAAAAATCAGACAAAAAAGGAAAAAAATGAGAAAGAAAGCAGAATGCAAGCAACCAACATAAAGTGAAAATACTGTGTTGTGATCCACATTTAATTCCCACTGTTCTCTGGGTGTAGATGGCTCTCTTCATCACAAGACCATTGGAACTGGCCTGAATCATCTCATTGTTGAAGAGAACCATGTCCATCAAAATTGATCATCATATAGACTTATTGTTGCTGTGTACAATGACCTCCTGGTTCTGCTCATTTCACTCAGCATCAGTTCATGCAAGTCTCTCCAGGGCTCTCTGAAATCGTCCTGCTGGTTATTTCTTATAGAACAATAATATTCCATAACATTCATATACCATAATTTATTCAGCCACTCTCCAATTGATGGGCATCCATTCAGTTTCCAGTTTCTTGCCAGTACAAAAAAGGGCTGCCACAAACATTTTTGCACATGTGGGTCCTTTTCTCTTAATGATTAACTTTCAGGAAAAATAGATCTAGGACAAAAGAGGTCCAAAGGCATATTGACCAGTTTAAGGATGCTGCACCGTGAAAGACCTCTCACAAATTAAGGGGTGTGTGTGTGTGTGTGGGGGTGAGGTGGAGAGAGACATGAACTACATTAAAGTTCAAAAAAGGCACTTTAGCCCCTGACAGGGGCTTTATTTTGGTTCTTTAGCAGGTCAGTGAGAGGTTCTGTTCCCAGAGAAATTTCATAAATGAAGTGATAATTCATGAAACCAGAGGTCATTTAGATGGAGGGCTAAAACACAAGTAGGAATGGGGGAATATGTAGTGTCCATGGTAGCTCCCCATGCCATTCCCCCAGACTTTAGGACTACATGCTGTCTGGAGAAGCTGCCCATTTATCCAAAAACAAGATACTCTGTCTCTTAGTTTGTGCCCTTTTCTCTAGCTGTCCTCCATGCCTAGAATATTCTCTTGTCGTGTTCCAACCATTAACCTCTTCCTTTTTAAGTCCCACCTAAAATCTCATGTTCTGTAGGAAGCCTTCCCTAACCCCTTTTAATTCCAGTGTTTTCTCTCTGTTATAATTTCCTATTTATCCTGTATATTGCTTGCTTTTTACATACTTGTTTGTATTTTTCTCCCTCCTTGGATTGTAAGCTTTTTGAGGGCAAGGACTGTATTTTACCTCTCCCCATCACTTACCGAAGTACTGGGCATATAGTAGGTGCTTAATAAACCTTTATTGAATTCACTCGGCTTTACCTACATGAAAAGAAGCCTCTAGGTAACATGACAAATAGTAATTCAGGTTCTGTTTAAAGACCTCCAAGGTTGAGGGCAGGGCCCTCTCTTGAGAGTTTTTGGGCAGCTCTAATGATTAAGACTTTCTAGAGCTTAAGAGTTATTTTCTCCTTTGCAAAAGCTCTTAGTTCTGCTCTCAGGTCAAATAAAAAAAGCCCAATATCTCTTTCACATGACAGGTGTTCAAACATTTGAGGATGACTATCATGTTATGCCCTGGGCCTTCTTTCTGTCAGGCTAAATATGCCCAGATCCTTTTAACAACTCATCTTTCCATGTCATGGTCTCAGAGCTCTTCCCTCTCCATTGTCCTGGTTTCCTTGCTCTGGACACTTCACTTTTTCTGTAGGAATGTGGATAAGGACAGAACTTGTGATTCTGTTAGTATGGAGAGGAGGAGAAAACTCTACAAATGTAGCCTGGCACTTCCTCTGTAACTTGGAGCACTGAGGCTGAAGTGATTTGCCCAGGTTTATAGAACCCAATTTATTTGGTCAAGATCCAGGTCTTCTTGACTTTGAGATCAGCTTTCTATTTATTGTGCCACATTCTCTCTCCCATTTCTTAGTTTTGTTGTTCAGGGTTTGGTTTGGTTTTCCAATTGTGTCTGGCTCTTAGTGGCCCAATTAGAGATTTTGTTGGCAAAGATACTGGAGTGTTTTGCCATTTCTTTCCCAGCCTCATTTTACAGATGAGGAAACTGAGGTAAACCAGGAATAAAAAAGTCCTGTGTGACTTGTACAGGGTCACACAGCTGGTAAATGTTTGGGACCAGATTTGAACTCAAGAAGCTTTTTAGTCTTTCTGACAACAGGCCCAGCACTTTATCTACTTCACCACCCAGCCGTCCTTTCTTAATATCTTAATATTTTTAAGTGTGATTCCCAGATTTGACACTACAGAAGTCATTAGTTATTGCCATCCACTGACAATCATAATTATGTTGGTAATTTGCTACAAACTGGACTACTAGACACGGCAGAAGGCATTTATTTTACTTCTGTCTTGTGAGGAAGTGTTATCAGGCAGGTTTGGGTGTGAGCTGGATCTGAACTTAGGACCTTCAGTGTCCAGTGTGGTCCAGTTTCTGAGCTTAGGATCCTCGGTATCCAGTGTGGTCCAGTGTCTGAGTTTAGGATCCTCGGTGTCCAGTGTGGTCCAGTTTCTGAGCTTAGGATCCTTGGTATCCAGTGTGGTCTAGTGTCTGAGCTTAGGACCTTCAGTGTCCAGTGTGGTCCAGTGTCTGAGTTTAGGATCCTCGGTGTCCAGTGT